>CM076578.1:233517844-234086457 GCA_034641835.2 Pinus albicaulis
TAAAGGTTGCGATAAGAAAACCAAGAAGAGAGGGAATAAATATGGAGACTCTCGCTATACTAAGGGAATCACCAATTTCATTTACATGATGTAATAGGTCCACCTTATTCCTGTCTCTACCTTGTGCTTTTTGCATTGATTTTCGCGAGATTCCTAATTTGCATTTCGCTATTGAACTCCTTGATGATACCCAGCCTCTAGAACAATGCCTAGTACAACTACAACTCGTTGACAAAAGCCGACGACAATCACTGCAACACAACGAGGCCCACAAGAAAGAGGTAAAAGCATCATTCGACTACCATATCAACCCCTCGCTCATTCACCGAGGGAGAACTAGTCCTCTGCTACGATGTCACAAAAGAAGCCTTAGGTCTAGGAAATTTTGAAACTTTGTGGAAATGACCCTACATCATAAAACATTGCCTCCATCAGGGGGCATACATCTTGACAGAACTGGATGGTACATGCCTCAGCAACTCTGTCAACAACATTTACCTCAAGAAGTTCTACCCATGAGGGCCAAGCCGGCCTTGCCCTAGAGTGAACGTACACAAACCCAAACCTCTTAGATTTTTGACCAAAATAATTATTACAAAACGCGCTCAAAGTGTCGCCATGTATTACCAACCCGAAACTTACTTTGGATTTGCTGATGGAGCATCAAGATGGTCTCAAAGTCTAGCAGCAATTGCCTGGGTCATCTATCACCCTGACCAATCACCACTCTACACAAACGGTGTGTGTATCGGTTCAGCAACAAACAATCAGGTAGAATATGATGTCGTCATCGGACTTATGTGTGACGCCCTCCATCAAAGCGTACGCCATATGCATGTCTACCTCGATTCCCAGTTAGTAGTGTCAAAGTTAAACCAAACATTTGAGACAAGAGATTCACATCTATTTAGAAAATATTTGCGTGCAAAAATATTAAGCAGAAAATTTGACTATATTACATTTACACATGTACCAAGGAGTCAAAACCAAACAGTTGATCGCATAGCTAACAATATTATAAACTGGAATGCATCTTGGATAAACCATCATACATAAAAAACCAAAAACATAGATATCCATCTGTATAAAATCATCTATAAACAGAGACAGGGGGCACAACATGTCGAGTCGCAAAAAATATCTCTCATATATATATATATATCATGGTGTATATGTCTGAGTAGAAAAATAGTGTCCCTGACCCATCGGCCAGCCCAAAGATACACAAAAATTCCTCAAAAATAGGCTAAGGATCCTCATAATGGGTGCTTTCCCCGTGTACAGGTACATTATAGGGCGGTGCCCCCTCAGGAGGGGCACCTGGACCCACAACTACTCCTGGCACCACCACTGGAGCCACCGTCAAAACTGAGACTGCCACCCGACATAAAATAGGCCGATAGTCCCTCTCTCGGGCCATCGCCATCTCTAGCCAGACCTCCTCGAGGTTATCCAAAAAACTTTGAGAAGGAATCCCCTGGGTCAAGCGGTCCACTCGACCCCAAGCATCCTCTAGAACCAACACCCGCGTAGCCAGCTCAACATTGCGAGTCTCTGCCGCATCAGCGCGTGCTACCTCTGCATCAGCACGAGATTGCTTGGCTGCAACCTTGACATCAGTCGAGCGATTTCCCTCCCCCGAATGGCTAGCACCACCACCAGGTCCTCCAAAAACATGTCCTCCTTGCCCTCCATGACCACCCCAAGGTCTCCAAATGTTGATCAGCGGTTGCCATTGATGTGAACTCAAGCAGCACCAGGGGCTAACCCAATATTGCATGGGAATTTTGACCTATAAAATTAATATATTTTGGGTCAATAATTCTTTTTATGGTTTCTAATTGTCGAGATGTTTCCGTTGATATATGGCATGCCATGTAATTCTTCACGGTTTGAGAGATATTCATGTTTGAAGTTTGTACCCCAGTTAGTGGGCTAAAACCCCATGGGGTTGGGGAATGGGTCATTGAAAAGTCATAATTAATATATTTTTAAGCTCCTAAAATCCCTCCCATGTTCACTTGTTGAAGCCCCTCTCAACTTAAGCATTCATATATATTGTGATCTTCATTTCCTCCTTATGTATGGGATTCGGCCATATGAAACAGGTCATCGTGGAATTTTCGCTCTACCTTTTTTTCTACGAAGGATCAGAAGCTGAAAATTTTATGAGGCGAAGCCGAAATCCTGAGGAAGCTGTAGTAAAAATTTCAGATCAAGTTGCTCAATATTTTTGGAGATATGATCTGTGGAAGTAAGGGTTTTTGCAGGCTCCTGAAATTCATCTAAAAGAAGTGACCTTGGGAAATTCCTCATAACTCTCTCTCTGAGTATCGGATTGGAATTTCGTAAAAAGTGATGGATAGTGCAAAGTGTATAATTTTTTATCTATCAATTTAAGAAACAAATGAAGAAACAATGACACGTGGAATTCCGTACAAGTGCGCTCTTCTGAAATAGTCCATAATTAGGGCATTGTGAGAGATTGGGTATAACTCTCTCTTCAAGAATCCAAATTGGGTCAGACCTGTGGAATTGGAAAGATGACTCATAGGAGTACTACATGAACAAAAATAAGATATTAAGGATATGAAATGACAAAGATACACCAGATTCAATATCGAGCTCCTAGAAGGCAAGAAAAAGCTAGATCATGTGTTGTCAAGGATTGCAAAGCACCAGACTTTCTACGGAAGAAAAGCAAAAAAAGGTGTGACAGAGGGAAGCATGACAAGAGCAGCAACCAAGGTGCATAACAGCAACAAGAAGTTCATCATATGAAGTCTTCAAGTGGGCAGCACTGCATACAATCGTTGTAAAGGTATCATTGTACTTAGTCATTGTAAATACATTATTGTACAAATTGTACTAGTGTCTATCTGCCAAGGGTTGAAGAGGCAGTGTTGGGAGGTCTAGGATCATCATTAGGTGGTTGTATCAAAGTTGGGGTTATGGTATAGTATATATTCTTCTTCTACATCATTCTATATCATTGTAAAGTGGACCATTTTCCCTGGTACGGGAGTCCATTCTTCTTTTATTCTTCTATAGGGTGGTAGGGTGGTGCTAGGGTGAGTTGTAGCTCATTGGGTGTTGGGGCATCCGTTCCTTTGACTACTGAAGAATCTCTAGCGTTGGAGCGTCCATCCAGTGGGAGCTGGAGAAGAATTCTTTTCTAGATTCTAGGAAGTTGGAGCTTTATTTTCAATTGAAGTTGAATATTGAAGAATTATTAGAAAAGCATTAGGTGGTTTTTGTCCCGGAGTGGGTTTCCACCTTAAAAAATGTGTGCATTTGTGTTCCTCTTGTTTACTGCTATCATTATACAAACATTGATAATAATTGAAGATCAACTAATGCTCTAATTGAAAGGAATCTTGGATTCACCCCCCCCTCTCGGTGTTCCAACACGAAGAGATCGTGGTCGACCCAATCGAGCCATGGGGTGACTTGTCTCGCCAGCATGCAGAGTAACTAAAAATATGTTAGTGTCACCATCAAAACACATAAGCACATATATACTCAAAGAAATTCAACAAACATAAAAAACATGCTTGTATGGGCCCCCAGGCATAACCCGGAGGGCCACATCTCCCGGATACCCCGGAAGTCCATCCTTTGCACATATGGGAATGACATAAACATCCCGGTTGACCCCCAAACCGGACCTCCGTCGTGGCGTTCCCGGTAACACCCCACCATGCCCCCACCACCTCGCGGCATCACGGAGCCCATATCCTCATGCGAGGCTCGGTGGCCCACAGGGAGGCACCGCCACCACTTGGTCTTCGCGACACTACCCTCTCGCCGCAACAACGCAAGTCTTTGGTGTATCGTAAATAAATTTGATCCATTGTGGACCTTGTTGAGTTGTGCCACCATCACAGTAAATGGCAACAAAGAAAAATCAAAGAAATGATGAAGACCTCGGCGAGCAAAGACTCCAGCTTTGCGGGCCGGATGCCGATGTGGAGCGACGATCCTACCACAAGTCACAAAATCTGCTGAACTGCTTTGCTCGTCGTCATCCTTTGAAGCAATGTTGATGCACTCCGTAAGGGCGCCTCGCCACAATCGCGTGCTCGAAACCTCTCTAAATCCACCCTCCCGGATAGGGTGAATGCCTCAATGCCTCACCGCAGGGTAATAGCTCGGTCATGAAGTACACATCCATCTCGGGACGGATGGCCGGAGTTAGTCCGCAACGAAAAAATGTTGCACCTCCTATGCAAGCGGATCAAATATGAGAAGCAATCGATCCACTGCCAATGAAGAAGCTCGTTCTCCCATGACGGGCTTCAATGTAGTGATGGTGCACAAATGTGTGTAATGCGGTTCGGAGCTCGGAGCCAATCCGGCGTGATGTAGCGAGACCCATCGATAGCGAGAAAAAACATCAAAAAATAGGAAAAAAATCCAAAAATTTTTTTCCCGCCCGCGCTAACAGCATGTCCCTCGGATGCAAGCGCTCGAAAATGTGCTTGCATTTTCCACACATGTGCGCGCATAAGGCACGCGAAAATAGGGGGAGCGAGTGCTTAGAGCATGTGAATCCCCGAGGGAAATGCGCATAAAGGGCATGCCCCCTTTCACGATCGCTACAAAGCAATCTAGGGAAAAAAATCATTCCAAAAATATGTACAAACCAAGTTTGTATGGATCATAGCACACTCGAGACTAAAAAATTTATAGTGCGGACGTCATGGAGGTTACTGGACATGATATTGCTAATCGTGGTGCTCGAAATTTGTGCCAAGCAGCGAGAATACTCACGTCAAAGCCTGCGACCTCTCTATAACTCAACAAGTACAAATGAATTGAATTGGGCCATATTAACCAATATGTCACCCTTTCCAAAAACTTTGGAGGACCATAACGAGAGATCATAGGGTCCATTCTCGGCAAGTAACGTGGCATGATCGAAACTCCATAACGAGAGAGTGATGCACCACATATTCACACTCTAAAAAATGATTTTCGGCCGTCATGTGTGCCCTCTCTCATCTTATTTTTTAAAGCTCATGAATTTCAATAATATTTGATAAAGAAGATGATTTAACTTGGGGTAGTTGTTTTGCGAAATCTATGGAAACCATCCACAACTCGGAGTCATTGAAAGTTCGAAGGTATTATCCGACCCCCGACGCAGTAGAGTCCCGAGAAAACTTTGCATATCTTGGTGTCATTTCTCCATCGAGAAATCAACCATAGGTTCCACATATCTGACCGCGTTTATCATCACCTCACCCTGCACATGATAAACATCCTCGTTGGTTGGTAGAGCCTCCCCTCCAAGGTGCTCGTTGTTAACCACCTATAATATTTGTTATAGCAAAAGGTGGCTAAGACTTTTTGAGCCTTCAAGGAAAAAATTTACTACTAAAAAGTGTTGGCTCTTGAAGACTCTTGAAGGCCTCATGCCTCTATCCAAAATCTTCATTGCTGTTCCCATTTTATACTCACAAATTATGCTAATTTCATGAGAAGAGACTGCTGAAAAACCATCATTTTCCCCCTTCTCCCACTCAAAACTAACCTTCATTTGCTCCCCTTTTTCTCCATAGCTCAACTTTGTTTTCATGATTTCTCTTCTTCCCTTCATGAAAATCACTTTTACCAAAGTTAGAACTCACTCTTTAACCTTCTACAGAAACCCAAATCCATTGAAAACCTTGAATTTTAGAAAAATAGATGTTTTTGCATAAAGGCTTGAACCCCCTTGGAGGCTAGGTTTCAAAACCACTTCCCCCACATGCCACACCCTCCGTCCAGCGTTAATCATTGACATTTATCGCATTGAAATTTTCCCAAGTAAACGATCTTTACCTGTTAAAAGGAAGTTCCGATGCGATTAAGCTTTACATCATATAAACTCCGATGCGATTAGCCTTTATATAAATATCCTGTGGACCTGCCTTCGGCGCTTAAAAATTTGTAATATTTATTCCCCGACATTATTTTCCTTACCCATTTATCCAAAGTTTTGGTTGAAAAGTTAGAATCATGTGTTAAATATCAATGGGTAGATTAAAAAGACAGATTGCGCAATCGCATCGGGATATTTCAATGGGTTGATTGAAAATCCCAGGCCCGAAGGCCCGACCCCGATTAGCCCCTATATACATAAGCACGGGGCCTATCAGAGGTCTATATAAAGTCAAGCCCCGCAACCGGGCATCCAATCGCATCGGAACTTTTTCCTTTGGTGCGGTTTAAGTGTTTACCACCACCGATTGCGATGGGCCGATCGACATGATCGCATCATTCCTTTTCTCCGTCGCGCAATCACTTCGCTTCACTTCGACTTCGATTTAGGGTCGATACATCTCCCACCGTCGATGCGATCCACGGATCGGCCATTCATCATGCCTTCGCAACTTTTGTCATGCACTCAGTACCGCTCCACCGATCGGCCATACCACGATTCATTTTCACCATTGATCGGTCCTCGGGATCAAAGTCTGTGCTCCACATCGCATCGCAACTTTCGATCGATTGTATTTTTACTTCCTGTCCAAATTGCGATCCCAGGTGCCGATCCTCCCGTTAGATACGGACAGTCCACATGTCCCCGGTCCGGACAGAATCAAATCAACCCATCTCATTCATTCCCGGCTCTTCTCAGAGCCTCCTCCAAAATAAATATCCACCGTTGAGTTCTTTCATCCATGACTGTACTCTTCATATGCAGAAGCGATTAAACCTAAAAACGCGGGATTTTCTAATATTTTGTGTGCTCTTTGCGAGGGATAAATGGTTTTTTGTTATAACAAAGGAAAAATTCGAGTCGGGAAAAGACGTTTCACATGCCTTTGATTCATGGCCTTTGTGAGGTTCGAATCTATGTTTTAAGTCGATGCTCGTGAGCATTGATATTTAGTGAACTGTGCGGCACACACATGAAACACGTTTTCTTGTGATTTAAATCACATTCAAAAATATACGGTTTTGAAGACATAGCACAACGGAATGAAGATTGAGGAAAGATTTTTCGGAATTACGGCTAAGAATGATTATCAAAGCCTAATTCCCGAAATTAAAAAAACAGGTTAAAAAGAAAATCATAAGTGTTTAACGGACGAGAAAGGCCTCATAGTCACATTTGAGGTGAATTGATTCCTCTTGGCCTGCAATTTTTGTTGCCTCAAACCATTCAAACGGTAGGATTGTTGATTAAGCTGCTCTTGCCTCACGGCGCAGGCGGCTTAATTAATTCCGCTAAGTAAACTAAATACGAAACAAATATTAGTGGGTTATTTCGTCCTGGATAGAGCCTAAAAGTCGATAAATCTCCCAGAGCTTTGATATTAATTGTAAAATAGTTAATATGATGTTCTTGTAACTTCGTCATCGAGCCTTCAAAGGTACAGAAGTCATCACTTTGTATTAATTGTTCTTAAGATCTTTTGTTAGATCTCACCTCCTCATTCTTCTATAAATACTTCTTTAGAAGATGAGAATGTTGGTTGCGAACTGCAAAATACATTTAGACTTAAACTTCGATTGTAAATAGTGTTCACTAGCCCTTGGAGCTACGCTTGTGATAGATTAGTTAATTTGAATAGTATGAAGATGATTATTTGACCCAAACATTGGACTTAGAGAAGACTATAAACATTTGACATCAATAGCTAATTGTTTCTTGGGATCCTGGTCTATCAGCATTGAAGTGCCCTTTCTTTGTTATAGTTTTTCCTTCTATGTATGTCATATTGTTCACTTTTCTGCGATAAAGAACAACATTTATAGAGTTAGGACCTACGTATATCGTGCTTATTCTACGGCGAAAAATATTTGTCTCAATGTTTTTCCTCCAATTTGTTTATTTAAGAATTATTTAATACGGAGTTTAAGCGATTAGGAATGCGAGTTTCCTCAGAATCTCTTTTGTTTGCCTTAAACATTGTTCTTGAAAGTTATTTGCCTTATTTGCTTATTAAGAGTTAGACTAGAAAAGTGATGGTTTGCCACGTATCTAGCTTCTATTCTCCAAAGAGCGGTCCCTAAGTTTCCTTGGTGTTAAGCGACGATGAGCTTAAAAGTACTTTATTTGATCTTAAGTTTATACTTTGTCTTCTCTTATATGTTTTTTCATACTTTTTTGAAGGTAATTATGTGGATTACTGAATTGTTTGTCAATTAAAGTGATTTAATACAAACTTGCCCAAAATTCAATGGTTATTACACACTTGGTTGGTTTAAACAATTACTTAGAGGTTTTTCTTGTTTCGGAGTGACTATAAATCCTTTGTGAAATTATTATCGGTTTCCACCTCTCCAACACTTTATTGTTCCCATTCCATCATTTAAAATCTTAATAATCTTGTGATGTAGATGACTTGCCCCTTGGATCACTCTTGATGTTGTTTTCAGTTAAAAATACGGTATGACTCCATGGCAATGGACTAAAAACTAGCATTATGTCTATATTTTTTAATTTCATTTGTTCTATTCACTTGCAACTTCTCACCTTTGAAACTCTTTTCACTTAGGACTTTCCACCTCAAACAATATTCATGCTCAACCATCCAAAAACAAAACAAAACCTTGGCCTTCATAACTAGCCTAATATTATTACCCCAAATTTCAAAGACAAATCCATCTTTGCACTTATTGGAGAGATCCTTCTTTGGATTCAGGAGGGCTAGATCCTAGAATCCCAAAGTTGGTTGAAACGATGTTTCTCCCTGAGATCGGACTTTGCCAATCTTGCTGATTACAGGGGAGCTAACATTTACGCGACTCTGCTTTGAGGTTTTGAGTTCATAGTTGCTTGGCCGCTTTTATAGACTCTTTAGTTTTCCACATGTCTGAAACTCGAGAAAAACCCAAAAATATTTATTTGATTGGTATCCAATAAACATGGTGGTGGACCATAAAACCTTTTACCTCATAGGAGCTAAAGAAAACTTCCGCAAACTCCACAATCCTGAACAAACCTTAGACTCCTTTGGGAAGAACCCTTATCATTGTAATATCATTCAAACTCGGTTAGAGGATTGCGGGGATTAAAATTTTTGTAAACAAACTAGTTAACCTCTCAAAAAGTGTCCTTAATAAGTTTGAAATTTTCTTGTTTAAGTTGGGTCCAAAAACAGTGGTAGCTCCTATAAAGATTCATACTAGATCCTATCACGACCCTTTGATCCACCTAAGATAGTTGATAACCGAAAGTATCCTTAGGAAGTCTCCTAGAGATTAAATTGTCAAAAAGCCCCATTTTCGGTCACCCTTGAGAGCTAATTCAGCTCTGAAAATCTTGCGGCTCACGAAAACACATGGTGGTGGAACCATAAAACATTTTACCTCCCCTTTGAGCCTGAAATTTTCCCTGGTGACTCCACACTACGAAACTCCCGAGAAGACAAAATGGCTCAGCATTGAAGACCATGACTGATTGACCGACACGGTGACCTCTTTCTTGATTTACAAACATGATTCCAAGAATATAACGAAGATATGCCCCAATGAAGTAGAATCATATCCATGGGTTCCCACATAAGATGCCCTAGGTGAATTGGGATGACAACACACTGTTTTTCAAGGTGAAAAGTTTGATGACCCTTTATTATATCTCATCATATTTCATATACATGTATGGAGGTTGAAAGTTGAATTGCATGAAGACTGCCTAATGAAAATGTTCATGTTAACATTAGAAGGAAAAGCTAGGGATTGGTATGAATGCTTAAGATCTAGTAGTTTGTTTTCTTTAAGAGACCTTGAATATGTGTTCTATGAGAACTATAAATAAAACATTACATCATTATCGTGGGTGCAAACATATTATGATCCATCACAAAACATCACCCACGACACATTATAAATAATGAGAGCTTTGGAAAGAGATGCATCTGAAGATATTTTAACGACCATTCATGAGTTTAATCTCCTATTAAAGAAATTTTTAAGAACATAGATGGTACGATTGAGGAAGAGATGATGCAAGAAATAATGTACATTCTAGAATATCACTGAAAACTCAAATATTGGTTCATCATCCCTTATAGCCGAGGCTCGAACGTAGCCTCCAAAATCGGTCTCGCAGAAACCGGAAGGCTAGCTGTGCCACGATTTCAAAAGAACATGGAAACATCTTCCTTTGAGAGAAGGAATAGATCAGACTGTTAAAATAGTCGACCTTTGAAGCTTTACGCAAAACAAACATTCTTTCCCAATCACATAGAGAACTTTGTTGTACGGTTTAGAAATTTTTTTTGTGGATCGGAATGAAGAAGGACCTCTTTGATATCCCAATATGTTTGAGCGGTAAAAATGTTTATTCTTAACAAATTTTCAAACTTCAATCGGTATTATGATGATGATTTCCAAACGAAACTAATCTCATGCGGGCAACCAACATTTGATTGGTGTTATGAGTTTCACCATCATCGACTTGAAAGGCTACACCAATCATCCTTTTAAGTCCATCATAAAAAGCTTTCACTTTATTGGAATCAACGGCCTTTCAACTCGGAGGAGGTGAAGAAGAGTAATGAAGAAAATTTTTGAGCAGAGGAAACCATTGAATACACCCCCACTCAATAATATAATAACCTCTTCATAGAGTTCAACGCCTTGAATCCAAGCATACCAGGGCTACAAGAGACACTGCTTGCCAAATGAGTGAGTCCCTCTAATTCAGATGATGAAGAAAAGGGAGAGAAACGAGATGAGGGCCTCCCCCTCACGAGGATATATCATCTTCTCAAGAAGAATCTTCTTCCTTTTTTGTTAAGAATGATGATACTTCCAAGCTACCTACTAAAGAGATAGTCCTCAAGGCCCAGTGTCATGGAAGTAGATAATCTACCTGGTGTGAAGGACCAAGGAAAGAGAACCTTCATCTTTTCTTTGTTGATCCTATGGAAGAGTGCGTGAAATCCCAATTGGCTCAAATTATCACGGTGATCCTTTGCAAGAGCCGGAAGACATGAAAAAGTTTGTCACCTGCAGCAGTAGCCTTGATATCGAAGGTTAATCTTCAATATGTTCTATGGATACCTCGACAAAGCGACCAAAGTTTCTTCTTCTTCTTGACATTACTTAGTGGCTACATTGGCATTTTTGTATCATATGATAAATGTAAATACTCCATGTTTAGAATAGGTTAGATAGGAATGTCAATAGCTCGATTCTAGCATATGGGTAGTTGTTGTTTTACTGCTTTGAAGAAAAATCAAAAAGTTAAAAATACAAAAACAAAGAAAAAGAAAAGAAAAGAGAGTAGATTGTCAAAACAAGAAAGGTATAGCCCCATACCAAAAAGAGAAACAAATATGAAAGTGTGCAAGCTCAAATTCCTCCTTATGTACACTTCTAGTTAGTCAAGCTGTCTAATGTTGACTAATTAGCTTTAAATTCATAACTAATAGGATAGTGAAATCGATTTGTAGAAATTTATTTAATCTTGGCTTATCAATAGGTAGTTTAGGATAGAAATTAAAGGTTCAAACATGTTCAAAATGCGACCTAAGGTTTGAAAAAGAAAATGAATCAAATCCACTTCAAATTACGAGTCAAAGAAGTAAATATGGTTCTAATTAGCTCCGTCTGAACCGAGAGAAAAGAAGGAAGAAGCTGACTCAAGAGCCAAAACGAGCTGACAAAAGAAAACCATGATAGAAAGCTTTCAGATCTTAAGCCTTCCATTTTTGTTTTAAATTTTTATGCAAAATAAATGTCTATGTGTAGCACATTTTTTATGCCTTAGACAGGCATCAAGTTGAAACATTTCAATCTGACTTGAATGCTTTTAATTCATTGTAGAAATTAGAGAATAAAAATACGGTGGACAATTTAATCCCAACAGAGATAGTAGAATAAGTGAAAGCATACGGAACTCATTTGACTGTCCCGAGTTAAGGGAAGAAATAAGAGTAAATTGGATTGTTTTTTATGCTTTTAAGAGAATAAAATGTTGTGAAAAAAGAGTTGCCAATCCAAGTGCAATCTAATGAAGAAAAAATGCTAGATTAATAAGATTGGGTAGGTAGAAAGTTTGTATTGATGAAGGTCCATTGTTTTCATAGGCTTGCTAAATATATTTTGGGAGAAGATCATCCTAGCGAAAGGAAGAGAGCGACGATGGATCATGCAGTCTGACCTCAGTGCAAGTGCGAAGTTCTTGATGCCTTCGAAGGCATCATCCCAGTGGAATTATTTATTGTACCTATAATATTTGTTATAGCAAAGGTGGCTTCAAGAATTTTACGAGCCTTCAGGGAAAAAATTTTTATTACTAAAAAGTGTTGGTTCTTGAAGACTCTTGAAGGCCTCATGCCTGCGTAAAATCTTCTTCTTGTTCCATTTTATACTCGAGAAATTCTGCCTAATTTCATGAAGAGCTAGCGAAAAACCATCATTTCCCCCTTCTCCCACTCAAAAATAACCTTGTTTGCTCCCCTTTTTTCTCCATAAAACTCCTCCATGATTTCTCTTCTTCCCTTGAAAATGCTGCAAATTTAAAGACTCACTCTTTAACCTTACCGAAACCCCCAAATCCATTGAAAACCTTGAAATTTTTTATGAAAAATAGATGTTTTTGCATAAAGGCTTGAGCCCCCTTGGGCTAGGTTTCAAAACCACTTCCCCCACATGCCCACACCCCGGAATCTAGTGCTAATCCTGTTCGGCGTTTATCGCATCGAAAATTTTCAAATGCGCGAGTCTTTGCCCTATTCCAAAGTTCCGATGCGATTAAGCTTTACATCATATAAAATCCGATGCGATTAGCCTTTATATAAATATCTGACGGAGCACACTTGTCAGTGGCATAAAAATTTGTAATATTTCTTCTAGACGTTCTTTTCCTTTGTAGACCAAAAAACATTTGTCAAAGTTTTGGTCGAAAAAGTTAGAATCACGTATTAAATATCAATGGGTAGATTAAAAAGACCGATAGGTACGTCGCACGTTGAGATATTCGTGGGTTGATTAGAGAAAAACCCAAGCCCGAAGGCCCGGCCCCGATTAGCCCCTGTATACATGACACGGGGCCTGTCGGAGGTCTATATATAAAGTAAACCCATATTTGGGCGCCCAATCTCCCTGTAGCTTTTTTCCTTTGGTGCGGTTTTAAGTGTTCCACCTGCAGTCGATTGCGATGGCGGGTGCGCGATCGCCGCCAAGCCTTTTCTCCGATCGCGCAATCGCTTCGCTTCACTTCTGACTTCCGATTGCGATCCCCCGATACATCTCCCACCATCGATCTAATCCGCAGATTGACGGTCTGCAATTAATCGTATCGCAACTTTTACATCGCACGCATTCATTTGCTCCCACCGATCGGCCATACCCCGATTCGTTTTCCACCATTGATTTGATCCTCAGATCAACGGTCTGTGCCACATCGCATCGTAACTTTCGATCGGTGTATTTTCTTGCCCCGATTACGTCCGATTGCGATCCTTCGGTCGTCTGGACCGTCCCGTGGCCACCGAATCGAATCAAAATCAGCCGTCTCGTTCATTCCCCCACTCTTCTTCGACCTCCTACAATTTAAATCTCCAGATTGGATGCTTTCATCCAATAGCTACAGCTCCTTCCCCCGCCTTGCAGGCTTGATTAAACCTAAAAACACGAGGATTTTCTAATATTTTGTGTATATTTGCGAGGATAAATGGTTTTTCATTATAACGAAAGGAAAAGTTAGAAGTAGGGAGAAAGATGTTTCTTATTGCCTTTGATTCATCCAAATAAGTACATTCGTAGGGTTCAAGATCTATGTTTCGTCGATGCTCGCAGGCATTGATCTTGAGTGAAGACTTTGTGCCGGCTTGCACATCGACAAGACTGCCTTGATTTCGTCACATTCGAAAAGAGTATCGGGTTTTTCGAAGACATAGCACGGTAGAATGAAGATTGAAGACAAATTTTTGGAATTGTAATGCAAATTATTATCAAAAGCCTAATTCCCGGAATTAAAACACCATTAAAAAGAAAATCATAAGTGTTTAACGGACGAGAAGAGCCTCCATAGTCACATTTTGAGCGAATTGATTTCCTCTCGACTGCAAAGGAGCCACACATTTGCCTCAAACCATTCAAACGGAGGCCGAAGTTATTGATTAAGAAAATATCGCCTCGGACGTAGTTGAGTAAATTAATTCCGCTAAGTAAACTAATGCAAACAAATATCGGTGGAGTTATTTCATCTTTGATAGAGGCCTAAAAAGTCAATAAAGCTCCCATGAGCTTTGATATTAGTGTAAAATATAGTCTGATCAGCTCACACAATAAAACTTCGTCATCGAGCCCTTCAAAGGCCGAGGAAGTCATCCTCCTGTATTAATTGTTCTTAATATCTTTATTAGATCTCCACCTCTCATTCTTCTATAAATTACACGTAGAAGATGAGAATCTCATTGATTCCTGGAGACTTTGAAATACATTTGAGCTTAAAATTCTGATTGGAAATAGTGTTCATTGGCCCTTGGAGCTACGCTTGTGATAGATTGGTTAGGGTGAATAGTGAAGATTGTTATTTGTTGAAACATTGGACTTGAATACGTAAGCGGTTTCGATATCAATAACAAGATTTTCTTGGAATCTCGGAGTCTATATCTAGCAGTGAAGTGCCCCTTTCTTTGTTATAGTTTTTCCTTCTATATATGTCATATTGTTCACTTTTCTTTGATAAAGAACAACATTTATAGAGTTAGGACCTATTGTATATCAGTAACCTTCTCTAACTGAAAAGCTTTGTCTCAATGTTTTCCTCCAATTTGTTTATTTAAGAATGATTTAATACAGTTTAAACGGTTAGGAATCTTGAGATTTCCTGCGTCCTCTCTTGTTTTCCTTAAAAATTGTTCTTGAAAGTTATTTTCCTTATTTTCTTATTAAAGTTAGACTAGAAAAGTGATGGTTTGCCATTTCCCCAACTATTCTCCAATAGCGGTCTGAAAGTTTCCCTTGGTGTTAAGCTGAAAGAAGACTAGGTTTAAAGTACTTTATACGATCTTAAGTTTATACTCTGTCTTCTCTTATATGTTTTCATACTTTACGAAGGTAATTATGTGGATTCTTGTATTTTTTTTCAATTAGACTGCTTTACTACAAAATTTCCCAAGAAGTCAATGGTTAGCCACGCATGGTTGGTTTCATGAGTTACTTAAGAGCTTTCTTGTTTGGTGGCTATAAATCCTTTGTGAAATTATTATCGATTCCACCTCTCCAACACTTTATTGTTCCCATTCGTAATTTTAAATCTCGATAATCTTGTGATGTAGATGACTGCCCTTGGATCACTCTTGATGTTGTCGCTCAATTAAAGCCAGGTTATGACTCCGCCATTGCTGAATGGACTAAAAACCGGTGTTATATCTATATTTTTAGCTAGGCATTTCTATTCACTTGCAACTTCTCACCTTTGAAACTCTTTGCACTTAGGACTTTCCACCTCGGAAACAATATTCATGCTCAGCCATCCAAAAACAAAACAAAACCTTGGCAGCCATACTTCTTTAACATTGTGCCAAAATTTCAAAGACAAATCCATATTTGCACTTATTGGAGAGATCCCTCTCAGTTCGGGAAGGCTAGATCTTAGAATCCCAAAGTTGGTTGAAACGATGTTCTCACCGAGATTGAGCTTTTGCCAATGCCTAGCCCAAATTCTGAGGAGCTAACACTCGTCACCCACGATGAATATACTATCATAGCAAAAGGGATGCCATGGCCATACCACTTTCGTCGAGAACCACCTCATGCACATCACCACCATGCATAAGGTGGGATTTTACCATACGAGGTAAAACCCTTTCTCGGACGATCGGGTTGTACGAGCGGATCAAAAGCGCCTATCGCGCTCGCATTTAGCCCACCATACATCCATCAGCATAATTCCATCATTGATGTTTTTCATCCAGCTTCATCAACCTCACACATGAGACCTTCAATGAGGCCCCCACCTCGAGAAAAACACCTTCCTCACGTCATCGGTGAGCCAACAATTTCATGTTTTGTCATCTGCATTTTGTACAAACCAAACCCCCATTATTTTATTCTTTTGGTAAGTGTACAAATACCTCAAATGGTGCACTACGTCCCCCCACCCACTCATTCATGTTTTCCACCATGGCGACGGTCCACCGAACACCCTTGGTCGGAGTATCACACCCTCACACTATAATATTCCCAAATGGGAAAATCGACAATATAGGTACCAAAAACGCATTTTTCGGAAAAATGATGTTTTAACACTTAATAATATCCCATGGATCCATTATTTTATACATAATAGCAACCAAATATGCAAGGAGATCTAAAAAATCACTTTTGCTTAGTTAAACAAGCCTCCCCCGGCCCCGAACAACCCAAAAACACTACAACCCCCATGACTCTTGCCAACACTTAAAATTACGAAGCAAGTAACAACATAGTTTTATTGAGGGTTTATACTACGGAAATAGAGAGACGGAATGGATGCAACGTATATTACTCAAGGTGTTAGCCACCTATATTTTTCAATTATATCGGGCAGGTGGCTAAATATTCTTTGCGACCTTGAGAAACAAATTCGATCCACGGAAGTTGTTGGTGCTTGAAGTCTTTGGGTGAAGCTATGAACTGCTGATTAGATCTTCATACTTTTCCTTCTCCCAGCCTCTGATATTCCATAAAAATCCTGGTCAAGTACTGCTGCATCCCTTTTTCCCTTCCCCTCTCTTGCCTCCATCTTACCTTCATTCTCCAAATTCCTTTTATTTCATAAAAAACCCACCAAGCCATATGTTATTCCTTATCCCTCCATTAATTTCTTTCCCCAAGGTTAAAAACCCATGTTTAAACCTTATCGGAATTATATTTCCTTTTGAAATTCTTTGAAAAACCATAGAAAACACATGTTTCTATGCGTTAGGCTTAGGCCCCTCAGGCCAAGCCCCCTGCTTTATCTTCCTCCACATGCCCGAGCGCCACGACCGACTGCTCAAGTCCTGAGGCGCTAAACCGAAGCGTGGTCCCACTCCGCTCTTTTCCTTTGGAACATTCAAAAAACCCATCTTTTATAAGGTTTTGGCGTGAAATGTTAGACCACGTGTTTTATTGCCCCAAGTCCTCCCAACCGTCGATCTGCTCCCCAGATCCGACGGAGCGGAGCGAGCCCCACCTGGTGGACTCCCCTTCCCCGCACCCGTTTCCAAAAACCGTGGTTTTCATCCCGCACCACTTGTCGTCAGATGGCGGTTTTATCCCGTCGGCCAGCGATTCCACACGCTGGCCGACACGTGTCCTCCGCCTCATTCCAAAACCGCCGTGCAATCACACCTCCCGCGCGCTAAAATTCGTACCAAAGCCACTCAGCGAAATTGGTAGCCACCGTCCGATTGAGACCCCCGCATCCAACGGCTGTCCTCCATCCAACCTGCTCGACCGTTAACGGACATGCGCACCCGTTAATCCATCCACCGCGCGGCCAAGTTTCGATCTCCGCTGTCGATCTCTGTAGATCGACGACTTACATTCGTTCCCCCGATTCCATCGTACCGTCCCCTTTTTTCTCCGCTGACTTTTCAGAACGCCCCCGACCGTTGATCGCAATACGATCAACGGCTCCGATTGCTCCATTTTCCCGCACGCCCTCCGATGCAGATTGTCCATATAACGTAGGATTTTCTCATTTTGATTGTATTTTGCAGGTTTTAAGGTTCTTTCGTCGTGTTTTAAGAAAATCTGAAAGACGAGGGTGACGACTCCCGTTCTTTCGAATCATCCATAAGATCGACCGCAGGGTGAAGAACAATGTTATCAACGAGGTTTCATGAACCTTGGTTGCCGCACATTCTTGTAAAGCTTGAAGAATACCGTCAAAATCAACGCAGAGAAAGAGTATCAGATATTGAAGACAAAAATGAACCAGAGCAGCAGATTAGTGGATATATTGGCGGGGATTACGGCTAAGACGGTTATCAAAAGCCTAATCCCCGACTCAGAACACAGATTAAAGAAAAACCTAAAAGTGTTCATCAGACACATCGCCTCCACCACCATACTTTGAGGCGAATTGATTCCTCAACCACCGCAGTGCCACCTATTGCCTCAAAACGCTCAGTCAGAGGCCGAATTCATTGAACAGGATCAGATATTATGCCTCGGAACAGCCAAAGAAGTTATTTCTGCCCCAAATTTAATGACAGAATGTTTGCAGAGTAACCCTAATAGTACGCAGAGCCTCAAAGGTCAACAAAAGCTCCCTCCGAGCTTACTTCATAAGTATAAACACATTAATGCAGTGGAACACCTGTATGATTTCTTCATCGAGCCTCTCGGGGCCAGGAAGACGTTAATTCTACATTAATTGTATTTGAGATCTTTTCATTAGATCTCACCTCCTCATCCTTCTATAAATATTCCAGAAGAAGATGAGTGAGGAGTTGGATTAGTTGGTTGTCAATGTAATTGCTGAAGTATTGTAGCTATTTCTGAGTGGAAAACTCTTGACTGTAAATAGTGGTTTCATTGGCTCTTGGAGCTCTGCTTGTAACAAATAGGTTAGGTTGTGAAGAGAGATGTATTAAAACATTGGATCTGAAGATTGTAACCAGTTTGAAGCAATCAATACAAGCTGATTTATGGGATCCTGGTCTATGCTGATGGTGATGTTATTCTCACTGTGAACTTGTCATTTTATTTCAGTTTTCAATTTGTTTCATTTTCCACTGTAAAGAACAGTTTAAACAGTGTTAGGACCTACTGTATATCAGTAACCTTCTCTGGCTGAGAAATCTTTATTTAAATGTTTTCTTTCTGCTGTGTTATTTGAGAATGATTTAATTCAGTCTAAGTACATGGATGCTGGCGTTCCCTCATCCTTTTGTCGCTGCTGAATGTTATTTTTAAATGTTACTTTCATATATGTTGTGTAAGGAATGAATTGAGGAAATCAAAGGTTAGCCCTGAGTCCCTTTCTTGTTTGCTCAACTATTTGATTGTTTCCCTTAAGATGTGTCAAAAGCTGACTAGTTTCGAAGTACTTATCAGATCTTAGGCCATTCTGTGTTATCTCTGTGATTGTCTTGGAAGTAATTAAGTAAAGAAGAGCTAGGAGAGGATATGGTGAGCCCAGCCCGCTAGTTTCTACTCCAAAGGTTGCCTTTAAGTTTCCCTTCATTTTTATTTGTTTTCTATTAGAAGTGTATCAAAGGCTGGATAGTTTCAAAGTACTTACCAGATCCTAGTTTGCTTCTATGTTTCTCTTAAGTGCCTGGTCAAAGGCTGGATAGTTTCAAAGTACTTACCAGATCCTGGGCTGCTCTTTGTTCTGCATCTGTGATTTCCCTTTCTTACTGTATCACTCCATTCCATAAATCAAACTTTAAAGAGATCCTTAGGCATAGATGACTTGCCCCATAGATCACTCTTGAACCTGAATGTTTCAATTAAATCCTCTTATGACTCCATAGCCCAATGGAATAAAAACTTGCCATCATCTTTCTTCATGATCAAAGCTTACTCTTTAGCTTGCAACTTTTCACCTTTGAACCTATTTGCATATAGATCTTTCCGCCTCAGACATCAACTATGTTCAACCATCCGAAAAGACCAAACAAAACCCTTGGCCTTCATAACTAGCCTAATATCATCACTTTAAACTTCAAAGACAATATCCATCTTTGTACATATTGGAGAGATCCCTCTCCGGATTCAGGAGGGCTAGATCCTAGAATCCCAAAGTTGGTTGAAATGATGTTAACTCTGTGATCGGACTTTGCCAATCTTGCTTGTTACAGAGACCTAACATTTCTGGCGACTCCGCTGGGGACAAATTAACATTCTTTTACATTCAAATCTATTCACAAAGAAGCTTGCGTTTGGGTTCATAGAGCACTTGCTTTATTAACCAGCTGAAGCCACCAGAAACTAACATTTCTGGCGACTCCGCTGGGGACCTGAGTGTTTTTAATACCTTTTAGAGGCCTCAGAAAACCCTTTATTCGAGAACATTTTGAGAGTAAAGAGCAGCCTTTTCAAGCACTACCAAGAAATGGTAATCATGATTGAGCTTGTTTGAATCAGTGACAAACTAGGTCAACCCTAGGATTCTTTTAAGTTTTTATCTAACCTTGGAAAATCAGCTAGCTTAGCCATAAGGATAGACTGTCTTTGTTTCATAACCGTAGCTAAGTTTTGAGGCAGAGTTAGGACATTCTTCTGAACCACAAATAAAAACAATTCAGAAAATACCAAAAACATTTCAGATTGGTAGTAAAACACTAGTTTTTGATATCTTGTTTACGTCTTTGATGTGTTTTACCCTATACTCTTAGACAGAGTCTGGAAAGGGCCAGGTAGCCTCCGGATCTCATCCTCTTTTTGAGGTGACATATCTGGTGAATGCCCTCCCAGTCAATCTCTGGTTAGAGTTTGTTGTGTTTTGAGATATCCTTGAAAGGAATGTTTCACAAACACTGTGGTGGACAGTGTACTCCTTTGAAAACACTCTGAACTTTCCACCTGGCGACTCCACAATCCTGAACAGACCTTAAGACTCCACTGGGAAGAACCCTCATCATTACAATACCCTTTTAAACCTGGTTAAAAGGCTGTGGGATTAAAAATAAGAAAACAGATTAGTTGACCTTTCAAAGATTGTCATATCTGGTTGAACTTTTCTTGTTTACTTAGGTCTAAAAACTTAGCATAGTGGCTCCTAAAAAGATTCACACTAGAGCCCATCTTGACCCAGATCCACCTGAGATAGTTGACAACCCGGAAAGAATCCTTAGTAAGTCTCCTAAGATACAATCTTCAACTGTTTTCAGATCACCCCTAAGAGCTAATTCAGTCCCTGAAAACCTTTCAGCTCTTCAGAAATCACAAACGGACTTCTTAAACCCCTTTAGGACTAGGTCATTTGGTGATTTAGATCAGTTAGATTCTGAGTCTTCACATTCATCCCCGGAAAAAGGTGAACCTCTTGGGGATAGAGAATCAACACCTCCTGATTTACATTTTCTACATAATCTAGGTGTCTCTTATCCAAAATCAACTCAGAAATCTACTGCTGTTCCATCCACTTCTGTTCATCCTTTGTCCACTGTTCAAACCACTCCACTTCAACCCACACCTTCTCTTGTAAATCCGCCCCCAGCACATATCATGAAAGCATGGTATGCTCCCTTAGTCCTTCCTGTGCCATTAGTCAATCTTCCACAGGACTACCAGTCCAAAATTCCATTGTATGATGCTAGCAATACTATAACATCATCTCAACATGTGGACAAGATGAATGACTACTTTGACAGAAATGAAATTGATGATGATTCTGTCAAACTTAGACTATTTGCTCAAAGTTTGGGGGGAGAAGCAAGAAAATGGTTTAAAGCTTTAGCCCCCCATAGCATTAACGATCTCCAAGCCTTCCATCAAACATTCTTAAACAAGTGGAAAGTAAGGAAGAATCCTCTCCAAGTCCTTGCCGACTATAACAATCTCCATAGGAATCCTGGGGAAAGTGTACAAGCTTATTGTACCAGATTTAACAACGTGTATAATGCACTTTCCCCTGAACTAAAACCTCCTCAAGGCTCAGCCTTAAACAAATTTCCTGAAGAGTTTGATCCTGACATGACATATTCACTCAGAGAAAGAGTTTTTGCAACCCTTGAAGATATGCAAAGAGGTGCTCTTTCTGTGGAAGTTAACCTCATGGAGAAGAGAGCAAGGATGAAATCTGAAAAGAGAGTATCCTTTAGAGAGGAATCCACCCCTTCCACCTCAAGCTCAAAGATAGAAAGAATGATGGAAGAAATGATGAAGAAAATGAGCATTCTAGAGAGAGCGCAAGCAACTCTAAATCAGAATGCTCCTCAGAACAGAAACCAAAACCAGAATCAGAATATTAGAAGAAATCAGCCTCCAAACAGACCTAGGGAAGATGATCAACAGATCATTCCTCCCTTTCATCAAAACTTTTTAAGTGAGGTTGAGCAAGCAGAACAAATAACAGAGGAGGATGATATAAACTTATTTGGGGTAGATGATGATGACTTTGAGGTTCATTATGATAATAAACAAGGTCTTTATACACCTTACGATGATAGAAGAGATGATAATGAGAATTACTATCAAGACATGGAAAACGCTGTCATACAGCCTTCAAGGGAATATGAACTCAGAAGTAGGTCTAATCAACAAACCCCCAACAAGGGAACCTTTGACAAGCCTTCTCAAAACAGCGATGCAACCAAGTCTAAAACAATCAAACAAAAAGACAAAACAGTGGCTGATAATTCTGGTACTGATAAAGAGAAAGACACTCAAAATATTGAAAAACAGAGTGCAAACATTAGCAGTACTAATACCTCGGTTAGTACTCCTGGTAAGACAACTGTTTCAACTGTAGATAAACCAAATCAGCAAGCTGTTATTGCTAATAAAGTGGCAGCAAACAAGGCTGAAATTAATGCTTTGAAGAATCTAAACCCTTTCAGCCTGGAACAGGAAATCTTAAAGATCAAAATCTCTGTTCCTTTGACTGAGTTAGCTGCCCAACATGTATATAGGTCCAAAATTTTGAAGGCTCTGAACTTAGAAAATAATGAAGACACACTCAATCTTAATGATGACCAACCAGAGCTTATTTTTGGTCCAGAGATTGAAGGAAAGTTCCAAGAGGGCTCTGTCCCTCCCTTTTATGTAAGCTTAAACGTTCATGACAAAATTTTGCACAATGCTATGCATGACTCGGGCGCTTCCCATAATTTAATGCCAAAAGCTGTAATGGAAAGCCTGGGTCTTGAAATTACCAGACCTTACAAATATTTGTACTCCTTTGACTCAAGCAGAGTTAAATGTCTAGGATTGATAAAAGATCTCTGTGTTAACTTAGCCCAGATTCCAGCCAAATGTTTAGTCATGGATGTTGTTGTGGCTGATGTACCCCCAAAGTATGGAATGCTTTTATCAAGATCTTGGGGTGCTAAGTTACAGGGGACCATGCAAATGGACATGACCTATGCGACTATCCCTATTTTTAATCAGACTAGAAGACTTTACAGGGAATCCCACATGCAGTACACAGTGACAAGTCAAGATCGGCCTCAAAACTCCCCTCTCTATGCTATAAACACGAGCCTTGATTCGTTTATCATGTTCAATGATGAAACACTTACGGGACAAATCATTTCAAAGGAATTGATGGCTGAAACGGAGGGAGAAGAGCATAACGCTAGACGGACGAAACCGTCTATTGTATCTGAAAATCCTAGCAAACTAAATACAGATCTTGAACTGCAAGTTTTCAATCCTTCGAACTTAAAACTTGACAGTCAGCAGTACAATCCTCAACCCGATGAAAAACTTGAGGAATCAAAAGATACAAAGCCCATTCACCAAACTGAAAATACTCCTCTCTGGACTATGTATTTTGATGGGTCATGCACTAGAACAAATGTTGGTGCAGGTGTCTGGATTACTAACACTGAAAATAATCATACAGAATGTATCTCATGTAAATTAAACTTTCAGTGTTCCAACAACATAGCAGAATATGAATCCCTTCTCTTAGGCTTACATCTTTTGAAAAAGTTAGGTGCCAAGAGAATCAATGTATATGGGGATTCTGAATTAATTATTAGGCAAGTCAATGGGGAGTATAATGCAAATCACCCCAGAATTAGGGCCTACAGGAATAATGTCATGGATCTTTTGAAAACATTTGAGGAGTCCACATTGTCTTTTGTCCCAAGAAAAAGAAATATTGCAGCCCACAATTTAGCCTTTGCCGCTAGAACCTGCCCAATGCTGTATGATGACACCTCTCAGATAAAATTCAGACTAGCTATACCAGATAACAAGAAATATTGGCAGGTATTTGATGGAGATAAACAAATAGAAGACTTCATGCAATTCAGAAATGAGTTTGAACCCCATAGTTCAGATTCAGACTATGATACGGACTGCAGTGAAGAAAATTTTCTTGGTGAAGAAGAACCATCTCCCCGAATGGTAGATATAAACCTTCAGACTATCGAACTTAGAAACCAAACAGAATCAAGTACAAAATCTGAAACAGAGGAATTGGAAACTCTACATTCTAAGGATAATAGTTTTCCCAAGGGTTTGGCCCCTCTAGAAGAACTGTTTGATTTTGATGATGTGGCCAGTAAACCTAAACTGGAACCTATAGAAACTGAAGTGGAAGAATGTAATATAGGCAGTGAGCAAAAACCGAAAATGATCAAGTTGTTCAAAACTTTGCCAGCTCACATTAAACTCAAATACTTAGAGCTGTTCAAAGAGTTTTCTGATGTTTTTGCGTGGAGTTATGAAGATCTTAAATCCTATGACACTGAAATAATACAACACAAAATCCCTCTTAAAGAAAACCAAAAACCATTCAAACAGAAACTGCGCAGAATCAACCCTGTCCAGTTGCCATTGGTTAAGAAGGAAATCATGAAGATGCACGATGTTGGTATTATTGTCCCTATTAGATATTCTGAGTGGGTATCTAATCTGGTGTCAGTTAGGAAGAAGACTGGAGAAATCAGGCTTTGTATAGACTTCAGAAATTTAAACAAAGCTTCATTAAAGGACAACTACCCTTTGCCCAAGATGGATCATATTTTACAAAGGGTGGTTGGGTCTAAAAGAATTTCTTTGCTGGATGGCTATTCAGGGTATAATCAAGTCTTAGTCCACCCTGATGATCAATTAAAGACAACTTTTACTACACCCTGGGGCACTTTCATGTATGTGAAAATGCCTTTTGGTTTAATGAATGCTGGAGCAACCTTTCAGAGAGCCATGGACATAGCATTCTCGGAAGAATTAGGCTTCTTCATCATTATCTATCTTGATGATGTAACTGTGTTTTCAAAAACAGATGAAGAACATTTAGAACATTTGAGGAAAGTTTTCGAGAAGTGCAGAAGGTTTGGGATATCTTTGAACCCTAAGAAGACTTTATTCGGTCTCCAAGAAGGTAAACTTCTTGGGCACATCATTTCAGAAGAGGGCATAAAGATTGATCCCATGAGGATTGAGGCCATATTGCAAATCTCTCATCCTCGAAACATCAAAGAGTTGCAGTCTTTCATTGGAAAGATTAACTTTTTGAGAAGGTTCATTCCCAACTTGGCTGAGCTCCTTAGGAATATCACAAACATGTTGAAAAAGGAGCAAGGGGTAAAATGGACCTCGGAAGCAAAGACATCCTTTGAGCTGGTGAAACAAGCATTAACCAAAACACCGGTTCTCATAAGTCCTGATTTTTCAAAAGATTTTTATATCTTCTCATTTGCATCAGAACATACCATAGCTGCTGTCCTTTTACAGAAAAATCCGCAAGGACAAGAGCAGCCCATTGCATTCTTTAGTAAGGCATTGCGGGATGCCCCTTTGAAATACAACATTATGGAGAAACAGGCTTTTGCTTTGGTAAAGGCTTTGAAAGACTTCAGAGTCTACATCCTTCACTCACACATCATTGCCTTTGTCCCAAATTCGGTTGTAAAAGACATTCTAACCCAGGATCCAGATGGTAAAAGAGGTAAGTGGATTGCAGTTATTCTTGAATATGATCTAGAAATAAAACCCACTAAGCTCATCAAAGGCCAGGGTCTAGCTAAATTAATGGCTGAATCGAATTGTGAACTTCTTGATATTAATATGATTGATGCTTTGGATAACCAAGAAGAATTCTCAACTCCCATTGTTGAAGATCATTTTGCGAATTCTCCTTGGTATACTGATATTGTTTATGTTTTTCTTAATCTGAATACACCTCCTGGTTTATCTAAAACAAAGGCAAGATTCCTAAAGTTAAAAGCTGTAAACTATTGCATTATTGATAAATGTCTTTATTGGAAAAGTGCAAGTGGAATATTGCTTAAATGTTTGCCTGAGTTTGATGCAGAAAAGATTAAGTAGGAATTCCATGAAGGAGAGTGCGGAGGCCATTTGTACTGGAAGTCAACAGCCAACAAAATTTTGAGGGCTGGTTTCTATTGGCCCACCCTTTTTCCTGATGTACACAAACTGACAACTACTTGCCATAAATGCCAACTGTTCGAGGGCAAGAGAAAATTACTACCCCTTCCTCTGCATCCGATTACTGTTCAAGCCCCTTTCCAACAATGGGGACTTGACTTCATAGGAGAGATCCATCCACCATCCTCTGCCCAACACAGGTGGATCCTTACCGCCACAGACTATTTCACTAAGTGGATAGAAGCCATTCCTTGTAGGCAGGCCAATGATTCGGTTATCATAAAATTCATAGAAACCAATATTCTTTCCAGGTTTGGCTGTCCTACCAAGATCATCACAGATAATGCAGCAGCATTTGGATCAAAGAAAATGGTGGAATTCTGTCACAAGTACCAGATAACATTGGGACACTCCACAGCCTATTACCCTCAAGGTAATGGACTTGCAGAGTCTTCCAACAAAAGCTTAGTGAACATAATAAAGAAACTGTTGGAGGACAACAAGAAGTCTTGGCACACGAAGCTGATCCATGCACTTTGGGCTGACAGATTAACATTGAAGAAATCCATTGGTATGTCACCCTTCCAGCTTGTGTATGGTACAGATGCAATTTTTCCTAATAGCCTTGGTGTACCAGTTATGAAGTTAATTCAAGAGCTCCAGACTGAAGAAAATGACATAATCAGAAGAATAAATCAGACCATTCATCTTCAGCAAATCAGAGAGGAAGTGTACAACAAAGCATTGCAGAAGCAAGACAATATCAAGAAGATATTTGATAGAAGGACAAAGGCCAGCAATTTCAAGATTGGGGACAAAGTTTTAAAGTGGGACTCAAAGAGGGAGGACAAGCGAAAGCATGGTAAATTCAACAATCTATGGCTTGGCCCTTACTCTATTCATTCAGTTGCTGGAAACAACGCATTCTTCTTACAAGAGCTGAATGGGGCAGAATTGTTTGGGGATCCTGTCAATGCCAGGATGCTTAAGCATTACCGCTCTTAAAACATGGCCTATTCTGAAGCCTTTTTATTTTTTCTTTTTCCATTGTAAATGTTTCATTCATCATCACATTCAAAGTTATGAAAAATCAGAAAATACAAAAACAAAAGAAAGAAGGAAAAGAGGGCAGAAGTGAAAACAAGAAAGGCAAGGCCCCATGCCAAAAAGAGAAATAAATCTGAAAGTGTGCAAGATTAAATGCCACTCCTCAAAACACACTTCTAATTAGTCAAATTGTTTAATCTTGAATAATTAGCTTTCAATTTTCTGCTGATAGGGTAGCGAATTTGATTTGCCAAACTCCATTCATTCAGTTGCTGGAAACAATGCATTCTTCTTACAAGAGCTGAATGGAACAGAATTGTTTGGGGGTCCTGTCAATGGCAAGATACTTAAACATTACCTTTCTTAAATTATTTCATGTTTGAAGCCTTTTTTACCTTTTTTCCACTGTAAATATTTCATCCACCATTGCATTTAAAGTTATGAAAAATCAAAAAATACAAAAACAAAGAAAGAAAGAAAAGAGGGCAGAAATGAAAACAAGAAAGGCAAAGTCCAATGCCAAAAAGAAAAATAAATCTGAAAGTGTGCAAGCTTAAATGCCACTCCTTGAAACACACTTCTAACTGGTCAAACTGTTTAATCTTGACTAATTAGCTTTCAATTTTCTGCTGATAGGGTAGCAAATTTGATTTGCCAAACTGTTTAATCTTGGCTTATCAGTAGATAGTTTAGAATAGAAATTAAGGTTCAAAGACACTCAAAATCTGAACCAAAGTTCCCAAGAGAAAAATGACTCAAACTGTTTTATTTTCCGAGTCATAGGAGAGAAGACCTGGTTCTAATTCGCTCAAAGCTTGAACCAGAAGAGAAGCAAAGATAGCTCACCAAAAAGGAAAAGACAGAGCTGTGAATATTAGAGAAGGCCATAATAAGAAATTTTCAGATCTTAAGCCTTCTGTTTTGATTTAAAATTTTCTGCAAATAATAATCTATGTGTAGCTTGTCTTTATGCCATGGATCATAGCAAGTCAAACAGCTCAATCTTGACTTGGCTATTTTTTCAATTTCTGTTATAGAATTTAGAGAATGAAAGTTTGTTGGACTGTTTAATCCCAACAGACAGTAGACTAGGTAGAGAAATATCTGAGCTCAACTGTCTAATCTGAGTTCAGGGAGAAATAAGAGATAGAAGTAGATTAGGTTTCCTGCTTTCAAAAGAATAAAATATGTGAATAAGAGTTTGCCAATCCAAGTGCACTCTGATGAAGAAAAAATGTTAGATCAGTAGGATTGGGTAGGTAGAGGTTGTATTGATGAAATTCATCTTTCTTTCATAACTGATATTATTTTGTCAAAGGAAAAGCAAGAGCAAGCAATGGGTCAGGCACCAGTCGGCATCCCAGAGAAATCAAGTCTGAATTTTTGATGCCTTCAAAAAGGCACCATCCCCAAGTGGAGCCACTGTTAGCCACCTATATTTTTCCATTAGATCATTTGGTGGCTAAATATTCTTTGCAGCCTTCAAGAAAAAAATTCAGGCCTAAAATTGTTGGTGCTTGAAGTCTGTTGGTAAGATCATAAACTGCTGGTTGGTTCTTCATACTTTTCCTTCTCTCAGCCTCTGATATTCCATGAAAATCCTAGTCAAGTACTGTTGCATCCCTTTTTCTTTTACCTCCATTCTTCCATTTCCTTTTATTCGCGCAAACCCCACCAAACCATGTGTTACCCCTTATCCCTCCATTAATTTCTTTCCCCAAGGTTAAAAAACCATGTTTAAACCTTATCGGAGTTATATTTCCTTTTTGAAATTCTTTGAAAACCCATAGAAAACGTATGTTTTTATGCGTTAAGCTTAAGCCCCTCAGGCTAAGCCCCTTGCCGTTTCTCCCTCCACATGCCCGAGCGCCACGACCGACCGCTCAAGCCCTGAGGCGCTAAATCAAAACGTGGTCCCACTCCACCCTTTTCCTTTGAAACATTCAAAAAACCCATCTTTTATAAGGTTTTGGCATGAAATGTTAAACCACGTGTTTTATTGCCCCGAGTCCTCCCAGCCGTCGATCTGCTCCCCAGATCCGATGGAGCGGAGCCAGCCCCACCTGGTGGACCCCCCTTCCCCGCGCCCGTTTCCAAAACCATGGTTTTATCCCGCACCGCTCCCCGGGCAAAACTGGTTTTCCCCGGTCGGCCAGCGATTCCACACGCTGGCTGACACGTGTCCTCCGCCTTGCTCTAAAACCGCCGTGCAATTACACCGCCCGCGCGCTAAGCTTCGTACCAAAGCCGTTCAGCGGAATTGGTAGCCACCGTCCGATCAAGATCCTCGCATCCAACGGCTGTCCTCCATCCAACCTGCTCGACCGTTAACGGACATGCGCGCCCGTTAACTCATTTACCGCGTGGCCAAGATTCGATCTCCGCCGTCGATCTCTGTAGATCGACGGCTTACATTCGTTCTCCCGATTCCATTGTACAGCCCCCTTTTTCTCCGCTGACTTTTCAGAACGCTCCCGACCGTTGATCGCAATTCGATCAACGGCTCCGATTGCTCCATTTTTCCCGCACGCCCTCCAATGCAGATCGCCCATATAACGCAGGATTTTCTCATTTTGATTGTATTTTGCAGGTTTTGAGGTTCTTTCGTCGTGTTTTAAAGAAATTTTGAAAGATGAGGGTGACGACTCTCGTTCTTTCGATTTATCCAAGAAGATCGACCGCAGGGTGAAGAACAATGCTATCAACGAGGTTTCATGAGCTTTGGTTGCCGCACATCCCTGTAAAGCTTGAACAATACCATCAAAATCAACGCAGAGGAGGAGTATCAGGTTTTGAAGACAACAGTGAACCAGAGCAGCAGATTAGTGGATATATTGGCGGGGATTACGGCTAAGACGGTTATCAAAAGCCTAATCCCCGACTTAGAACACAAATTAAAGGAAAAACCTAAAAGTGTTCATCAGATACATTGCCTCCACCGTCAGACTTTGAGGCAAATTGATTCCTCAACCACCGCAGTGCCACCTATTGCCTCAAATTGCTCAATCAGAGGCCGAATTTATTGAACAAGATCAGATATTGCGCCTCAAAACAACAAAAGAAGTTATTTCTGCACTAGATTTAATGACAGAATGTTTGCAGAGTAACCCTAATAGTACGCAGAGCCTCAAAGGTCAACAAAAGCTCCCTTCGAGCTTACTTCATAAGTGTAAACACATTAATGCAGTACAACACCTGTATAATTTCTTCATCGAGCCTCCCAGGGCCAGGAGGACATTAATTCTGCATTAATTGTATTTGAGATCTTTTTATCAGATCTCACCTCCTCATCCTTCTATAAATACTCCAGAAGAAGATGAGTGAGGGGTTGGATTAGTTGGTTGTCAATGTAATTGCTGAAGTGTTGTAGCTTTTTCTGAGTGGAAAACTCTTGACTGTAAATAGTGGTTTCGTGGGCTCTTGGAGCTCTGCTTGTAACAAATAGGTTAGGTTGTGAAGAGAGATGGATTAAAACATTGGATCTAAAGATTGTAACCGGTTTGAAGCAATCAATACAGGCTGATTTATGGGATCCTGGTCTATGCTGATGGTGATGTTATTCTCACTGTAACTTGTATTTTGTTTCTGTTTTCAATTTGTTTCATTTTCCACTGTAAAGAACAGTTTAAACAGTGTTAGGACCTACTGTACATCAGTAACCTGCTCTGGCTGAGAAATCTTTATTTAAATGTTTTCTTTCTGCTGTGTTATTTAAGAATGATTTAATTCAGTCTAAGTATAGAGATGCTGGCGTTCCCTCATCTTTTCGTCACTGCTGAATGTTATTTTTAAATGTTACTTTCATATATGTTGTGTAAAGAATGAATTGAGGAAAGCAAAGGTTAGCCCTGAGTCCCTTTCTTGTTTGCTCAACTATTTGATTGTTTCCCTTAGGATGTGTCAAAAGCTGACTAGTTTCGAAGTACTTATCAGATCTTAGGCCATTCTGTGTTATCTTGGTGATTGTCTTGGAAGTAACTAAGTAAAGAAGAGCTAGGAGAGGATCAGGGTGAGTCCCGACCCGCTAGTTTCTGCTCCAAAGGTTGCCTTCAAGTTTCCCTTCGTTTTTAATCTCTGTTCTATTAGAAGTATATCAAAGGCTGGATAGTTTCAAAGTACTTACCAGATCCTAGTTTGCTTCTATGTTTTTCTTAAGTGCCTGGTCAAAGGTTGGCTAGTTTCAAAGTACTTACCAGATCCTGGGCTGCTCTTTGTTCTGCATCTGTTGTTTCACTGTCTTATTGTATCACTTCATTCCATAAATCAAGCCTTAAAGAGATCCTTAGGCATAGATGACTTGCACCATAGATTACTCTTGAACCTGAATGTTTCAATTAAACCCTCTTATGACTCCATAGCCCAATGGATTGAAACTTGCCATCATCTTTCTTCATGATCAAAGCTTACTCTCTAGCTTGCAACTTCCCACCTTTGAACCTATTTTCATATAGATCTTTCCGCCTCAGATAGCAACTATGTTCAACCATCCGAGAAAACCAAACAAAACCCTTGGCCTTCATAACTAGCCTAATATCATCACCCCAAACTTCAAAGACAATATCCATCTTTGTACATATTGGAGAGATCCCTCTCCGGATTTAGGAGGGCTAGATCCTAGAATCCCAAAGTTGGTTGAAATGATGTTAACTCTGTGATCGGACTTTGCCAATCTTGCTTGTTACAGAGACCTAACACTGCCCTTTTCGTTTTTGGCTTTTGGGTCTTTTTAAAACTTTTCATAACAGGACTACTAAAACAAAATAAAACAAAATATCTTTATATATATATATATATATATATATATATATATATTATAAATATTGAAAAATATTTATAATATATTAAATCATTTACATATATATCCAAAGAGTCAGACTGACTTTCAACCTAAACATTCGTTGTGGCATTTCAAACAAAACATTAACCCTTTTTTTATCCTAATGTATAAAACCTTCGTGGATTTCAAACAGGAATTAAATACTTCTACATAGAAAAATTGTGTACCAAATGCCCCCTTGCTGATTGGGCATCATTTTCGCGCGATAAGCCTCCCATTCGCTGGAGATGGGGCCCGTCGAAATCCAAACCAAAAATAAACTTCTTTGTATGAAATTTTCGCGTACCAATCGGCTGTAGTGATGTCAGCAAAATGGACGCGCAATAAAAAATAAATTGGGCTCATAAAGTGTTATCGGGTCCGAAATGAGGCTTCGTGACTGGACCTCGTTTCTACGCAATCGAGCTATAATTGGTGGAGGTGGGTTCCACGCTGGTGACGTGGCCCATTTCAAAAGTCAAAACAAAAATCAAGCGGCGGTAAGATCTTCAGTTGTTGGAGTTTGATTGCAGGTATGGCGCGTTGTAATGGCGGGGCATGGCATAGTTTAATGGTGCGATGTGAAGAACTACTGTTCTCCATTAAAAACGCAGACTACGGCCTTAACCAGAATTGTCCATTTGCAGAGTTTGAAATCATAGGTTTAATTTCATGGTGGCTTGCAAGTAAACTCAGAAAGCTGCCACCGCATCCTGTCTACAGTTGAAATTAATATTTCAACAATCTCAACAGGTGTTACTAAATCTAAACAATAGTGTCAAGTAGTAGCTCACGCTAGCTTTCCAGCTTTCCGTCAAATTGAGCACTCCTTTATTTGTTTCAGCAATGCTTCTCCTGCTATTCATCAATCCAAGCCAACGTTGGGAAGACCTCGCCAGCACAGCTCTGTTTTCAAGGTGGCACCATGTGATAAGAGGCTGCAAGAAAATTTGCAGTGTGCAAAACCTCCTGGTCACTGACAACACCGCTGCAAGAAATTTGCAATCCGTAAAACCTCATGGTCACTGACAACGGAGACAAGAGAGAAAAGCCAGAGACATGCAGGGACGCATAAGGATATCATTGCCATTGCCAGAGTAGCGATACTAATGCATGGTCTAGTGTTCATCAACTTATTCTGCAACAATCCCATGGCTTCGCACACATCTGAACGATAAGTAAAGCACCAGTCCTCCCACTTCATTCAGTGCTGGGGACGAGGGTATTTCCTTTCATGCAATCTCAACTCATGCATTCGTTTTTTCAACATTATCAAATCGGCGTCCATGCTACTTGTGCCTTCTGCATTCACATTTTTAAAAAATACCGTTAACTTTTGTTTACAAACAAAACTCTAACAGAATGGTATAAACTATGGGAGTTGCAATAAAAAACTACTTCCAGAATCAGGGTCCTTTTATAAATTTGGGAAGGGAATTACTCATTCTGATTACCAATGAGATTGAACCTAATTTTATAAATTGGGGAAGAGAATTAATAATTTTGATTACCAATGAAATTGAACCTATATCTATTTGGGGTTGTTAGAATTGTGAAATTTCAGTTTTAAAATCTCTATTCTTCATTTTCAATTTTTTTTTTTTTTTTTTTTTTTAATTTTTAAAATCTAGATTCTGCAGAACCTCGTGGTCACTACAATACTTGAAGGCACTATAAAATGAGATGGTTATGTTGGGCATACCTTATGCTTGGAATTCACATCAATAATTCTCCACCATTTATCTGATTTCTGCAGAATCACACACCTGTTCACAAACACAGATTTGTTGGAGATCATAGCTCACTTCACGTAGGCCCATCTATAATCTATGCAGGGATTGAGGAAGAAGTGTTGGAGATCTAGTTACACCTTCGATCAGCTACTAGTTATTGTTCCCACTTCATTCACAACATACTTGTACCACACACGAGCAGTGAAGATACTTGCTCAACTAGTCAAGGAAAGATGTGCTGCCACCTACAGGATTAGAGGATCAATGTTGCCACAATTTGATGCCATTTAGTGGGTCTAACTTGCATAGAGATTGTTTCCTCTTCGAGGATCAATGCTGCCACAATTTGATGCCACTTAGCCGGTCGAATTTGCATAGAGATTGTTTCGTCTTCCACTTGTTATTCAATTTTACATTGGGAATTACTGACTATCTAGGAACTGTCTAGGTATAGAATGAAACCTTCGCATAGGGCATGTGAAATATGGATAGAAAAGTGGGTAAGTATCCAATGAAAGTACATAATATGTCACCAGAATTATTTTTTTCTAATTATTAATTATTTATTTTTTATGTGTAGAAAAAGAAAACAGTATATATATATATATATATATATATATATATATATATATATATATATATATATATATATATGAGTTTGGAGTATGTTTTGAAAATGTTGTTTAGTTAAGAGCTTGTTTTTCTAGAATCTAAATAAATAGGTTATTGGTTCAATAATTTGTAGGAGCCCCTTGGATCACTAGCAAGAGTGAAAGTCTTCCCCCTTACACGTAATTCCATGTATTGCAGTTTTCCTTGAATAGCAATAATGAGTTAGTGTGAATTTTCATTTGCAGATAGTATCCAGTGATGATTGTCCTACTGTTGATTTGACAATTGAGTTATTATATATATATATATAATTAAAAATAAATAATATATTTAATTTTTTTCAGTTGCATTTGGTTTTAAATACTCACTTTGACCATTTCTATCTCTCACATACAACACTCTTAGGGCCAAAATAATGCAGCTAGCCAAATGTGAATATTACAGTGTTTTTCAAGTTCTTCCAACTGTGTTTGATTTTATGGCTATCTCAAAACCCCATATTAATTAGTAATGTTTAATTATTTATTTATCTTAATTGGAAAGAGGAAATTAAGACTTAATGAGTGGATAAAACATCAAATATATAACCTAGTCAAAAAATGAAACACAAACTTAACCCAGTCAAAAAGTAAAAAACAAACTATGTATTCATCTACATTTCTATCAACATTTTTTTACACCTTTTTGGTGCAAATGCTAGTATATAATGGATTTATCTACCCAGCCAATAGAATAGCCCGGACGACAATTTTTTTCCAAAATCAGGTAAAAAAAATTCAAAAAATCAGGTAGTTGGAGTGTTTGAATTGCATTTTTTATCGCGGAAATGGATTCAGCAAGCACCCAAAATCCTAAAGTTTAACATCTGTAAACAAGATTATGATAAATCTTTGCTAAAATTTATCAAAATCTCGGACGCTGTAATTTTTTAAGACTACGATGTATATACTACTTACATAACTGCCAGGATAATAACAGACATGGATAATAATAAGAAACCTCTAATAAACAACAATGCTGAAAAGCATTCATTACGGGTTTAGACTAAATTTGGTTTATTCTCAATTTTTTAGAAACTTGATCATTTAGAATAATGATGAGTACGCTCTCATTATCATAAAGTCAAAAAGTACATAACCTAATCATGAATTGCTTAATCTCATGTCACATTTGGACATCATGCCACTTTGTTTTGTGGTCCTCACATTGGCGTGACTACAGCCTTTTGTAAACCTACATTGTATGAAGTAACCCCTACTTAGTGGCTCCTCATATTGTGAAGAAGGTGGAGCTACTTCTTTATTTTGTTCTGTACAATGGCTTAACCTTTATTCTGCTCGCACACACAAATCAAGATTCAACACAATTGCAAACACCAAAGTTCTCATTGTTTCAACACAATTGCAAACTCCAAAGTTCTCATTGTGCCTAGTTTAGATCAAATTCAACTCGCATCCCAATTCCAAAGTTCTTACATCTAAATTGATTGGCGTGACTACAACTTTTTGTAATCCTACATTGTATGAAGTAACCCCTACTTAGTGGCTCTCGTGCCTATTTATAGCCAATCATACCTAATCATACCTATTCTACCCGGGGTCTATCTCCATCATTGTAAATTAGCCCGTGCATATGATCTACAAACAAATGAATAGGTAAATGATGGATATAGATAGACCCCCGGTAGAATAGGTATTATTGGTTGTCCTCACTGCACCTTCCTTTAAAGGTAGGGATACGACTTGCGTTTCATATATTCACCACATAAATATGATGGTCAGGCATAATGGGTAGTGGGCTCCTTCAAAATATAAAAGCGACAAGGATAAGTATAAGATATTAGGATTAAACTCCTTCAAAATAGAAAAGTGACAAGGATAAGAATAAAATATTAAAAAGAAAGAAAATATTTTAGGGTTAATACGATGATTACGGTATTGAGTTCTTTTAAATAAATTATTATCAAATATATCAGAATTAAATAGTCATTTTAATTAAAATATGAGATGTTATGATTAAATAAGCATTTTAAAATTTGTGAAGAAAAAATTATAAAATCAAGGTAATGTAAAATAGTATAATAATTTATTTAATTGTATATTTCACTTTAGTATAAAAGAATAAAAGTAGTGTAAAGAATATTGTAACTCTTCCCTTAGAAAATATATAGTTTAATCATCACAATGTAAGATTGTTTGATATTTCTATGTTCATTAGCTGATTATATGATATTTATAAAGAGTGCTTCCCTATTTATATGAGAGATTAGATAGAATTTGTGATTGTTATTATAGTTACAAGCATAACTAACATTTGGGATTGATGGAAACTTAATGAATAGATTTGGCATTAGAATCAGTATAGTCAACATATATTTTTGGATGTCAAAGGTTCACTCACCAAACAAATTGAAAGATTTCACCAATGCTCCACCAAGTTTTTAGGAAGAGAACACAACTAGTCACAAGGGACACACGGGAGAGCACCCCAAAAATTTAAGGAATTTGTGAGGGGACTTGGAATGCGAATGTTTGTGTATTATAAACACGATTTAAATTCAAATTAAACATCATAAATGATTCAATGAAATAGGAATAGTAAATGTACATACATTGATTTATATTCATCATTATTTATTCTAAAATTTTATTGGTTCTAAGAAATATAGTAGTTTAATTGATTTAAACAAAATAGTAGATATGTATTTATATTCATCATTCTTTATTCTAAAGTTTAATTGGTACTAAGAAAAATAGTAGATACTAAAGTTTAAAGACTAAAAGAGTGAATTAAAATTACTCAAACTCAACACTATTAATAAGTGAGATCATAAGTATCTAAATTCTAGACCCAAAAGTTAAAACTAAAAATGAACAATAGCCAATGCTATCATAATAAGAAAAATAGACAAATAAATAATCCACCCTAAAACAAAGAATTAGAAATAAACTAGACCAAAAAAACGAGTCAACTAAAAAATACACAAATATTTAACTCAGTAAAATATTGTGATTTAAAATACTTCGCTTAATTTTTTTAAGCATAAAACTACAGTGCTAAAGAATTCTCAATATTTTAACATTTTTTTTAGATTCAATAAATTACATTTAATATTAATGAATTACTTATCATATATATTTATTTATATATTTCTATTTATTTAAAAAATAAAGTTAAAAAGTAATATATAACTTATTTATTTATTTTTAATATTAAAAATTAAAGTAAAATAAAATTAATTAAAATATAATTTATTTATTTTTGGTAAGTTGGGCTATTCTATTAATTTGAAAACATAAAGTTACATATGCTACAGGCTGGGTTGGAAAGTTGCACTTAGCCGATCCCAGCCTTTTTTACACGGTTTCTAGGCTGTCTCTCGGGAGGAAGCCAGCCTAGACAAAACATAGAACATAGAATTACATTATGCGCAATAGCCCTGACATATCTAAGAAACATTAAGTAAACGGTAGTATAAAGACACTAATGGCGAGCATGACAAAAACATAGGAGAACTATGCAGCCGTGCGGACTTCACTTTCTATCTTCATCATCACTGTAGGGGGACTCCTCGTCAATAGGACATGCAGGAGCCTACGCAGCAGCTGCTTCCGCATCTTTCATTGTATGTCTAGGATTGCAGACCGGTTCACAGAGGATGGGGGAGTCCGGATCTACTCCGTCGGGAACACACGTCCAAATGCCATCGGAGTTAATTACCGAGATGTCTATATCCTCATCTTCCTTCTCCGGACCCGGCAACAGGTCAGTTTTGCGGTGCTGGGGGTGCGTTTGTGGAGAGGAGGTGGGCTTCCTCGTACTGTGTCTTCCTCTCTGCACGACATGCTAGAGGCTTCTACATGTTGCTCGGGATCGGGACTCTGACACACAAAAGTGATGGAAGAGGATTCATCTATCAACTCGAGATGGTTATCCTCAGCCCGGTGATAACGGTTAGGGAAAGCCCCTCTTTGTCCTCCTTGGATAGTTCGTTGGCGAAGTCTTAGAGCCATGTGCACTTAGACAAGGGGGAGTAGTTCAAAAAAAAAGGTGGCACAAAAGGGCGAGCAATGCTCGGGCTCAGGGGGAAGGAATGTCTGGGGGAAATGCAAAGGAAGGGGTGTGACAGCCCAAAGGAGTCTGCGCAACGCTACACTGAGAGTGGAGCTTCGAAGCCTTTTGAAGTCACAGAGAAGCCAGAGTAGAGTTAGGGGGGCAAAAGGCCAAGATAACAGATTGAGTATTGAAAGGGGCGGAGAGCTCGTCTTTTTAAAGGGGCGGCGATGAGTACGATGAGGATAGCAATGAGTAGGCTTCGCACGCATTTGCGTGCTATGATGTGCTATGATTGAGAACATGAGCAGGCTCGATGGAAGGGGGTTGGTTGCAATACTGGTTAATCATGATGGTCATTAATAGTGTTGGACGTGAGGTGATGCTTAAGACATGATGACATAGTTCCCGTCATCATTGTTGATTCTGTGAGTCTCGTGCGAATGGCTAACGGTATGAGGATATGCAGCAGATGAAGCTTTGCGCAGTAAATCTCTGTTTCCAAGAGAGTGAGATGTAATTGTCAGAAGTGTCAATTCTATCACCACATCTAGAGAAATATAAATTAGTATTAATTATAGTATCCTATTTTATTAAAATTGTTATTAATAAAATAGATGTCATATATAAATTAAAATTTATTTAAGTGTAAACACATTTTCAAGCTTTGAACTCAAAAAAAAAAATTATAGATTTAATTCTTATTACCACTTATATTCAAACACATTTTTATATGAAACGATAATAGGTTATGGCCGTCAAGCTTTCGCAGTTTCATTTTTATGTTGTTATTTCTAACCTTACATGAAAACATTAACCTCCAAAAACACTAGTACTTTAATTTTGACAGAATGATAAATGGTCCGGTTAAAACAATAATTACCTGACCGATTTTTTTTTTTTTTTTTTTTTTTTTTTTTTTTTTTTTTTTATTCTCGAATTATGAGCCGACCACAGAATAAAAAGTGAATATTTGAAATAATAGTTACAGAACTGGGAGATAACAACCACCATACAGTTCAGAATTTAAAAACTTATAGCAGTGCATATAGCCCATTATGAATGTACAAATCTAAAGCGGTGAATAATCCACTCATTCATAGTTTCGGTCTGCCTACTCATAACCAAAGGTAAAGTCTACATGAATGGACTGGAGTAAAGTTCATCCATGAAAAACCAGGATGAACTTCATCCTGGTTGTTCATCCTGTTGTTTAATTGTTAAGGTTTTGGTTCTTTGTTATGTTTAGTTTATATTATTTTTTCAAAAACTTCCATGGTGATGTTAAAATTGTAGTTATATTTTTAAAATTTATAATAAGATATTAAATTTGTAGATATATTTTTAAAATTTATAATAAAATTATAATTATAATTATATAATTCAGTAATTTTTTTCCAGATTGAATTAATTTATATATTAAATATATAATTAAAAAAAATCAATAAAAAATTATATATTAAAACAAACTTAATTAAACCATATTATGAAGAATTGTATCACACATTAAACTAAAACAAATACAACACCTAAGACTTAGTCATAAATATTTTGAACTTTACAAAATGTGTATTAGTAGATATGTGGAACCACCCAGGTTCAAGTTCAAAGGATATTTTGGTACTGGAATTAATATTTTTATATATCTATATTAATTAGGAATTTAATATGAGGTGAGATATCAAATATTTTTATATACAAATTTATTTTAAAGTGTAAAAAATAATGTATAATTTTTTATTGTTTAAATTGTATTTTTTAATATTGTAAAAATTATATAACATGTACACATTAATTTTTTTTTTATTAATATATTTTTAAATATAAGCCAATATTGTCCATGGATTTTGGATAAAGAGTGATTAGGTTTAAGACATTCTTTGATGTGAAGTTACTAGACATAATAAAAATGTAGGTAATATATTAGACATGATAAAGATGTAGTTCTACCAATCTTTAAAAAAATATAATTCAATATTAATTCATATCAAAATATTTTATTCATAATTCACATATAATATTATTTAAAAAAAAAAACATACTTACAACTTTTAAACTGAACCTTAGAATAAGTCTATCAACTAAAAAACCAGATAAAATAAACCACAGTGATTGATTATATATTATATGTAATAATGAAAATAATATTAATCTGCAATTAGAAAAAATAAAACATATATATATATATATATATATATATATATATATATATATATATATATATATATAGATATAGATATATATATATATACCTTCTATTGCTAGTTCACTCTCGAAGTCTTACCTTACTCAACCAGCTCATACCCTATTGCCTAACTCAAAGGAAGAGATGGCGTAATGTATTAGAGTTGCAGTCCCAATTGAACGTAACGGTTTCTAGTACACTGTTTCTAATCCACTTTTTTACTAAGGAACGATGATGAACTTTAACGGAGATTAATAAACGAATGTAAGGTCTTGGAATGACTCGAAAGATGCACTTTTGCTACTTTATTGAGCCGACCGGTGATTAATAAACGAATGGAATGTCTTGGAATGACTCGAAAGTTGCACTTTTGCTACTTTATCGACAGTGCGAGTCGCGTCCTTAATGTGCAATTACTGTTCAGATGAAACGATTAGCTGTGACTCAAAGTAGTTACGGTAACTTGAGACGAAACGATGCACTGTTCCCACTTCGTTTATTTCGTCATCAACAGGCAGCACGCTGCTTGTAACAGTCATCTAACCACAAAATTTACTCACTATAAAGAAAAATTATTTAACTTAACCGTTCCGTGTTTCTCAACCTTAGATTTCTGACATCACTGTCATTATTGCAAGTCCTGTGTATTCAATAATCTTACTCATGTCAAAACTGACCATTAATGTTCCACTCGCACATAAACTCTAGCTGACATGCATGAGTCTACGGTTCTGGTTTATATGGATTTTCAATCATTTAATACCTTGTAATTGCATATCTCGCCAGTTATTATTATGGTTGATACTTTATATGATAGATGGCTCTTTTATTATAGCGTAGCACTTTATATTATGGTATAGCATTATGGTGAATGTAAAATAAGTACCCTCTTGTGCGCTCAAACATTAGAGTTATACACTTGTCATTCGTATTGATCTCGGGCCGACAGCCGGTCTCCAAGATGTTCCTTTTTCTCGGACAGGGTTTCAAGTTTAACAATATAGTTAATATTTGTGACAGTGGGTTGTAACCTGCTCTTTTGTCTGGCTAGAAAATTCTCCAAGTTAATTGTGACTTTCTTAAACTAATAGTTGTTCCGATTTTGGTGCCTAAGTTTGACATGCAAGTTCGAACTGTAATCTTTCTTTCTTTAATGCAACATAACTCTTTGGGTGCACGCACTCTATTATGATATGTTGAATGTCTATTAAACGTTATCTTCTATGGTTGCGCGAGTTAATGAAATTACATCTCGTTTCTAGTACTGTAGCTGCTTACAAGATTTTTCCAGAAACTCTCTTTTTCAACGTTTCCTGTGAAGAAAAATGGGTTAACTAATTTCCTGTTTTCAATAGTTATTTTGTTCTTTTCTAAAGATGTGTGCTACAGTGACCAGACCACCTTCTTGTCCGAGGTTATCATAGGTAGGGGGCGATTTATCGAGAAGCCCGAATTATTCAGGCATTTGGATTAATAGCCCGCCTGTATTTATATACTTCCACTTGTCTGGTTTAATAGGTTAACTTCTGTTCACTATCTTAGGGAAGTGGTTACTGAAACCTAGCTGTTTAACCTAAGCAAGTCGACACTGACAGCCTCATTGTCTTATTACCTTCTGTTCTGGTTAGTTAGAAAACTATGTTCCTACTATATACATACATATATATTCGGTTGCCTTTCATCTACACTTTACAGAACCAAGCCTTCTAGAATACCTCTGGTGTATTTCATCAGAACGACTAGTTTAAAAGAATTAAAGCTTCAGTAAAGCACTACTGAATTAACAAGAAATAAGCTTAATAAAACTACTGATAAATCCTAACTGTATCAGGAAGAATTAATCTTTCTCAAGAAACAAGAGAATCTATTTGCATCTACTCATCTGAATCCGAATTCCTCTGATGATACTCGTTACCTCCCGTCCACGAACTGGGCAATTACGTCCCACAGTTCTCCCCTGAGCTTCAAGCCTGGGTCTTGTTGAACACGAATCTCTGGAGGAGAGTTCTCAGGACAGTCCGGTCCAACTCTTCAACTCCAGTGAAAAACAGGATTTCTGGGGAGAACTCGGGACAGTCCGGTCCAAATCTCCAACCCAGAGGTTAATCTGTCCTGGAATATCTATCCAGCCTTTACAGAGTCCCTTCTTTTTCCTTTCTCACAGAACCCCCAACTCTCTTTGGAATTTCCTCTTTATTCCAGAGTTTCCTTAGGTAACTGTAGAAACTATTTTTCTGTTCAACTGACTCCAGATTTTACTTTTACCATCAACCTTTTTACTCATAAGTAAATTTCACAAGTTAAGTATTTTATTCAAAAATCAAAAATAGTTTTGTTCAGATATTTTTAATTAAATAAATAGCAGTCACAATTAATCCTTAATCAATAAAGTGTAACCATTAGTCAGCGACTAAAAAGGGTGGTTACAGTTTTCCCCCTCTGGAATAGAACACCGTCCCCGGTGTTCTTATTCTAATCCATAAAAAGTTCAGGATAAGCTTCTCGGACGAAACTCTCGTCTTCCCAGGTAGCCTCCTCTGGTCCAAAGTGCTTCCATTGCACTTTAACCTGGGCGATGGCTCGTTTTCGTAGCATGATTTCCCTCCGGTATATTATACTGTGGGGCTTGACCAGAAATTCTCCGTCCAATTCTACCTGCACACAATAGACTTAGATTAATCAAATAAGTCTTTATCATCATGATATTATTTGAACCATTATGCTTACCCACTACCTGAATGTTCTGCCAATGGATTATGTGTCTTGGATCATGAACATATCGTTTTAATAACGAAACATGAAAGACATTATGCACCCAAATATGGCTAGGAAGGGCTAAGCGATACGCTACTGGTCCTACTCTCTCCAGTATCTGGAAGGGACCACAAAATCGAGGTGCCAATTTTGCACAAGAGGCCCATCTTAGTGTACTCTTCTTTGGCTTAATTCGAACATACACATGATTGCCAACCTCATACTCACGGTATGATCTTCTTTTGTCTGCGTACACCTTCTGCCTGTCCTGTGCTTCTTTCAAATTCTGTCGAATTCTTTTCACCTCCGCTTCCATTTCTGCTAGCATTTTTGGTCCTAGCATGAGTCTATTCTCTGGGCTGCTCCAATTAATGGGAGTTATGCATTGCCGCCCATATAGCGCTTCAAATGGACTCATCTTTAACGATTCTTGGTAACCATTGTTGTAGGCAAACTCTATCAAGTGTAGGTACTCCTCCCATTTAACTGGTTGCTGCATGACATACATTCTCAGCATGTCTTTCAGCACTTGATTCACTCTCTCTGTCTGACCGTCCGTTTGCGGGTGGTATGCAGTACTAAAATGTACTTGAGTTCCTAACCCTGTAAACAACGCCTTCCAAAAAGCTGATGTGAATTTTACATCTCTGTCCGAGATAACGGTCTTAGGAATGCCATGCAGTCTGAAGATCTCACGCATAAATAAATCTGCTATCTGTACTGTTTTATAGGTGGATTGGATAGGTATGAAATGTGCTGACTTACTTAGTCTATCCACAACTACCATTATGGAATCATTACCTCGTTTTGATTTTGGTAACCCGGTGATAAAATCCAAGGAGATCACCTCCCATTTCCATTCGGGAATGGGTATAGGCTGCATTAAGCCAGCTGGGTGCCGATGCTCTACTTTCACTTGCTGGCACTCTAGACACTTGGTTAGATAGCTTGCTATATCCTTCCTCATGCCTGGCCAACAGTAGTCCTTTCTTATAGCTGTCAGCATCTTTTGATATCCTGGGTGTCCTGCATAATTGCTTCTGTGATATTCGTCCAGTAGCTTAGTCTTTAATTCCACTCTGTTTGGAATGACTATCCTTTTTTTGAATATCAACAACCCATCTTGGTTAATCTCATAACCCCCTTGTCCACCTTGTCCTTCAGTTTCTTATGTTTGCTGCCACAAGTATTGATACTCAGGATCCTTGCCTGCTTCTTCTCTGATTTGTTCCAAAAATCTGGTTTCAATTTGGTTAACGTATAACTCATAAATGCTATGCAGTTTCTTGCTTAATGCATCTGCAACTTTGTTCTCTTTTCCTTTTACGTGCTGTAGATCAATATCAAATTCGCTCAAAAAATCGTTCCATCTCGCTTGCCGGAAATTTAAGTCAGCTTGTTTAAAATAGCTTGTTAGACTACTATGATTAGTCTTCAGCACAAACCTCTTCCCAAGTAAGTAATGTCTCCATACTCGGAGAGCATGTAAAACCGCAGTCAGCTCTAAATCATAAGCTGAATATCGCTGCTCATGATCTTTTAGCTTGCGGGACTCATATGCAATTACCTTCCCTTCTTGTGATAGTACAGCCCCAACTCCTTCCTTGCATGCATCTGTACAAACCTCAAATTCCTTATCCGAATCTGCTACACTTAACACAAGTGCTGTTGTCAACAACTGCTTCAATCTTTCAAAGCTATCTTGACATTCCCTTGTCCATTTAAAGATTTTCCCTTTTCTTTGTAAAGACGTAATGGGAAAAGCTATCTTCGAAAACCCTTTTATAAATCGTCGGTAGTAGCCAGCGAGACCCATAAATGACCGTATATCTGCCACATTTTTTGGCACCTTCCATTCCATGATAGTTTTAATTTTCTCCGGGTCTACCGCTATACCCTTTTTAGATATTACATGTCCAAGATACTGTATTTCTTCTTTGAAGAAATCGCATTTACTGAATTTTGCATACAATTGATGTCTCCTTAGCATCTCCAGTACCATACGCAAATGCTTTTCATGTTCTTCTGCATTCTTAAAATAAACCAGTATGTCATCAATGAAGATTAACACGAAGTTGTCCAAATAAGGGTGGAAAATACTATGCATCAGTCTCATAAAGGTGGATGGTGCGTTAGTTAGCCCAAAAGGTAATACCACGAATTCATAGTGGCCATACCTGGTGCGAAAAGCAGTTTTGTGTATATCTTCATCCTTAATTCTGATCTGGTGGTAACCGGACCGCAGATCAATTTTTGAGAACACAGTAGCTCCCCTTACCTGATCAAACAGGTCATCAATATGGGGTAGGGGATACCTGTTCTTAACAGTCAGCTTATTTAATTGTCGGTAATCCATGCACATGCGCGTGGTTCCATCCTTTTTCCTAACGAACAGTACAGGTGCTCCCCAAGGTGACACACTGGGTCGTATATATCCCTTATCTAACAATTCCTGAAGCTGGATTTTTAGCTCAGTCAATTCTGGCACACTCATACGGTAGGGAGTTCGCGAAATTGGCGACGCTCCTGGTAGCAGTTCTATCGTGAAATCAACATCTCTTTTAGGGGGTAATCCTGGTATTTCTTCAGGAAATACGTCCTTAGATTCTTGTACTACAGATATATTTTCTAGCACAACTTCTTTATCCTTAGACTCAGATAGTCCAACTTGTATGGCATACAGTTGACATCCCTTTCTCTTGCATTTCGCCATTTGGGAAGCAGTAATTGGACGCAGTCGTACAGGCTTCTTTATGCCCTGAATCTCTTGGCGACTACCATTCTGATCTCTGTAGTAAACTATCTTTTCCTTATAGTCTATGAGGGTCCAATTTTTCTCCAACCAATCCATACCCAACAATACATCATAGGATCCCAAAGGCAGAATATTTAAATCTACCATTAACTGATGTCCACCGATTTGTAATGCGCAATCTGATATTTTGGCATTAACTCTTCTTTTAGCTCCTGTAGCTAACTGAACCAACCAGGGCTTCTTAAATTTTTGACTTGACAATTTACAGATTTCCACTAATTTATGACTTATATAACTTAGACTTGCGCCTGGATCTACCAAAGCAGAAACAGTTTGGGATGACAATTTACCTTCCAGTTCTATCATGGTGGGTTGAAAATCAGCTTGCCGGTCCTCCAATGCTGCGTTAATTCTGGGTATGCTTCTGGAAATATCTCCCACAGTAGAGGCCTCCTGCAAATTGGTTACTGCTTCGGCTTTACCCCACTGTGGGAAATCTCGATAATAGTGTGCTGCCCCGCAGCCCCAACACTGCAGAGGTGGCCTCTGGTTTTGAGGTTGCTCAGGTTTACTTGAAGCTTCCACTGTCTTGTCTTCCCCTGACCATCTAATCCTCTGATGGTTCCTACCGAATTTCTTATTAACTGAACTCCTGGCTGAGCTTCTGAAGTTACTGGTTTTGCCCCTTTTGAATCCAGCACTGTTTCTATTTTCTTTCTTTGGTTGCCACCCTTTTCCTTGGTCCACTTTGTTTTTCGCTTGCTGATAACACAGCCTTGCCTTTCTGATGGCCTCATCCATTGTCTTAGGATTAACAAACTCGATACGCTCCTTCATGTGGGCGGGTAAACTGCTCATAAATTTTGGACCTTGGCCTTCTCATCTCTTAAATACGGTACATAACGCAGTAATGATGTAAACTTAGTGATGAAATCGTCCATGGTCAATTGTCCTAGCCTTAAATCATGGAATTCCCGAGCCTTTTCATCATAGAAATGCTCAGTCAAATACTTGTCTTTGAAGTACTATTGGAACTTATCCCACATCACATCCTGATCCTCTATTCCCCGCACACTTTTCACTTCTTCCCACCATAGAGTGGCTTTATCCTTCAACTGGTAAATGGCTAATCGTGCCTTAAGACCACTGTCATAATCATACACCTGAAAATATTTGTTCATATTGATCAACCATGCTTTTGCCACTTCCTCGTTTTTGCCATCGAACGTAGGTGGCTTTATCTTTCTGAATTCTCCATGCAGCTCCACCTTCTGCTTTTTGTTTGCCTTCCGTTCGTTTTCGTTCTCAGATTCAGCCTCATTAAAATTTCTGTTTGGATGACTTCGTTGTGTCTCACTTCTTTCTCTTCGGCCTGTATCTTGTTCCTCTGATTGCTGTTCGTTTCTTTCTTGGAATTCTCTGTCAGCACTGGGCTTTTCAACCCTTTGATTTTGTTTATGGGAGAGGCTCTTTAAGATCCTCTCCTAATCCTGCATCATCCTTGCATTCTCCTTGCGAACTCTTTCCATCTCTTCCTGTAACTGTTGTACTGTGTGTAACAAAATGCGAGTCTGATGTTGCTGTTCTTCGATCAGTCTGTTAGACCGTTGATGCTGCTCTATTCCCAGCTGAACCCACATTTCAGTGTTTCCTTCTGGTGGAGGTGGAATCTCTCCGACATTTCGCTGTTGCTGTTGTGAAGGTGTCCGTCTTGGTTGTCGTTCCATTTAATTATCTCACTGTGCACAAAATCATACAATTTGTAACGTCAGTTGACCCAATAGGGCCCAGCGTTGTAACGCCGCTTTGATACCACTTGTAATAGTCATCTAACCACAAAATTTACTCACTATAAAAAAAATTATTTAACTTAACCGTTCCGTGTTTCTCAACCTTAGATTTCTGACATCACTGTCATTATTGCAAGTCCTATGTATTCAATAATCTTACTCATGTCAAAACTGACCATTAATGTTCCACTCGCACATAAACTCTAGCTGACATGCATGAGTCTACGGTTCTGGTTTATATGGATTTTCAATCATTTAATACCTTGTAATTGCATATCTCGCCAGTTATTATTATGGTTGATACTTTATATGATAGATGGCTCTTTTATTATAGCGTAGCACTTTATATTACGGTATAACATTATCGTGAATGTAAAATAAGTACCCTCTTGTGCGCTCAAACATTAGAGTTATACACTTGTCATTCGTATTGATCTCGGGCCGGCAGCCAGTCTCCAAGATGTTCCTTTTGCTCCGATAGGGTTTCAAGTTTAACAATATAGTTAATATTTGTGACAGTGGGTTGTAACCTGCTCTTTTGTCTGGCTAGAAAATTCTCCAAGTTAATTGTGACTTTCTTAAACTAATAGTTGTTCCGATTTTGGTGCCTAAGTTTAACATGCAAGTTCGAACTGTAATCTTTCTTTCTTTAATGCAACATAACTCTTTGGGTGCACGCACTCTGTTATGATATGTTTAATGTATATTAAACGTTATCTGCTATGGTTGCGCGAGTTAATGAAATTACATCTCGTTTCTAGTACTGTAGCTACTTACAAGATTTTTCCAGAAACTCTCTTTTTCAACGTTTCCTGTGAAGAAAAATGGGTTAACTAATTTCCTGTTTTCAATATTTATTTTGTTCTTTTCTAAAGATGTGTGCTACGGTGACCGGACCACCTTCTTGTCCAAGGTTATCATAGGTAGGGGGCGATTTATCCAGAAGCCCGAATTATTCAGGCATTTGGATTAACAGCCCGCCTGTATTTATATACTTCCACTTGTCTGGTTTAATAGGTTAACTTCTGTTCACTATCTCAGGGAAGTGGTTACTGAGACCTAGCTGTTTAACCTAAGCAAGTCGACACTGACAGCCTCATTGTCTTATTACCTTTTGTTCTGGTTAGTTAGAAAACTATGTTCCTACTATATACATACATATATATTTGGTTGCCTTTCATCTACACTTTACAGAACCAAGCCTTCTAGAATACCTCTGGTGTATTTCATCAGAACGACTAGTTTAAAAGAATTAAAGCTTCAGTAAAGCACTACTGAATTAACAAGAAATAAGCTTAATAAAAATACTGATAAATCCTAAATGTATTAGGCAGAATTAATCTTTCTCAAGAAACAAGAGAATATATTTGCATCTACTCATCTGAATTTGAATTCCTCTGATGATACTCGTTACCTCCCGTCCACGAACTGGGCAATTACGTCCCACAGTTCTCCCCTGAGCTTCAAGCCTGGGTCTTGTTGAACACGAATCTCTGGAGGAGAGTTCTCAGGACAGTCCGGTCCAACTCTTCAACTCCAGTGAAAAACATGATTTCTGGGGAGAACTCGGGACAGTCTGGTCCAATTCTCCAACCCAGAGGTTAATCTGTCCTGGAATATCTATCCAGCCTTTACAGAGTCCCTTCTTTTTCCTTTCTCACAGAACCCCCAACTCTCTTTGGAATTTCCTCTTTATTCCAGAGTTTCCTTAGGTAACTGTAGAAACTATTTTTCTGTTCAACTGACTCCAGATTTTACTTTTACCATCAACCTTTTTACTCATAAGTAAATTTCACAAGTTAAGTCTTTTATTCAAAAATCAAAAATAGTTTTGTTCAGATATTTTTAATTAAATAAATAGCAGTCAAAATTAATCCTTAATCAATAAAGTGCAACCATTAGTCAGCGACTAAAAAGGGTGGTTACACTGCTTCGGTTGATGACAAAGTAAATGAAGTGTGAACAATGTGGGGCCAGTGTATTATATCTGTTCGAGTCACTGTAACTACTTTGCAACCGTGAATCCTTTAAGTGAATAGTCAAGGCGTTATAAAGTATGAACAGAGCATTATAGAATTCACTGTTCATGCCCTGTTTATTTCGTCGTTTACACGTGCAGTACAATATAAAAATTAAAACGTCATGTTCGAAGTACAGGTGGAATTCAATGTCGACGGATAGAAGTTCTGTTCATATTTCGTGATCTGTAGTTATAGTACAACATAAGATCGAAGCCTCATCTGAAAAGTATCATGGACAGAATTCTCAAAAGTATCATGGCTTATTTACTCTTAGTTTGCGAAGATTAAATTTTAATGTTCAAAGTATTAGTTTCATGGTATCAGAGTCTAGACCTAGGTTTGATTCCCTCAAGCTGCATTTGAGTGGGGTGTTGGAGGAATCACCAGAAGTTTTGGTGTAACAAGACAAAAGTATTCATCTAAACCAAAACCTCACAGGTATTGGTAAACTTTCCAAACCAGTAACTAGGATCCTCACGGTGGAAATTACAGATTCCATAAAAGTGTGGTGATTCCTCCAACACCCCCCCTCAAATACAGCTCAGGGGAATCGACCCTGGGTCAAGGCTCTGATACCATGAAGAGGTTTGTCGTTACACCAAACTCTCCAGGTCGTTGGTAAACTTTTCAAACGAGTGACTAGGATCTCCAGGGTGGAAATTATAGATTCCATAGAGGTGTGGTGATTCCTCCAACAAGATTCATGGATCAAGGCTTCATTTCCCCATTAAGGCCACAACCATATTTGTACACTAACTTTATATCTACCTGAAGAGAATTGAGGGGATGACACATCCCACCTAGGTGATATGTCCAAAGACTCGCTAATGGGTTTTGGAATCCATAGCTTTACGAGAGCTTATAGATAAGATAGAAGATATGGTGTGATGGTTATATAGACGACTATTGAAATATCAAACTCTTGAGATTTATAGAATCTTTTTGGTTAGATGGGACATTATAATAAAAAATAATTTTGTTGATTAGATGCAGTTAAAAATAGTCATGGGAATTTAGAAGTCTAAAATGGGTTTTCTAATCAAAATAATAGTTATGTTTTTTTAAAGAAAAAAAGAAACTATTATTTTTTTTAATTGTATTTTTGGTTTATCTCCTTATGGCTTTACTCAAATGTCATGTGTACACACCCGTTGGATGCAGAATTAGATTCTACATCCATGAGCACCAACTCTGAAAGAAAAAATAATGAGTTATATATTAAAAAGAAAAACTAGTTTACATGTACTAATATACTTATTTGTCCAAGATTTCTTGCGAGGTCCTTTTATATCATCATGATACATCATCTATAGTGTAAGACTACCGTGGAGAATAATTCTAGTAGTACATCGACATATGAAAAAAAATCGTGTGTGCCACAAATCCATTGATTTCCAAACCATAGAGAAAAAACTGTGGATCTAAGCACCAACATTAAAAGAATTTAAAACATGGCATTACAATGGGTTTGTGTAAATAAAAATTCATGAAACAAGTATCTCGCTAGCCCAAATGGACCTTCAGCTGTAATATGCATGATAGTTTATCATTCCCATATGACGAGACAAACCTAACTTAGATTGTGCATTTGCAGTAGTGTTCTTCTAATGATATATATGTGAAAAAGAGAGGTCCTTGTAAAGCCCAATCAAATTCTTGATGCGACGAAGACAGTTTGATAGAAGTGGAGGATCAAAATTTGACCTATGATTGACCCACTAAATAGTGACTTTAGAGCCCCAAAAACACATATATTCTTAAGCGTTAACCAACAAGCACAATATAATAGACCCAAAAGTGTCGAGTTGCCCGCCTTAGAATTTGACCCTGTACCACAATTCCTGCTGAAAATATAATGATATCCCAGAGCTAGAGCAATATATGCACCACATCCACAAACCATAATTTGTGTGGATTCGTCGAAAAATCCAATTGAACATTTATTTGTTTATACCCATTTTATTCATAGTCCCATATTCCTTATAGAATTTGCATATTTTGTTTCAAATCCAGACATTAAATAAGGGAGAACTATAAAAAATGAGGGTGTTTGTGCAATTCCAAATAGCCCAAAAGATTAGAAAGGGGAGAGCTTTCTCAACCTTGAATTTATGATACGAGTCTATAATGCAATCATCTATGGAAATGTGTATCCAACCAACAATAATGTTCAATATTTGAGGAACACAAGTCCATATGGAAATAGTGAATGGACATTGGAGGAATAAGCGGATAGTTTTTTTAATTGTCCCTTTGACAGAAATGACACCAGCTTAGTACATGCAAGCCCCTCTTGCACAAATTATTCTAAGTGAGAATCTTATTATGTCCCACGAGCCATCTAAAACATTTTAATTTTTGAGGCATGTGCCAAGTCCATATTCTCTAAATCCAACCAATCATCGGACGCAACAAATGACGAGTAATATGACAATAAATCTCATCAACACATATATTATCTTAAGAAATGATGCCATTCCAAGTAGGATTTTCGACCCCTTACCTAAATATGATGCCCATGCCATTTAAATTTACAATATACGTGGCCCAAATTTTAGTCGAAGAACCTATAAATCCTAACTCCCCATATCTAATCCATATAAGATATAGATCCAAATGATCATTCACATACCACAATTGTTAAAGGTAGAAGATCCACATAACATGTAAGTGTTGTATGATTTCCAAGGGAAATATGTGGTGATTTTGAATTCTCCGGATCAGATTTATACTAATCTCCATGTCTACACGAGGACCATTATCCCATCTAACATTGTTGAGAATTCATTGCTTTAGTTTCTTAAAGCCATTCCATATAAAAGAGACTTTTTTTGTGGATTTGGCACCATTTCTGATCCACATCTGCAAAGATTGGCCTTTTATATATTTTTCTGTTATGATCTGTTTCCAAAAACTGGAACAAAAGGGAGTGTGTTAGAAACTTTTTGTATTCAACGACCATATAAATATCTCGAAATATTTTAAACCTAATCAACCATCTTCTTTACGAAGACAGATAATCTTCAATCTAACCAGATGAATTTTGTCTCTCCACGAGCATGAAACCATATAAAATGTGATATAGTAGAGTTGAATTTTTTAATGACATGGTTGAGTAGTAAATAAAAATGCATCCAATATACTAAGATGATTTGTAACATCGATTGAAAAAGGGTTAATCTCCCACTTATATATAACCATCTATGTTTCCATTACATCATACGACCTTCATATTTACAAAATAACTATTTTCAACCCACTATACATACTTATGAGTAGACCGACATTGAAAAAAATTGAAAATGTATGAAAGAAGTGTGTTCAACATGTTGTTTTTCACGTATTTCAAATTTTTTTCATATGGATCTACTTAGAAGTATACAAGGTGGGTTCTCATTGGATGTGGAATTTAATTCTACATCCAACGGGTGTCTACGCTTGACATTTGAGTAAACCTAAACTGAGATAAACCAAAAATTCACTTTTTAAAATTAATTTTCTTCTTTTCCCGCTAAGGTATTTTCCGCCCATGGATGACATCCTCATATTGAATTCTATTGGTTCTTTTAAAGTTAATTTTGTTCATACACGACTTTTTTTTTGGGCCCATATTTTACTCCAAAATTCCCCTAATGGGATTTCATTTATGTTTCTAAGGACTTTATATATGCACTGGTATAACGCTAGAATAGGTCATATAAAAAATTATTTGTGTGTCATGGTTGGAGTATTCATATCTAAGAATATCAATTTCTGTTATTATAAGTTATCATTTACTTGTGTAAAAGTTTGATGAAGGTCTATCATAGTCAATTCACCCAACGATGCTTTGTAGTAGTTGTTGAAAATACAACTCAAAACATGTCTTTATATTACAATTTTCATTACTATAATGGAAATTACATTCATTATATATGCACCCTTCTGCATTCAAAATTTCGTATTTACATTACTACCCCCCCCCCCCCCCCCCCCCCCCCCCTCGTCCCTCCCCAAAATAAAAAAACAAGTCTATTTAACAGTCCCTGTCATGTTCATAAAATGCCTCCAAACATGAATAAGCCTCGATATATAAAATAGTCTCCAAGTTATATCGGAAAAATGAAATAAAAGTAGTCACTATAATTATTATAGTTGTTTCTCCTACTTCAAACCATCTATAAAGAGCCTATGATAAAATTTTGATATGTTATCTTCTATATTCTCCATGATTGTCCAATTTACCACAGCCTGTAAAGTTCCTGCTTTAGGTAAGAAATATGCTGCATAATTTATTTCCCTATAGATATGGTGATATGAAATCTGATCAACATCTTCTTTAAGTTATAAAATTTCTTCAAGAATAGGAGAAAGGGTGTTCACATGACATCTTTGTATATTATTGAACCAGTTTATGATGATCATAGAATCACCAAAGATTTGTATATGTCGACATTATTTCTTAGTAAAAAATAAGAGAAGAAGCTTTAGGCTAAGAATTTCAACATAATTGTTAGAATCTCTAACCAGTCCACTCTTAAGGTTGAAAAAATTATTTTCATGTAGATAAGGAACAACCCTGCACCCCCCCTCCCCATTCTCACATTCACTCCCCATTAAGGAGGCCTCATCAAAATAGGCACAAGGGAAATATTGATCAATCTCTTTGGAAATTTATTTTGAGGAATACACATAGAATTAGAATCAAGGAGGAGAGATAAAATAACAATAAACTGGGTAGCTACTCTATCTAGAGAAGAAGACTTGTCCTTAAAAATTCCATTTTTCTAGGAGAGCCATATGCCCCAATTTATGAGTGGTGGAAGCCTTCTATATTTTTTGGGGGTATCCCAATCTGACCAAAGCTTATAGGCATAATTTATATAATCCCCCTACCAAGGTGTAATGAAACACAATATGTTTTTTATCGTGTTCCATACTCCAACCAAAAACGTGAAAACAAAATGATTCGTCGTCTCCTCAATGTTTTTACATAAAATCCACAAAATGGGGCCTTCCATACACCATTTTTATAAATTTTCCATAGTCGCATCCTTATTTTGTAGTAAGTACAATTGAAATAAGCATGCTTTTTTAGGCCAAAAAATATTTGAGAGTTTCTTCCACCACTAGGCCATCACATAAGGTTTCGTATTATCAATGATGAACATGTAACATGATTTTGGAGAATAGTCCCCAGACAGAGAATGAATCTAATATAGAGGGTTTTCCCTATCTCTAAGATGAAAAAGGGAGGTGTTCAAAGAAACAATGTAATTTTTCCATAGGTCCACAAAATAATTTTCTAAATTGAGCTAATTGGCATTCATCGAACCCTGAACCCAAATTGATGAATTAGTGGTATCTTCCACCTAATTCAGTGTAATTCTACCATTGGAATTTAATAAGTTGATAAAATCATGAAGAAATATAATTTTTCCCCACATCCCACCGAGGGATCAATGCCAATCCTCAACTTTTCCCCATTCCCTAATTTTCATGCCATATAATCTTCAATCACCAAAAAATAGGATAAAACAAAATTTTAGATTATTGAGATTTTTGGCCTCTTATTGTGTGGCATATGAATCCATTATTCTAGAGAACATGAGTGTATTTATTTCTTGGATACCATAGTATCCATATAATTTCAATTGAAATCATCCTCCACCCTACTTTCTATACCTAGACCTTAACAAAGAAGGGGATATTTTTTAAACCCCATTGATGCAGGAGCATCTGACTCAGGGTAGACAAACAGCAGCAAGTTTTGTCTCTTTGTGATGTGTGACACTTTGACAGGTCTTTGAACCTGTGAATGTTAAATTTGTTTTAGAAGGTTGTTTACAATTAGGGAGTTTTATTAAATTAAGTAGTACTAACTGATTGTTTTTTTTATTAAAATATGTAGGGTGTTAGTTGGCTGTCTTATTTTCGTTAATTTGAAAAGAATGGAAAAACAATAATTAAATGTAACTGACAGCATGATGGTTTCCAACTGGAAACTACCTTTTCTCCTACTGAGATACAAAAAGGAGAAAGGTGCGTTTTGTAGAGGTTCTGAAAATTGCCAAAGCAGAAAAGGCGAAATAAAACGAAACAGAGTATTTGCTTCACAAACCATCTGTGTCTCATAAGCATTGAAATTTGTTCCAGATAATATAAATTTCACTTTCAAGTTATTAAGACATACATACAGCAACCAATATTTGTTTTCCCTCAAAAAGAATGGCTACTGAAGTACAGGAGAAATAGCGACTACGGAGTTTTTTTCAGCGAAATTAAAGGAATTTACAGGCGAACAGACACGCGGAGTAACATTGCAGTGAAGCGTTGTATTGGTGAAATAGTAAACAGAATCGAATACAGGTAGTGAAATTAAATCTACAGGTAAAATCTATCCATTGTGTTTTCTTTTAAACCAACAGAGAAATGGCAAGAACAAAAGATTTTTAAATTTCAGTATTAAATAGACAGTCGATTTAAAAAAAAGTCCCAGTCCTATAGATTGTTGAAGATTTATTACATAATATTATTGAAAACAAGAAACAATTTTAGGGTTTCATAACCCAAAACCCTACGGCTACTGAAAACGAGTTCGGGATGCACAGTGAAGTTGTAGACGGGGTTTCAAGACCTAGAAATTATGCAAATAAAATCATTCAAGCGTGACAGGGTCGGTTGAAGACAAGGAGAGACAGAGTGGACACATGATTAACCCTAACCTTACTCTAGACACGAACTGAAATAAATTGAAACAAGTTCGTAAGTGAAGTGTAGGATAAACTCAGCGTAAGGGAAGGGCTGAAACAGGAGGCGATCCTACCCGTTGAGAGTTGAAGAGAAAAAGCAGACCGAGTCGGAATGTTGGATAGCCAGGAAGAGCTGATTTATCTGCAAGATAAGGATACAAAGTCAGTCCTGAAATCCTTCAGGACGCGTTCATAGCTACAAAGAACAAAAAAAGAAAGGAACTGAACTGTTACCTGGAGTGAGGACAGAGCACATCAGGCATTTGTTGATTTGGATAACTGATTGAGTCCACCGAAGCCTGATCACGAGGAGCCTAGGGTTTAGATGAAGAAAACAAACCAGATACCACTGAAACATAGAGTGACAAATTACCTTTTTCCAGTGCCGAACGGAGCTGAGCGAGCTGGAAAGAAACCCCAGCGAATTCAACCTGTGAAATGAGGACAAGCGAGTTACAGTAGGTTGGAAAATCTACAGTTAAAAACCCAACAGAATTTTCATTCTAATTTACAGAGCACAAAAAGAAAACAGGGATAACATTTTAGTTACTGCAAAAAGGGACAGACCCTGTTGGAAATCTAACCAGAACAGTGTCATCGTTACAATCACCGGAAGATAGAAAAGAAGCCAGAATCATTCGAGTAGAAAACCCACAGTGAAGCCCTCAAGGATTGCCAGAGAGAAAACCCTCGCATAGCGGCCACATGATGAAGAGTAAATGACCCCGAAGCAAAATTGTTACCGATAAAAGCGCACAATACGAGTGATGTCGAAGACAACAGGAAATCGATCGACCGAACGAATATAATTACATTGGATTTAATTGCAAATCACAAAAACCAGCTGTTTCAGATCTCACGAATGGAAAAAGGCCTGAGATCCTCTGCTGTGACATTAATATAGACCAACATGTAAAACAACCCAAAGTTAAGTTGACACGTCACACATTCATTTGACATTGGCGCATTTTCATTTTATATACATATTTGTTATTTGCCGACCTGGTTGTGGGCTGGTCACCATCAAATTGGTATCAAAGCAGTAGGTTGTGATTAGGAGAGGATGGAGGTTGGTAGACAAGGATAGGGAAGAGGGAGAGAAATTCGTAGAGTAGCAGAAGAGGGACTGAGAGAGGAGATTCAAATCTTGAATGAGCGATTAGCAGTAGTAGAGGCTGGACGGAGGAGAGACCCCGCAGGAGGGGATGACAGTGATGAGGAGGTTGCAGAACCAATAGATGGTTTGGAGGAAGAGGCACCTGAACTTAGATTATTGAGGTCATTTTTGTTATCAAATAGTAAGCCAAAGCACGAGCTTTCCACTTATGATGGGAATTTATCCGCGGATGTGTTGCTAGATTGGCTTAGCGAGTTAAATAAGTATTTTGATTATGAAGAAATTAGTGAAGAAAAGAGGGTAAAATTCGCTGCCACCAAGTTGAAAGGACATGCGTCCTTGTGGTGGGACAGCATGCATGTGGAAAGGAAAAGGCTAAATAAAGAGCCTATAAAGAAGTGGGCCAGGATGGAGGCCAAGCTGAAAGAAAAGTTTCTGCCCAAATATTATCAGATTATGCTGTACAGATAGGTACAAAATTTGAGGCAAAGGGGGTTAATAGTAAAGGAGTATACGGAAGAGTTCTACAAGTTGAATTTGAGGGCAGGATATATAGAGGACACCCCCGAAAAAACAACAATATTTGTAAATGGATTGAGAGGGGAGATACTGGACGAAATCAATATTCTCTCACCCAGAACTCTAGATGAGGCATATCAGTGTGCCTTGAAAGTGGAAGAGAAAATAACTAGGAAGTAGAATTCCAAAAGAGGAGGCGGCTCTGGAAGAGGAAAGGGGAAGGCTTTTGGCAGAGGTAGAGGTACAAGTTCCAATGAAGAAGGCAGCAGTTCCAAATCTACGGGAACAACAGAAAAGGACAATAGCACCAGAGGGGGATGACCATACTAGCAAGGGAGAGGTAATGGTCGGGGCAGAGGAGCTATCCAGTGCTATAGGTGCCAGAAGTGGGGGCACAAGTTGTATGAATGTCCTGAAGGGGAACCAGCAGGGGGTAGAGGAACGTATGTTTCCCAAAAGGAGGAGGCGGAAGCACCTCCCCAGGAAGTGGAAAATGCACCTGAGACAAGGGAAGATTTGGTGCTGAACAAGGTGTTGTTAAAACCAACGAAAGAAATTGTGGAACTGGATCAAAGAAAGGCCTTGTTCCAGACTGTTTGCAAGTCACAGGTAAGTGCTGCAAATTGATAATTGATAGTGGGAGTACCGATAATTTGGTGGCCAAAGAAATGGTGGAGAAATTGGAGCTGGAGAGGCTGAAGCACCCCACTCCTTACAAAGTGTCGTGGCTGCAAAAGGGGCATCAACTGTTAGTTGACAAACAGTGTGAAGTAGAATTTCAGATAGGCAGATACAAGGACAAAATTATCTGCGACATTATGCCAATGGATGTATGTCATATACTGTTAGGGAGACCTTGGCAGTATGACAAAAAAGTAGTTCATGATGGAAAGACAAACTGTTACAAGTTTGTCAAAGATGGGATTAAGCACACGCTTGTACCCATCAAGGAGGAAAATACAACAGAGGTTAGTGGAGTAAAAGCATTACTTGTGGGTGGAAAAGAGTTTTTGAAACAGATTGAAGACAATGATGTTAATTTTATTGTTGTAAGGAGACCAAAGACCATGGTACTGCACACAAATATCATAGATCTGCCATAGGAGATCCAGGACATGTTGCAAGACTTTGGTGATATTATAGTGGATGATCTACCAGACGAATTTCCTCCTAAGAGAAGCATCAGTCATTGCATTGACTTTATACCAGGAGCTAGTCTACCAAATAAGGCAGCTTATCGTATGAGTCCGAAGGATAATGAAGAAATTCAGAAGCAGGTGCAGGAATTACTTGATGAAGGGCTGTTCAGGGAGAGTATGAGTCCCTGTGCAGTTCCGACAGTTTTAGATCCTAAGAAAGGCGGTGAAGGGCGAATGTGCACAGACTCAAGAGCTATTAACAAGATTACGATCAGGTGCAGGTTTCCACTGCCGCGAATGGATGACATGATGGATTGTTTAAGTGGGGTAGCATATTTTTCGAAGATTGACCTGAAGAGTGGCTACCACCAAATCCGAATCCGGGAAGAGGATGAGTGGAAAACAACCTTCAAGATGAATGAGGGACTGTATGAATGGCTGGTGATGCCATTTGGTTTGAGTAACGCCCCTAGTACGTTTATGCGCCTAATGAACAAAGTGTTGAAAGAGTTCATTGGGAAATTTGTGATTGTTTATTTGGATGACATTTTGATTTTCAGTAAAACAAAAGAGGAACACTTCCGACATGTTCGAAGTGTATTGAGAATATTGCAGCATAACAAGCTGCTAATAAATTTGAAAAAGTGTACTTTTTTTCAACGGGAGTTAGTTTATCTGGGTTTTGTGATTGTATAAAATGAGTTGAAGATGGACCCAAAGAAGATTGCAGTTATAGTTAATTGGCCATCCCAAAAGAATTTGTTCGAGGTTCGAAGCTTTCATGGATTAGCAAGCTTTTACAGGAAATTTATCAGGGATTTTAGTGGGATCTATGCACCCATGTTGGACACAATTAAGAAGGAAAATCAACCTTTTTGTTGGACTGAAGCAACAGAGAACAATTTTCAAACTTTAAAGAAGAATATCACTAAGAGACCGATTTTGAGATTGCCTGATTTCAACAAACTTTTTCAAGTTCGTTGTGATGCCAACGGTACAACCATTGGGGCAGTACTTTGCCAAGAGGACAGACTGGTCGCTTATTTCAGTGAGAAACTAAACGAAAGTAGGAAGAAGTATTCATCTTATGACAAGGAATTTTATGCGATCGTTCAAGCTCTGAAGCACTGGAGGCACTATTTGTTAGGTAATGAGTTTGTTTTATTTTCTGATAATTCTGCCTTACAGTATGTTATGCAGCAGCATAAGTTGAATCATAAGCATGCAGAGTGGGTGGAATATCTGCAGAGCTTTACATTTGTGTTGAAACATATTAGCAGGCAGTCCAACAAGGTGGCATATGCATTGAGCAGAAGAGCTTTGCTCTTACAGGAGAGCACAGTGCAGGTGCTGGGTTTTGAGCATTTGAAGGATTTATACCAGATAGATACATATTTTAAGGAGGCCCATGAGGCTTGTCAAAACCCTTTGCTAGGGAACAATAGTCCCTGGTTGGACTATAATTTGCAAGAAGGATTGTTATTTAGGGGAGGACAATTGTGCATTCCAGACTGTTCAATGCGGGAGAACATTATTTGGGAAAAGCACAGTGGAGGTCTAGCCGGACATTTCGGCATAGACAAGACATTATCCCAGATAGAGCATTTTTATTACTGGCCAAAGTTGCGACGGGATGTGCAGAGGTATGTAAGCAGGTGTAAAATGTTTCAGTTAGCAAAAGGTGGCAGTCAGAATGCAGGACTTTATACGCCACTGCCCATTCTGAGTAGACCATGGGACTCAGTCAGTTCGGACTTTGTCTTGGGTTTGCCTAGGACACAACGGGGGTTTGATTCAGTAATGGTGGTAGTGGATAGATTTTCGAAAATGGCGCATTTTATACCCTGTCGAAAAACCAGTGATGCTACTCACGTAGCACACTTGTTTTTCATAGAGATAGTTAGACTGCATGGCTTGCCGAGGTCCATTATTTCTGACAGGGATGTGCGGTTTACAGGACACTTTTGGCGCACCCTGTGGAAAAAGTTGGACATCCAGTTGAATTTTAGCTTCTCTTATCACCCACAGACCGATGGGAAAACGAAGGTGGTGAACAAGAGCTTGGGAAACCTGCTACGAAGTTTGATAGGTGAAAATTCGCGAATGTGGGATCTCGTACTTGCTCAAGTGGAATTTGCTTACAACGATTCGCCAAATCGCAACACGGGCTACCATCCTTTTCAGATTTTGTATGGCATGCATACTCGCGGAGTGCATGAGCTGCAAGATTTGGGAAAACTCGAAAAAAGAAGCGTATATGGAGAAGATTTCGCTCAAGCGATGAGTGATTTACACGAGTAGGTGAAGTCGAAATTGCAGGAAAACAGTCAAAGATACAAACATAAGGCAAATCTAAAAAGGTGGGAAGTTCAATTTAATGTCGAGGATGAAGTACTTTCTCACTTGCACAAGGAAATTTTCCTGAAGGGGGAATATAACAAAATGAAGTTTAAAAATATTGGCCCCTGCAAAATTCTTCGCAAGTTTTCTGCCAATGCTTACGAAATACAGTTGCCACCAGGAATAGGAATTTCATCCTTTTTTAATGTGGCAGATCTGTTTCCTTATACTTCTAGTCCTGAAGACGACAGGGCAACATGGCCAGAACGGGACACCCAAGTTGGCAAGGATTCTTGGTTGAGGTAGATGCCTGCAGCGCAGCCCCTTGAGATCGAGGGTATCCTCGACACACAAGTAGCCAAGCGAACGCGTAGGAGAGAATACTTACAGTAGTTGGTCAAGTGGAAGAACTTTCCTATTGAGGACAGTTCCTGGCTTGATGTAGCACAAATCCAGAAAGCTGGCTATTCGGTGGACGATCTCACGGAACAGAGCCATGACTTTTTGTTACCCCGGGAGCCTGATGCAGGAGCATCTGACTCAGGGTAGAAAAATAGCAGCAGGTTTTGTCTCTTTGTAATGTGTGACACTTTGACATGTCTTTGAACCTGTAAATTTTAAATTTGTTTTAGAAGGCTATTTACAATTAGGGAGTTTTATTAAATTAAGTAGTATTAGCTGACTGTTTTTTTATTAAAATCTGTAGGGGGTTAGTTGGCTGTCTTATTTTCGTTAATTTGAAAAGAATGGAAAAACAATAATTAAATGTAACTGACAGCATGAAGGTTTCCAATTGGAAACTGCCTTTTCTCCTACTGAGATACAAAAAGGAGAAAGGTGCATTTTGTAGAGGTTCTGAAAATTTCCAAAGCAAAAAAGGCGAAATAAAACGAAACAAAGTATTTGCTTCACAAAACATCTATGTCTCATAAGCATTGAAATTTGTTCCAGATAATATAAATTGCACTGTAAAGTTATCAAGACATACATACAACAACCAATATTTGTTTTTCCTCAAAAAGAATGGCTACAGAAGTACAGGAGAAATAGCGACTACAGAGTTTTTTTCAGCGAAATTAAAGGAATTTACAGGCGAACAAACACGCGGAGTAACATTGCAGTCAAGCGTCGTATTGGTGAAACAGTAAACAGAATCGAATACATGCAGTGAAATTAAATCTACAAGTAAAATCTATCCACTGTGTTTTCTTTTAAACCAACAGAGAAATGGCAAGAACAAAAGATTTTTAAATTTCAGTATTAAATAGACAGCTGATTTAAAACAAAAGTCCTAGTCCTATAGATTTTTGAAGATTTATTACATAATATTATTGAAAACAAGAAAAGTTGTTAGGGTTTCATAACCCAAAACCCTACGACTACTGAAAACGATTTCGGGACGCACAATGAAGTTGCAAACGGGGTTTCAAGACCCAGAAATTCTGCAAATAAAATCATTCAAGTGTGACAGGGTCGGTTGAAGACAAGGAATGACAGAGTGGACACATGATTAACCCTAACCTTACTCTAGACACGAACTAAAATAAATCGAAACAAGTTCGCGAGTGAAGTGTAGGATAGACTCAGCGTAAGGAAAGGGCCGAAATAGGAGGTGATCCTACCCATTGAGAGTTGAAGAGAAAAAGCAGACTGAGCCAGAAAGTTGGATAGCCAGGAAGAGCTGATTTATCTGCAAGATAAGGATACAAAGTCAGTCCTGAAAGCCTGTAGGATGCGTTCATAGCTACAAAGAAAAAAGAAAGAAAGGAACTGAACTGTTACATGGAGTGAGGATAGAGCACGTTAGGCATTTGTTGATTTGGATAACTGATTGAGTCCGTCGAAGCCTGATCACAAGGAGCCCAAGTTTTAGATGGAGAAAACAAACCAAAGACCACTGAAACATAGAGTGACAACTTACCTTTTTCCAGTGCCGAACGGAGCTAAGCAAGTTGGAAAGAAACCCCGGCAAATTCAACCTGTGAAATGAGGACAAGCGAGTTATAGTAGGTTGGAAAATCTACAGTTAAAAACCCAACAGAATTTGCATTCTAATTTACAGAGAAGAGAAAGAAAACAGGGATAACAGTTTAGTTACTGCAGAAAGGGAAAGACCCCATTGGAAAGCCAACCAACACAGTGTCATCGTTACAGTCACCGGAAGACAGAAAAGAAGCCAGAATCATTGGAGCAGAAAACCCACAGTGAAGCCCTCAAGGATTTCCAGAGAGAAAAGCCTCGCATAGAGGCCACAGGATGAAGAGTAAATGACCCCGAAGCAAAACTATTACCAATAAAAGCGCACAATACGAGTGATATCAAAGACAACAGGGAATCGATCGACCAGACAGATATAATTACATTGGATTTAATTGAAAATCACAAAAACCAGCTGTTTCAGATCTCACAGATGGGGAAAGGCCCGAGATCCTCTGCTGTGACATTAATATAGACCAACGTGTAAAACAACCCAAAGTTAAGTTGACACATCACACATTCATTTGACATTGGCGCATTTTCATTTTATATACATATTTGTTATTTGCTGACCTGGTTGTGGGCTGGTCACGATCACCCATCCACACCAAATCTTTTGCGAGGATATGTTATAACATCTTACCCATGGGAAGACTATCCAGGCTTCTTAAGAACCTAGCCATAAGAAACAACAACGTATTTTATTAAAATAATTCAAAGCACCTTTGAGGATCAAAGATAAGCACATCCAAAATACATGGATTACTTCCAAAACTGATTTACTGAGAACCAATGTGTTAATTTTGCACAACCATATGAAACTCCACACCTTCAATCTCATTTCAATCATTGAAATATGTGAGTACTAATCAATATTTATGTAATCATTTGGTTTTAAATGAAACCCATATACTTAATCCATCATCAAATTTGTTAGTATGCAAAGGAAGAATATTTTTAACATTTATATATTCATCCCTGGATAGGTCGAGAGGGGAAATAATAGACTTGAGAAAATTAACTTGCATACTAGTGGTCTTTTGAATCAACAATAGAAAACATATTTCATTAAATTTGGAAGTTTTCCGTCGATCTAGAATTTAGAACTTTAACTAGATTAAGTTTTTTCAAAATGTGGAATTATAAAATCATTTAGTTTACAAATTTTAATGTAGATATTCACCATTTTTGTGAAAATTTTATGGAAAACTATATAAAACAAATTTATATAAACTTACAAAATCAAATCTTTCACATCTTAATATTGGATTCCTTACATTATCTCTTTTAAGAATTTTTATGGTTTGTACTAAAAGCTAAGTTTGTTAAGGTTATCTTATGAAAATAATTTTGTGTATGTTAATTTTATTAACTTTATGAAAATAATGTTGTGTATGTTACTATTATTAAACCATTTAATTATAATAGGATATAGTAAATATCATGTATGTGTTAAGTTACGATTATTACTAAGACAAGGTTGGCACCATTTAATAATCTATCACCTTTGCAACACTAGTAATATGGTTGATGAAAAACCATCTTAGATCATCCAGTTTATACTCATATTGGATTTGAATTTCAAAATATTTGTGGCTCAACCAACCTTCTTGATCTTTTAACTAAAAAAAATTATGATGATCTCGAAACACTTATTTTAATGCTTTTTGAGCCTAACAATGAAATTCTAAATAATTTTGAGTAATATCTTTATGGCTTCTTATATACCATATTTGGTCTTAGTGGATGATAATCATCATTATCACCATCATCATTACATACATTTTTTTTATTATAGCCGATATTATTTTTCTATTTAGAACATTCTTTATTTTTTCTATTTAGAACATATTTTTAATTTTTAATTTTTAATTTATAAGTGCACTGAATAGACAAACTTACACATCCCCTCATACTAGGTTGTAGAATGAGCCTAACCTCTCTCAATTACTAATCATTTTAATTATCAAAATCAATCATGAATAATAATAATAAAAAAGTAATACAATTTGATTATTTTCAAATACAAGAGGAAAGAGAGAAAATTGACTAAAATAGTTATTGCAAATGTTTAGTTTATATTCCTAGAGTGTTTAAGGATATTATATTGAAAATAACATATTGAAATTCATCTAAAACTTAGATTCCTTACATTATTTCTATTATCATTAATATTTATATTTATGTATTAAATTTGACTAGTGAATAATAGATTTTGTAAAAAAAAAATCTTACCTAGTATAAAGTTATTTAACAATATATTAATATTGTGCTTCTTACTATTGTTGACCATTTTAAATTGACACTAACTACTTTTCCTATGTTGAGTACAATGTTGGCACCACTTCAAAATCTATAACAGGAAATATTTTATAAGTCTAGTTGTGTTGTTCAATGATCAAAATCATTTTTTTATAAATTAGAGTGCAACAAAACAACAAATTTGATTTATATCAATTATAATAAGGAATATTAAGGAAAACTCACTTCAAACATTATTACAAGTGTCTAAAATTTTTTCATTAAGTGTTTAAATGGTTTATAATCAATAGAATATTAATTAGCTACTCCACTATTGCTTTAATAGACCAAGTTTAGAAGATGTTATTTTTAAGTGCATTATTGTGTATGGTACTATTATTAACCCATTTAATTATAATATGATATAGTAAATATCATGTATGTGTTAAAGTCACCATCATTACTAGGACAAGGTTGGCACGATTTAAAAGTCTATCACCTTTGCAACACTAGTAATATGGTTGAAGATGAAAAACCCTCTTAGATCATCCAGTTTATACTCATTGGATTTAAATGTCAAAATATTTATGGCACTACCAACCTTCTTGATCTTTTAACTAAATAAAATTATGATGCTCATGAAACACATCTTTTAATGTTTTTTGAGCATAACAATAAAATTCTAAAGAATTTTGAGTAATATCTGTATGGCTTCTTATATACCATATTTGGTCTTAGTGGATGATAATCATCATTATCACCATCATCATTACATACTATTGTAGGAAGTTTGAACCATTTTAGAGTTGACAGGAGAAAATAGTTTTGTACGATCAATTTAAATGTTGAATGAGAGTAGTAGTATAATTTATTTATTATTTATTATTTGTACTTTTGTGTTAAAAACTAAGTTAATTGAGACTTACTTGATGAATAATAGATTAATATGCAAGATATATATTAAGTATAAATTTATTTAATGACAAATTATCATAGTAATGTGTCCAATATATACCAGCATAGATCCACCTTAAATACAGATTTAACATGAGCCTAGAGGGATTAAATGTTGAATGAGAGTAGTAGTATAATTTATTTATTATTTATTATTTGTACTTTTGTGTTAAAAACTAAGTTAAAAACTATTTTTTTTATAGACCAAGTTTAGAAGATGTTGTTTTTAAGCGCATGATTGAATTTGATTATGCATATTTGATATGGTGAGAAGTCATGTTGGTAAAACAAAGCTTTGAAAACTTAAATATTTTATGGCACTGTCATGTCATTTGCATCACCACGTGATTACATTGAAATACAAAATAATCTAATTACATTGAAATATTAAATAATATAAAACTCCAAAAATAATATGAAGAGAATAGTTGATATACAACAAATATTGATAAGTGCATTTGAATGTATATTAATAGATCCTTCAAAAAAAAAAAGTCGAACTTACACATCCCCTCATACTAGGTTGTAGAATGGGCCTCGCCTCTCGACTCAATTACTAATCATTTTAATTATCAAAATCAATCATGAATTAGAATAGTAACAAAGTAATACAATTTGACTATTTTCAAATCCAAGAGGAAAGAGAGAAAATTCACTAAACTATTTATTACAAATGTTTAGTTTTTATTCCTGGAGTGTTTAAGGATATTATATTGAAAAGAACATATTGACATTCATCTAAAACTTAGATTCCAAGTTACATTATTTCTATTATCATTAATATTTATATTTATGTATTAAATTTGACTCGTGAATAATAGATTTGGTAAAAATATTCTTACCTATAAAGTTATTTAACAATATATGAATATTGTGTTTCTTAATATTATTAACCATTTTAAATTGACAGTGACTACTTTTCCTATGTTGAGTACAAATTTATTATACTAGTACAATGTTGGCACCACTTCAAAGTCTATAAGAGGAAATATTTTATAAGTCTAGTTGTGTTGTTCAATGATCAAAATCATTTTTTTTAAAATTAGAGTGCAAAAAAACAACAAATTTGATTTAGATCAATTATAATAAGGAATATTAAGGAAAAATCACTTCAAACATTATTACAAATGTCTAACATTTTTTCATTAAGTGTTTAAATGGTTTATATTAAATAGAATACTAATTAGCTACTCCATTATTGTTTTAATAGACCAAGTTTAGAAGAATTTTTTTTTAAGTGCATTATTGAATTTGATTATACATATTTGATATGGTGACAAGTCATGTTGGTCAAACAAAGCTTTGAAAACTTAAATATTTTATGGCACAGTCATGTCATTTGTATCACCACATGATTACATTGAAATACTAAATAATATAAAACTCCTCCAAAAATAATATGAAGAGAATATTTGATATACAAAAAATATTGAAAAGTGTGTCTGAATGAATATTAAAAGATCCTTAAAAAAAATCACATTCATGAATCATATAAACCTAATCTTAAGATATTCGCCCAAGTAGGTCAAGAACAGCTTCTAGACCATATTTATCTATCTTGGTCTTCTTGCAATGTTCTTTCTTTGGCAGCCATGCCCAAACTATGGTATTAATTGGAATAGAGCCAAGTTTTGTGTCATCAAGATTTGGTATCCAATATTGCTCTAAAAATTTTCCATTGTATTTCCCTGAAATAGGCTTCCACCAATCAACCTTTACATGAAGATTCTCACTTTCATTATCCCTAAATATATCTGAGATGGATTTTGCCATCCAAATCATCTCTCATGCATCCTCATTTCCTGATCTAACTAGAAACATCTTTCCTTTCTCAACATCAATCATTGGATTGAATGTTGGCTTTAGCTTGTTGCATTTGGCTCCAACATATACCAGTTCATCTATTGCATTATCAAAATCTCCATCCATAATACTTGAGATCACATGGAGTGCATTACGATCAACATCAACAATGTTCCTTGTCTTGGGCCAGAAATCCTTATAAGATGAATCACTTCCATATATTATTCTATGATCATTATAGATTCCATCTAATATATCAAGAACTCTTTCCCAATACACTACTTTATTTTTCCATTCCTCTGTAACAATTGGTGAATCCTCATTCCCAATAGTGTATTTCCACATTTTTATGTATGACGTTATCCATTCCTATGCGAATTATAGGTCAAAATTCATCATCTATATTCCATAACTCAAATGATTCTGACCACTCAATATCCCTAATGGATTCTTTGTACCTTAGTACTGGAATATCATTGAGTACAAGAAACTGGAAGTATTGAACATTAAGATGTCCAACTAGTGCATTTTTTCCATCCTTTATGTATCCATTAAGGAAAATTTTGAAGTCATAGACATTGTTAATACGTGTAGGTGGAAACACTCGATTTTCTTCAATTATGCGATATGTATCCATCATTTCAGGTAAATAATATATATCTTTACTTTTTAGGTTGGAAGACATTCTTCCGTAGGTTCCATCTGTCTTCATGGGTGTGCCCCACAGGCAAGAATCCAACCTCAATAGTGATGAAGACACCAAGTGTAGTTAAAAGTGATAGAAACATGAAAAGATAGTGATTCTTATTATCACTTGCTACATTGTCCAACTGTAACAACAAATGTGGAGGAAGAGGTTTAAAATCAACATATTGACTCGTTGATATTCCATGAGATATAAAATCATCCTTGTACACTTACATTTTGAGTAAATAGAGGTGTCAAGTAATGCATTTGTAAGTGGGTTCTTGAACTTCCACTCTCATAAAGTAGATCACAGTACATATCAAGTTGTGGGTCTTCAAGGTCCCTTAAGCACTTTTCAAGGGATGTGATAGTAAATTTTGATCCCATATCTACAAATGGTAGGGAGAAATGACCAAAAACTCATGTCTTATGCCTATGTGTTAGCATACCTGCCAATGACAAACCTAAATTTGTTCCTACAATATATTTTTATTTGACACGTAGCCTTGGGATTGAAGTCTTTGTTTTATCCATTTTATCATGGATAATGCTCAAATACTCCTTTGGAAACCTCTCTGACATAATTCTGTGGGCATAGTAGCAATATCTTCCACACATAACAATCTTGTTATGTTTGTTCAACCTACCTCGTGCTTTTTCTTCCAACTCTTTTGTAGTCGCTGACTTCATTTGTGCTTTCAACATAATACATTCATTGCATTTACGGAAGTTGGTGTTCTTTGAAAATGCCACATCTCGAAACATAGTATTCCAGATATTGCTCATTGTTGACTGTGATATTGATGGGTAATTGAGCTTTTAAAGAGCCACATTGATCTCTTTTAACAAAGAATTTGTGTGTAAGTCGAAGGAAGAAATATTAAAGGAGAAGATGTTCCATCTTCTTCAACTTGATGTGTTTAGTTTGGTGAAAAATCTGAATTATCCATTACAATTTTGTGCAATATTTCTATGGATGCCACGATGTGTGCTTGTGCTTTGCATGTGTTGGTGTTACCATGAATAACTTTGATTTTTCCATGTCGGAAATATGTAGGTAGTTATAGAATGTTCTTTGAGGAATCTTATGTATCTTATACTAGGCTTTCTTACAAATAATATTCCCATTAAATCTCATGTCCTTTACATTTCTAGCAATAGGTGGTAGGCCATGGCCATGGTTCCTTGACATGATTGTGTTTGACATTAGTCAATTCAAGAAAAATTCGCTAATACCATTTTTATTTACTTGTCGCATACCCCTTCTAGCACCTGCAATGGCTTTCCTATCCACCTGTTGAAGAAAATATTTTCTACAACATACATCTACTGCCAAAAGTCGAATTTCTTTCTCTTCATCTATTTTTGTTTGACATTTCACAATTTTTGTTGTAGCCATAACTTGTTTAATCCTTTTATATGGCCTTGTTACATGCATATCAATTGAGTTTCTATATTTTTCATTACAAAGAGACCCATCCCATTTGTTTATAGGATTTGAGTCCTCTATAACATCCCATATCACCATTTCCTTGGGTGGCTCCTTGAACTTTTACTTAACCCTTAATATCACACCTTTTTTGTCCACCAACTTATTTATTGGCCATCTAACAAACAATGTATAGAATTATCACCAATTCAACATATTTCACAATTTCCATCTATCTTTTCCAAAAAACACCAAATTCCATTTCACCTAGTGCTTCACCTTCAACAATATCATCCTTGCAGACATTAACTAGAATTCCTTTGGCAATGCACATGCTTGTTCCCATGAATTCATGTGTAAGAGAAACCTTTGTACATATGAATCTAAACCTATCTTGGGGAATATTTATGGCATGATCATGATAGTGAGGTTGCAAATCTGATTCTGACCAAATCTCGTAAGATTCCAATGCACCCCCTAGTGTATGCTCAAATCCTGTTGGATGTGGTAGAGCAAAATCATGTTTTAACACCTTCTCAATTTTAACCACTATACATCATTTATTTACCATATTTCCATGCACTTATGTGCAAGCTTTGTATTGAATATGGAGCCCTCACCCACCTTCACTCCATGTTGTAGAAGATCTACCTTGTCTCCAATAGAAAATGTAGAAGAAACATTTGCACCTATAAATGAATGTAAATAAGGTTAGTATTTACTCAAAAAAAAAGTATTATACTATTAATAAAATTTGAACACATGCTGCAATATTTTGATTTACCTATGTTGTGCCTCAAATCCATGATCTTCCATGGATGTATGTACCCTTCATCAACATCCTCAATCAAATTTGGTTGAGTGACATCAATTATCAAAATTGCAACATAACACGCATTAACCCTTTCTTTGGCATAATAAGTTCCAGACTCTATAGATTCGACCCTTCTTAGCCCAAAAATTTGATCATTAATAAGGAGATCAACATAGTCCCATTTTGCCAAAATTATATTTTCCATTCTAGCTTGTGCCAATTCTGTAACAACAATTAAAGCATAAATTGTAATTAAAAGGTTGAACCATGTAAAGTGTGATTTTATATTTTCGCAAAAACACAACTTTCAAAAAAGTAATATATATGAAATAATTTAAATAGTATGGTAGTCATATTGTATGTAATGAAACATTGTTCCCCACTATCTAGTGCCTACTAACAAAAAGTACTTTACATGCAAATTACACAAAAAAACATATACGAAGACCATGCAATTAGAGATGTATATAATATCATAGAATGGAAAATATCAACTAATATCAAACCACCAAGTTCCTATTTAACTTCATAAATTACACTTGTAGTCTTAATGCATGTGTATGAATAATGATCATAAGAAATTTTTAGAAGTTCAAGAACCAAAACATGGTCCATTGGAAAATCTAAGAAATTCCAAGATTGATACTACATAAGATGTCTAAAAGCCCCATGAAAAGGATAAATTATATTTTCACTTAGTTAGGATGTTTGATGTACATATGAATCTAACCCTATCTTGGGGAATATCTATGGCATGATCATGACAGTGAGGTTGCAAAATTGATTCTGACCAAATCTCATAAGGTTCCAAAGCACCCTCTAGTGTATGCTCAAATCCTGTTGGATGTGGTAGAGCAGCGTCATGTTTTAACACCTCAATTTTAACCACTTTTCAACCTTTATTTACCATATTTCCATGCACTTATGCCCAAGCTCTGTATTGAATATGGAGCCCTCACCCACCTTCACTCCATGTTGTAGAATATCTACCTTATCTCCAACAGAAAATGTGGAAGAAACATTTGCACCTATAAACGAATGTAAATAAGGTTAGTGTTTACTCAATAAAAGAATTATACATTTGAACACATGCTTCAATATTTTGATTTACCTATGTTGTGCCTCAAATCCATGATATTCCATGGATGTATGTCCCCTTCATCAACATCCTCAATCAAATTTGGTTGAGTGACATCAATCATCAAAATTGCAACATAACATGCATTAACCCTTTCTTCGGCATAATAAGTTCCAGACTTTGTAGATTCAACCCTTCCTTTCCCAACGACTTGATCATTAATAAGGAGATCAACAGTCCCCTTTTGCCAAAATTTTATTTCCATTCTAGCTTGTACCAATTCTGTAACAACAATTAAATCATAAATTGTAATTAAAAGGTTGAACCATGTAAAGTATGATTTTATATTTTCGCAAAATCACACAACTTTCAAAAAAGTAATATAGATGTAATAATTTAAATAGTATGGTAGTCATATTGTATGTAATGAAACATTTCTCCCCACCATCAAGTGCCTACTACTAAACAATACTTTACATGAAAATTACACAAAACATATATTAAGACCATGCAATTAGAGATGTAGATAGTATCATAGAATGGCAAATATCATCTCATATCAAACCACCAAGTTCCTATTTAACTTCAGAAATGACACTTGTAGTATTAATGCATGTGTATGAATAATTATCATAAGAAATTTGTAGAAGTTGAAGAACCAAAACATGGTCCATTGGAAAATCTAAGAAATTCCAAGATGATGCTACATAAGATGTCTAAAAGCCCCATGAAAAGGAGAAATTATATTTTCACTTAGTGAGGATGTTTGATGTTTGAACTTGATAATCAAAAGCCAAAGTAGAGGTTTTCTTCCAAATAAAAGTTTTGAATGACAAATATCAGCTCATATCAAACTACCAAGTTCCTATTTAACTTCAGAAATGACACTTGTAGTCTTAATGCATGTGCATGAATAATGACCATAAGAAATTTGTAGAAGTTGACGAACCAAAACATGGTCCTTTGGAAAATCTAAGAAATTCCAAGATTGATGCTACATAAGATGTCTAAAAGCACCAATAAAAGTAGAAATTATATTTTCACTTAGTGAGGATGTTTGATGTTTGAACTTGATAATCAAAAGCCAAACTAGAATTTTTCTTTAGTTCAACAGAAAATAAATTTCTTTTTACAAATCTTTAGTTCCAATGTTAGCACTCCCTACCTATACATTTTACAAATCTTTAGTTCCAATGTTAGCACGCCCTACCTATACACATTTAAGGACATACTATTTAGGATGGATATAAAGGGATTTTAACTTTAGGTCCTTAAAAAGTGTAGATTTGAGTTTTCCTACATTTTTACGTTGATGAGGAGGAGCCTTATCTTATGCATCCAAACATTAGTGAAACTGGTTTTGGAAGTTCATTACTATTCAACAAAATAGAGAGAAAAACAATACATGTTGAAAAATTGTGCTTGATACTTTAAAGTTGCATTCATGTGCATTGAAAGAAAAATATAGTATACCTCAATAATAAATTTATTTATAAACTTCAAAACTATACAAAAATCACATTATTCTCCATGGATCAAATAATTATGATTGGATTATTGTGTTTGTGCCAAAAGGAAAGCTATACCATTATCTTTCCTTCCAACTCAAGCACAAATGTAGTGCCAACAACATATATCTATATACAATTCTTTTGCACTATCATTGATCTCCATAAATTGTTCCAAATTAAATAAAAGGGCACATCCAAAGCTATAACTCTAACCATTGTGATTATTGAGACAATCTCACCCCTAGAGCATTGGTTGCATAAGTGTAATGGTGTCTAGAAGGAAGCTAGTAATCAGTAGGTATCCTTATAGAATAATAACAAATGCACTGCCAAGAATAATATCATAGCACTAACCTTAGTGAGGGTGAAATCTTGATAGTTTTACTTTTGGAACAAGAACAAAAAAATCTAGTGCATTCTATAATTCCTTCTAAAAAAAATACACATTTCCAACAATAATGTTGCATTGCGAAAAAAAATCTAACAAATGCAAGATTTATTTCTATCACAAACACAAACACATTTTCAACAATAAAATTGCAAGATGAAGGAAATTTAACACATTATAACCTTCCTTCTGGAATAACAACAAACATATTTCTAATAACAACATTACATTATGAAGGAAATATAATGTGTGCTAGCTTTCCTTCTATCACAAGTAGAAGCCCATTTTGAACAACAACATTGCACTTCAAATGAAAGCTAAAAATCAATATCATTCATTCTACTGCAAACATAAGCATATTGCTAGAAGAAACATTACATGGTCAAATAAATCTAGCACAAACAAAAGCACATTGCCAACAACAATATTCTAAGGTGAACGAAGTCTGCCGCATGCTAAATCTCCTTCTAGCATAAATAGAAGAATGTTACTCACAAAAACATTGCAAAGTAAAAGAAATATTACACATTCTAGAGTTTCTTCTAGCACAAACAAAATCACATTGCCATAAACAACATTGCAAGGTGGAAGATATCTAACCTATGCTTGATTTACTTCTAACACATTGCCAACAATAACATTATAGGGAAAACGAAATCCAATGAATGATAGAATTCCTTCTAGCACAAACACAAGTACATTTCCAAAAATATTGCATTGCAAAAGAAATCCAATGCAGGTTATATTTCATTCTAGCTCAAATACAAGCACGTTGCCAACAACAATATTGCATTGTGAAACAAATCTATTGCATACTAGATTTTATTCTAGCACAAACACAAGCATGTTACTAACACCAATATTGCATTGAAAAATAAATTTAGTGCATGCTATAATTCCTCCCACCATACACAAACATATTAGCAACATCAATATTGTAGGGTAAAAAAAATCTCTATCATGCTAGATTTTCTTCTATCACAAACATAAGCATATTTCCAATCACAATATTGCAATGTGAATTAGATTTAACATGATATTTGTACTTGTATCTCAAAAACAAACATGTCACCAATAACAACATTGCAAGGTGAATGAAATCTAACACGTGCTAGATTTCCTTCTCTCGCAAACACAAGCACATAACAATATTGTAGGGTAAAAGAAACATATTGCATATTAGATTTGCTTCTAGCACAAACAAGCATATTGTCAAAAAAACCTTATGCAAGACAAAATAAATCAAGTGTGTGGTAGATTTCCTTCTAGCACAAACACAAACACATGACATTATATGTAGAAATTATATAACTTATGTGTTATATGTCCCAAATTCTCATGATCTCACACTATTTTAACTTCATGCAAAATACAGAATCTATTCCACCATTGATCATTTTCGGAAATTAAATCAAGACTGCAATGCACACATGAAACAATAAAAATTCACACACATTAACACAGTTGTTTAATAGGAAATCTTGAAGCTGAAAACCCCAACTATCTGTATATAATATATGTCATGGATATCATGTAACAATTCTCATACAAAGCTGATCATATCAAGCTCTCAGTACAATACAATCGCTACACACTAATCAAGAACAATCAGCGAAAATTTGCACTAATTTTTTCCCTCCTAATAGCCTGCCTCTACTGCGCAATCCCTGCTGAAGAATGGCTCTGGATGAGTTCGAATTGCTCCAACCTTGCTCACGCAATCCTCATTGGCATCTCCAATGAATGTGTGGTGCATACAATGCAACACTATAGTCACAACTGATAGTCACACTTGCTCTTTCACCAATATCTCCACTGAGTCTCCACTGATCTATTATGCACTGTAGTTAATTGTTGTCTCTGTCCAGTTAAATAATGATTTATTATTTAGTGAATTAATTTAAATAATTAATTCACTCAACTCCATTGAAAGCATCGATCAGTTAGAAATAGACACAATCGGTTCAACTGAGTTTAACTCCACAAGTGTAGTTAAACTAGAAACCAACTCCACCAACTACTTCTCCAAATCCACCAAACTTTGCCACTTGAGTTCTAACTGAAGTCCTCCATGCATGAACCTCTAGTAGCTCTAGGAATTGCGTAATTCCTTCAGCTAGCTGATCTGAACAATCTGTCAACTGAATGTTAGTGGTCCAAGAGAATAAGATAATGTTTAGAGTCCAAATATTATTAAGAGCTAATAATATCCGACATGTCTACTTTTAGACTAGAAGTCTAAAAATAGACTTCGCCCAAAATGTCTAAAATTATAAGTCCATCTATTTTTCCAACTTGACCAACCATCCACAAATAGCATCCTACAACTCATAGAATATGATCAACATGTCTAAAAATAGACATAGTCTAAAAATAGACTTTGTGCCAAAAATAGCCCGCGGGGCCCACTTAGTGAAGGCGACTCTTTTCACTAAGCTCATCATCTTGTTGAATCTCAACATTGTAGGGGTTAATAATCTAGCACATGCCAAATTTTTTTATAGCATGAACACAAACATATTACCAACAACATTCTAGGGCAAAAGAAATCTAGCACATGCTAGATTTCCTTTTACCACATTGCCATAACATCATTGTGGTGAAGGAAATATGGCGCATACTATATTTCCTTCTAACAAAAACAATTGAATTTCCAACAAAAACATTGCAATACAAAATAAATCTAGTGCACACTAGATTTCCTTCTAACGCATATACAACCACATTGTCAATAAACTCACATAAGGGTGAAAGAAATCTAATGTATGCTAGATTTCCTTCTAGAAAAAACAAACACATTACAATATTTCTAGATAAAAGAAATCTATCACATGGTAGATTTACTTCTAGCACAAACAAAATCATATTGTCAACAACCATTGCAGTGAAAAATAAATCTAGTGCATGCTAGATTTCTTTCGAGCCAAAATTGAAGCATGTTACCAACAACAATATTGCAAGTTGAAGAAAAGCTAACACATGCTAGATTTACGCATATCACAAACACAAACACACAATAACATTGTAGGTTGAAAGAAATATAGCGTGTTAGATTTTCTCCCAGAATAAACAAAAGCATATTTCCAACAACAACAATGCAAGGAAAAAGATATCTAGAACAACTACTATCACAAACACAAGCACATTTCCAATAACAACATCGCAAGGTAAAAGAAATTTAATGCATGTTAGCTTTACATGTAGCACAAATACAAGCATACTACCAAAAACAACATCCCATGCCAAAAGAAACCTAGCACATGCTATATTTCCTTCTAACACAAACACAAGCAAATTGCCAAGGTGAAGGAAATCTAACACGTGCTAGATTTCCTTCTATAATAAACAACCAAATTGACAACAACAATATTGTAGAGCAAAAGAAATCTAGCACAAATTCTAGCCCAAACACAAGCACATTTCCACATTGCCAAGGTGAAGGAAATCTAACACATGCTAGATTTCATCCTATCATAAACAACCAAATACACAACAAAAATATTGCAGAGCGAAAGAAATATAACATGTGCTAGATTTACGCATAGCACAAACACAAGCACACAACAACATTATCGGGTGAAAGAAATCTAGTGTGTTAGATTTGCTTCCAACATAAACAAAAGCATATTGCCAACAACAACATTGCATGGAAAAATATATCTAGAACAACATCTGTCACAAACATAAGCACATTTCCAATAACAACATCACAAGGTAAAATAAATTTAATCCATGTTAGCTTTACATGTAGCAAAAATACAAGCATACTACCAACAACAACATTTCATGCCAAAAGAAACCTAGCGCATGCTATATTTCCTTCTAACACAAACACAAGCACATTGCAAAGGTAAGGAAATATAACACATGCTATATTTCCTTCTATAATAAACAAGCAAATTGACAACAACAATATTTTAGAGAAAAAGAAATCTAGCACAACTTCTAGCCCAAACAAAAGCACATTTCCAATAACATTTCCAAGGTGAAGGAAATATAACACGTGCTAGATTTCATTCTATCATAAACAACGAAACAGACAACAACAATATTGTAGAGCAAAAGAAATCTAGCATAGTTTCTAACCCAAACGCAAGCATATTTCCAATAACAACATTGCAAGGTGAAAGAACTTTAACAATTGTTAGCTTTACATGTAGCACAAATACAAGCATACTACCAACAACAACATTGCATGCCAAAAGAAATCTAGTGCATACTATATTTCATTTTAACACAAACACAAGCACATTGCTAGTAAGAACATTCCAAGGTGAAGGAACTCTAACACATGTTATATTTCCTTCTATCATAAACAACCAGCTTAACAACAATAACATTTCATTGTGAAAGTTCCTTCTAGCATGTCAATAAAAATATTGTAAGGTGTGCTAGTGTTGGAAATATTGAGAGGGGGGTTGAATCAATATTTCTTTACAATTGTTATATTATGACAGTTAAAATCACCAGTTAAACCAAAACAAAAGACTTGCATCACCAGTTAAACCAAAACAAGAGATGTGCAACAAGAAAATAATTTTATTAATGGATTTGAGGACTCTAAAAACCCAAGCTCCAACTTCTACAAAAAATTCTTTAACTCCTTGAAGGCTTCAACCCTAAATGAGTACTCTAATATTCAACTACAAATCCAAGCTCCAACCTTGTATGACGACTCCAATCCTCTAGGGATCCAACCCTCTCATTTTTCTTCAATCCCTTAAGGTGACTTCAATACTACTTCAAGCCTCCATCAAAAAATTCAAACACTTCTAAAAAATGTATCCAAGATAGGTCTGCAAAGTGCTCTCAAATATACCTCTACAAAAACTTCATGTCTGCTTCAGAAATTTTTTTATGGTTGCACCAAAAAAACATGTCTTCAAGTGTTCATATTCAACTATGCTCCAAGGATGACTACTCCAACAAAACAAGTCTTTTAAGTGTTGGTCTTCAACTATACTCCAAGGGTGATTGCTTCAACAAAAAAACTCTTCAAGTGTTGGTATTTAACTATGCTTCAAGAGTGATTGTTATTTCAACAAAGGCTTGAAGGAAGCTCAATTAATGTCATCATGAATGTACTCTACTGTCAACTCAAAAGGTGCTCAAAGTATGTTATCATTTTATCATTTGACGAAGGTGTCTCCTAGGCTCTTCATGTGTGCTTTAAAGAATGTCCTTCAATATGCAAGGATTACTTTAATTTTATTTCAAATATGACTTGATATGTTGATGAAGCCTCTCAAGGTGTAATATTCCTAATGGAAAAATTAACAGTGATAAAAAAAACATGCAATAAACCCTAGCACAAATATTTTTCAGCAAACGCCCATAAAACAGAAATGCTCCAAACACACCAAAATGGGAAAATCTGATTATAAGATCTTGCTAGAGTACAATATAAAATCTAATATTCAACTACAAAACCAAGCTCCAACCTGGTCTCTCACAAGGGTCCAACCTTGTATGAGGACTCCAATCCTCACATATTAATCCATGCTCTAACCTAGTTTCTCACAAAGCTCCAACCTTGTATGATGACTCCAATCCTCTAGGGATCCAACCCTCTCAGTTTTCTTCAATCCCTTAAGGTGACTTCAATACTGCTTTAAATACTTCTAAAAATTGTATCCAAGACAGGTCTACAAAGTGCTCTTAAATATACCTCTACAAAAACTTCAGGTTTGCTTCAGCAAAACATTTATGGTTGCGCCAACAAAACATATATTTAAGTGTTTATCTTCAACTATGCTCCAAGGATGACTGCTCCAACAAAACATGTCTTGAAGTGTTGATATTCAACTATACTCTAAGGATGACTACTTCAACAAAACAAGTCTTCAAGTGTTGGTCTTCAATTATGCTTCAAGAGTGATTGTTGTTTCAACAAAGGCTTGAAGAATGCTCAATTAATGTCATCATGAATGCACTCTATTGTCAACTCAAAGGATGCTCAAAGTATGTTATCATTTTATCATTTGATGAAGGTGTCTCCTAGGATCTTTGATGAAGGTGTCTCCTAGCCACAATCACTGTTGAGCCATTTTATTAATATGTTCGGAAAGAGTGCAAATGAGGTGCTAAAAAGATTGCACATGGGCCTGCTCAAAGTAGGCTGAAGGACATCTCAAACCCAAAAAAAAAACTCTTGTCAGAAACTACTCTGCATGGCTCAATGACTGCGTTATTCTACCCATAAATGCTGCTGCTAGCTTACTTTAGGCTGCTAGTTGGCCTAACTCCCGTGATCAGAAAATTTTATGAATTTGGGAAGGTGATCCTTGCCCAAAACCTAGAAAAACCCAAAAAATATTTCTTCTAGTTCTAACCTTCAAAATTTGACCCTTTTTCCCCTAGCACCTCTAGTTGTTGGCTAAGTAGGTGCTGTGTAATCTGACCCTTTTTCCCCTAATCCCTGCAAAGGTAGCGTTTCTCTCACATGAGCTCCTCCTACTATCATCCTGCTGACCAACCTACCATACTAATGAAGTCCCCCACTCCATCAGTTACACGCTAAAGCCCAATGAAAGATCTACATGATCCCCCCATGTAGTATGCAGCTCACCCCTAAAAGTTATCAAGATGTGTAGAGCTGTAATGCTCAAGTCACATGCTAGTCTCATAGAGGTGCCACGATGTTGATGCTGCACCACTCTGACTGTGAGATACCCCAAATTAGGTGTAGACTATATCCCTTTCTCCTAGGGCCTTGTGGCGAAAAATATGTGTAGGCCAAGCTCATCTTGCTCGAGCATCCGCATGATGCTGATATCTACCCGTCCAATTCCGATCATGACGCGAGTAACAACATGATAAGTCTGCCTTGCCATGTAGTGGAAATATCAGTGCTCCCCCACATGTCAAACCCAAAGTGGACTGGATCATTGTTTGCTCTATCCCTGCTCATCACAAAGTGGAGTGATCCACCTACCCAACAGATCCTTGGATCCCCCAACCATACTAGGATCTCCCAAATCCAACTCCTCTCAAGATGTTGTTGTCTAGCACTGCTACCTGCTAGAACCCATCTGACCGTCAGCTCTGACCCTTGTATGTGTCCCCTGGGTGGACTCCAGGTATTAGGAGTATGTCCCATGCATGCAAACTTGCCCTAATCCTGCCAAACCTTGTAGTAAAATATGTTTTCCCAACTCCTGATGATACATCTGGACACTGCTCGGAGTATGGGTACCCTCCTGTAGATAAATTCTACCATCCACCGTCCCTCAAATGTGAGCCTAGGGGTGGAACATAGGTGACCTTGGCAATCAACCATGCCATCCCTAAGCTGATACCCATCAACTCATACACCTAACAAGTGTCTCAATTGGAGAGTCTCCTTCTAGATCATGACACATGGTATCTCATATGACTGCCTAGGGAGAGCCTCCCATGCCCTCCTGCCTGATTGGAGGGTGTCAAGGGGCAACAACCAAACACTTCACGTCCGAAAACCACACTGGAGGATGAGGGGTGAGTATGTCCCAAAGGGTGTGATCAATAGTATACCTGAATTCTCAAGAGTAATCCTCCGAATGACACTCCCTCTACCTCGGATCTGCCAATAAGACCCTCGTAGCCATGTCTCTGCTAAACGCGGGGTCTCCAAATGCTCAAAAATATCCTCATCAATCCTAGGTGAGCTGCATCCCAAGGTACACCTAATTCCCTTGACCATAAGTCCCTTGGAGGCAACACTCCAAGTGCCTGATGTGTCGTATCATGGGTCTTCATACCACCAAGTGAAGTGTCTCTGCACTCCTCATCATGCCACCATATGATGCAACCTGCCCCTGTACACCACCGGATATTGACCGCTATGGCTATACCATCATGTACCGTCATGTATCCCTCATGTGTCACTGCACTTGTCGCTCCCCACATGTACCCAACACGTTGTGAGGCACTCCTACTCCACAACATAGTCCGACATACTGCAACACACCCCCATGCATCTCCATTCTCCTCTGTAGGCCGCTGCTCCTCGCTGCATAGCCCTGCACACCCCTAGATGTTATGATCTAGCATCGGGTTTGTACGAATCAGTCTGCATCCCTCTACATGACACTGGACCCTATGACATGACTCTGTGTAGTCCTCTGTATCAGTGCCTACTACCATGCCACCCTGTAGCATATAGTATCTTGCATGGCCAAAATATCCACCACTCGGCTAGTAAACCCCCATGAGGTGGGCCCATTGGCCATTGGATATCTCTGCAAGAAACCATTAGAAATTGGCCATTAGATATCTCTGTAAGGAACCATTATAAATTTTTACAACTTGTGTTTGCTTATAATGGGTTTAATACTATTAATATATAGCGTATATGCAGTAAGTGAAAAATATTTAAGTAGTCTAGTTTACTCTTATCTTGATGATTCGTAATTGGTAGCATATTAGTCTATATGCAGTAAATTATAGAAAAAAACCTTACATATTCAGCACTTTATATTTATGATTTGTAGTTGATAGCATATTAGTTTATACCACTCCAAATATCACTTTTGTTACCTACGGATTGTTAAAGGAAAAATTAAAAAACAAACATGCCACGCCATCCCACTCTCATAGGTCTGCATTCTAACCAAGGCTTCTGATGAGTAACTACAAACCTACTTACAACTTTAACATAGAGGGAGAAATATTTCTTTGATTTTGTGTAGAGCAGCACATTCTTTCTTCCCACCATACATATGATTTCTGGTCTTGAACTGAAAGCTTCCATTCATCTCTACTACATCAATTTTAAATGGAGTGCAGTTCCTTGAGAAGATGTAATGATTTCAGCTTGTTGGTATCTAGTTTTAAAAGTAAGCTCTACACAATTCTGTATTGGCCATTGTCAATTGCATTTTCTATTACAATGACCCAAAAATGTTGGCAGTTAAAAGGAGACGAATAATCCCATATCATATATTTGCATCCTAGAAAAGACTTCTGGTGGGTAACTGAAACCATCTCACAAATTTAACATAAGAGGCATTGTTTTCTTAGTTTTTTCATGCAACAAATTATTTCTTCCAATTATACATATTCTTTTTGGTATACTGAACTGAAAGTTTCCATTCAACTCTACTATATCAATTTTAAATGGAATGTGCAGTTCCTTGAGAAGCTGTAGTTATTTCAGCTTGTTGACATCTATATTTAAAAATAAACTCCTCAAGTTCTGTTTTGGCCATTGTCAATTGCATTTCTATACAACAATGACCCAAAAAGATTGGCAGTTACAAGGAGACATTGGCCAAAATTTCATTACACTGGTTTTAACGGACTACTAAAACACCATGGTAGCAAGTTGATATAACTCAGCTTGTTTATGTTGATGAGCATCTTTTCCTAAAATAAATTACTTAAATGATCTGTAGAAGAAAATATTTTTTATCTTTTGGCAAGGGTAAACATATTTTTCTTGATCCATGGGGAGCTTTCAACACCAATTCTGCATTATAGCAGTAAAACCCACAATAATGTGAGAACCATCAAATTGGGCCAACTTTTAACATTAACTATTCCTCTATGCCCGCTAAAATTTGAACCTGGATCTCTATTGCGGTGGCAACTGATCTCAACCACTAGACCATGCCCAACTAATAAATGGAGAAAACAATTAATGCAACAATGACTATAATTGTGAATTGTCACACCGCAAAATTGAAGCCTACCAAAGTATATCCTATTCACGAACAAGTAAATTTTGAAGTGGTACCAATTGGGATATGGGCCAAAAGAACATAAGACAAGTGACCATGGATTTTTTATTTATTTTACAACTCAGTTGAAAAGGAAATAAAGGTGTACTTTTTGTCAAAGGAAAAAACATTATGGTTAATGCTTCAAGAGTTTCACAATATATAAGCAAACAATGTGCTTCAGATGGACCAGAACAATATAAGGAAAGCGACCATGGACTTATTTATTATTTTACAGCTCAGTTGAAAAGGAAATAAAGGTGTACTTCCTGTCAAAGGCAAAAAACAATCATAATGCTTGAAGAGTTTAAAAAAATATAAATAAACAATATGCTTCATTCATAGAGCCACATCAATATTTTTATGAACAATTAACAGGTTAAAAAACTTCCCATGTCATTTTGGGAAAAGAAAAAAATGAGGCACATAAATTAGTTGTTTTCTATTATTACTCTGACTATAAAAAGTTAAATTGTACAACAGCTATGCAAATCTTGCCACGATTGAAATCAAATAAGGCAACAATGAAGAAAAGACTGGAATGTTATATTGTGAAAACCATATTATTATTCACTTCCATAGCTTCACACTCTTGTCATGACTTGCAAAAGCAACCATGCCTGTTGCCTCAGAAGCAACTACTGCAACAATGAGGCCATCATGACCAGGAATTTTTGTACTCTTGTTCTCGACCATATTGCATAGCTCCAGAGACTGTAAAAATAATAAGATGAGATCAACACAACCCTTTCACTTTACAAATAAAAAAAGTCCATCCAAGTAGAAACCCATTATAAATTTTTCCCATTGGCCCAACTCCTCACATGCCAATGACAATGACATCACTACTCCTATCCTCCATAGCTCAAGTGTGCCATATACCCATGAGAGAGCACTGTCTCTACATACTACCCTATCTAGTGGCCTGTCAATGCCACCTCCTCCAACCAGCTCCTGCCAAAGTAGGCTAATCACTGTGTGACTCCACGCATAGTCAATATGATGAGATAGTTCCTGAAAAGGTTGTACCATCCTGTCGAACCATCTTGTCAGTAGGGATGTCCGAGGCTCTGATAGAGATCTAAAAATGTGTGTGCACCTAAACATCAAACCCATCGCGCAACAACTACCATCACCTACTGACTCTATGTTGTGATGGGAAATCCCACCTGGATCCCAACAGTAATCTGGCCCTCGTGTCCCTCTGGTAATCCATGGACTCTGTTGGAATGTGGCCATGGATGTATCCAGTTGCCTAGCCTACTCCATGGGGTATCAGCTCAGTACATCTTGCCATCCAACCTCGATAGAGGAAACGAATGCAAGAATCCCCGCACATAGAACAATCCCTCCATCCTGCGAGTGTTCTACCCTATGCAACTCATGTTGCCTCATCTCACCATCCTATTCAACATATGAGATCTGACTAGGTAACTCAATCATTCTCTTTCCAATGGGAAGAGGTGACCCAACAGTGCTGCTAGCCCCGCCTATGTATGCCTCAAGGGGGCTACTCTGACACTCCCTTGTGCTCTCTAGTTATACCATCAAGGAATCCAACTGTTCCCAAATGTGGGCCAACTTGGCTGTTGACTTGACACAAACCACTCTCATGCCCTCATGTTCTTCATTTTGCAAAAAAATAGCCTCTCGTACTAATGTGGCCTTCCCTTTAAAAGCTAGAAGGTCGGCTTGAAGCTGATGGCACTGTTGTGTGCGACCACCATCCAATACCTCTGTATCTCCTAGCACCTCCTCAAGGGTTAGTGCAAAGGATGGCTGCACACCCTCCTCCATAGACACTCCAACACACAAGACATGATCACTTATCAGCTGCATTTGATTGTCATCCAACAAGTCTGTCACAGACCTAGAGGCCTCCGTACCTATCGACTCCTCAACAACAGTGGATTTGTCTCCCGACACCTCATCAACTTGTGACGCGTTGCTATCATTGGAGAACTCAGTCACAACCCTAGATACCCCATCAATGGATACCTCAGCAATGGGTGGTGTCTCACCAGCGAGTGTATGCTCAACTGTCTCCTTGCCAACTATGGCCCCTTCAACCACTCTTTCATCTTCTTCCTTAATTCGTCTCACCATCCCTGCATTATTCCACTGAATTCCTCCTGATCTGTGCCTATCTTTTAATTCACGAAACTCCCAAAAAGAGAGGGTCGCTTGAGTGTCATTTCCCAATGATTGGTACACCTGACAATTTGTTGCCAGTAAATCCACATCAGCTGCAATAATGTATTGATTCCCAATTGTTCCATGAATCAATTTCTTCCCTGAATTAACGATCATTTGTTGAACCCAGTCACCTCATTCAAGGTTACTACCATGGCATTTGAGTTTAACCTTTATTATGGTTGGTTATAGAATGAGGGTTTCCCACAAGTTGAGCCAAGATTATGCTCTGATACCACTGTAATATCCCAAATAGGAAAATGATAGTAATACAAGCAATGATAGACTAAAATTATAGCAACAAGGAAGACACCATTAAAACATAGAATTTGGAGCCACAATCATTGTTGAGCCATTTTATTAATATGCTGGGAAATAGTACAAATGAGGTGCTAAAAAGATTCCACCTGGGCCTGCTCAAAGCAGGCTGGATGACAGCTCAAACCCAAACAAAATCTCTTGGTAGAAACTACTCTGCATGGCTCAATGACTACATTGCTCTGCCTAGAAATGTTGCTTCTAGTTGACTTTTAGGTTGCTAGTTGGAATAGCTCACGTGCTCAGAAAATTATAGGAATTTGGGAAGCTGATCCTTGCCCAAAACCTAGAAAAACTGAGAAAAGGTTTCCTCTAATTCCAACCTTCAAAATCTAACCCTTTTTCCCCTAGCGCCTCTAGCTGATGGCTGAGTATGGGCTGCGTAAATGAGTTGATCTGCTGCTCAGAAAATTCCAGGATTCTAACCACATACTCTACTCAAGAAACCCAGAAAAACCCAAAAAGGGTTCGTCCTAGTTTTGACTTCTAAAAATTGGCCCTCTTGGGCTTGGCTCACCCAATTGTTGGGAAATTCAAAATCTTGGTTGAAATATTGGTCGATGTCTCCAAAATGCTGCCAAAAACCCTGGTAAGAAGTGGCTAGCCTCCCCTCCAAATCCTCCAGTTGCACTCCTCTTCTCTCCCGCACTTCTGGCACTTCCTCTCCACTGTACTGTGAAATCACTGCGCAGTTTCTGCTGCCTCTACATAGTCCTGAAGGGAATCTACTCAAGAAACCTAGAAAAACCCGAAAAGGGTTCATCCTAGTTTTGACTTCGGAAAATTAGCCCTCTTGGGCTTGGTTCACCCAACTATTGGGAAATTCGAAATCTTGGCTGGAACAGATGGTATATGTCTCCAAAATGCTGCCAAATTCCTTGCTAAGAGGTGGCTAGCATCCCCTCCAAATCCTCTATTTGAACTCCTCTTCTCTCCCACACTTTTGGCTCTTCCTCTCCATTGTACTGTGCAATCACTGTGCAATCTCTGCTGCCTCTATGTAGTCTTGAAGGGACTATGCTCTCTGGTGTCTTTATGCAGTCCTGAAGGGACTACGCACTCCTGCTACTGCTGGTGTTTCAATACCTCACCAAAGGGTGGAAATCCTCTCTTAATCGGGCACTCGAAGTCCCCCAAGGATGAGGTTGGGATCTCTGCTCAGAGACACTTGTGTTTTGAACAACACTACAGACTTGGCTAAACAACTCAAGCGTGCTCTAGTCAAAATGACAAGAAGGAATTTGCTGAATGAATGAATGATCTCTATGGCCTTCCTCATCCCCTTTTTATTCTTGTGAAACCTTAACAACCCTTGAAACCCTAATAATCCCTTGGGTCCACATGAGTTGTGTTGTCCACTTGGCCCCTTGGGCTCCACATAAGTTGCATTGTCCACTTGGCCTCTTGGACCCACATGAGTTGCGTTGTCCACTTTAACTCTAAGAAAGTGGTTTTATTCTAAATTTTGGGTTTATGGGTCCCTTCACCCCTTTATTCTCCCATTGAACTTTAGAAAAGAAAAATTGGCAAACTTTAATATTCTAATTAGTTGTCTGCTAATTAGGAATATTACACTCATCTGACCACCAATAAAGTTGACGTGTAGGTTAGCATAACCATTTCATGCTTTCCTGATTAAATCTCCTTGAGTGCATCCCCTATTTTTTTTTGTTAGGACATGGTCTCAAACTTCCTATGTTTCTGAAAACCAGATTTGTTCCATTATCATAACCTTGTCACTTGTATTTATGATGAGGTTCATGTTTATAGTTTTTCATTGTTTTCCATCATACTTATTTAAGATCATTAAAGTTTGATGAACCTATTCAGGGAACTGCTTATAATTTCACATCATAACTTTGAATACATTGTAGAAGAATGGTAGACTTTCTTATATCTATTTGACATTGCCTTCGGGTTTTTCCATTGGCTTTGATGGTGATTATGGGATGGTAAATCAGCTAACACAAATTATCTTTATTGGTATTTTCCATTGATTATTTTACATGATTGTATGTCTCTTTACACTTCGTTGAATGCAAGAGTAAATTGTCCATGATCAATACAAAACCCATAATCCTTGAGATTGTCTTCACTTGTGATCTCCCATTTGATGAATTTCTGAAGTATAGGACAAAAGGAAAAGGTTCAAGTAAACCTACAAGTTAGAGTGTTACCACCATCATTGTCTCATTGAATTTTTCCTCTCGAGAGTCTTTTCTGATGCCATATACCGATTTTCTTTGGGAGGCACTGATGCCACCTTACAACCACCATAAAAAGCCAATAGGAAGCAATTTGTTTTTTTTCTCTACGAGTCTCAAAATTTCAGAAATCTATCAATATGTCCTAGAGAGTCTAGTAATGTCTTTTGTTTGGATATCTAAACTATACTTAAAATTGTTTGTATAAATCTGCATATTACATCCATATACCCAATGTGTGGGTTTCCTTCATAATAGCTACCCTAGTGCCATGGCATGTGGCTTGGAGCATTCCCTTTGCCCCCACTCTGTTCCATCATCATTTCACATGACACCTGCCATTTGATGGATGTATTTGTACCATCGACCTGTCACTCCCTTAGACGTTGAAACCACCTAATAGGGTCATATATTAACCTCTCTTTTTGAGCTTGGTAACACTTGTACATTTTAAAGCCCATTTGAACTATGAAGTGTCCACTTTTGCCCTTGGTTAGTAAGCTTATTTACTTAATTCCACTAATGGATTGCTGGAAGGTGAGGAGAACTAATGTACTTTCTTTGTCAATTCTATGGAACAAAGAAAATTCTGATCCAATTTACTCTAATTAGCTTATGAGCCATGCAAATCAGTTCATTTTCTTTGTTCCATAGAACTGACAAAAAAATTATATTAGTGTAGACTTTGTTCCATAATCTTTTCCTTAGGCATACACTAGGTGTAGACTTTGAGATTCCTAGATACAAAGAAAAAAGTTAGGTGTTAAGGTTACAATTGAAGTGTTGGAGGAGTGATATCATTTCAGCTAGAGAAGAGACAAGGAGAAAATCTTCTCGTTGTAGAATGACAAAGTTGACACATGTTGTAGAGTGCATAGGCCTGGATACCATAGATATAGGTAATTCAAAACTGTTACACATAGATAAATGGTTGCAAATAGAGGTAAGGGAATGTTAGAACTGCAAACAAATGTTACCACAAAGAGGTGATGGAATGGAGAATGATCAACATGGAATGCTAGACCTAACAAGGCATATCTGCTAGGCTCTATAAGATGCTCAAGGAAATGGCCATTTCTACAAAGTCGTAGGAAATGGCCACTGCTACAAGTTGATGGCTCCAATACCACTATTGGGCTCACGAGAATGCAAGGGATGTTTAGGATAAACATGAGATTGCATAATATTAACCATATATGCATATAAAGACAATGACATTTGGATTATCCTTCCAAGGTCCCTTGGGATTGAGTCAAAGTGATGGTTCATGTTCCTCCACACCAACCCTAATGGATTAGGTGTCCAACAAATATAAATAAATAAATAAACAAACCAAATAAAAGATAATTAACTACATATGTACATAATCCAACCTGAATTCAATAAATCATTGAATTTTTATCTCTGTTTTATCTCTTGAAATTTGCAAGTTGTAGGAACATTCATTTGTTGCCCATGATGGGTGATTATCTTTAGTGATAAGGAGTATGAAGGATGAAGTTCCCCTGATAAAAATTAATCTAATGGCTATTTTTCATCTTGTTAATTAAATTTCATGTGGTTTTGACCAACTCGATTTCCTCCACATATACAAAGAACACGACATGATTGCTGACATATTATGAAAGGAGGGTTTACTTCTCCCAATAAATTCATACTAGTTGATTTCTTACAAGGGTGGTACAAAGTTCATAAATTTGATAGTCTAGATGTTCCTCTAATGTCTTGACATTGACTCTTCTCAAACAATGAATAATTTTTTTTGAAGTTGATCTCTAAAATAAGCTTTTATTCATTGTTTATGTAAATATAATTTCTTTTTAAAAGTTTTTATGACATTGATAATTAAACACTTCAATTGTAACCTTAACACCCATTTTTTCCCTTTGTATCTAGGAATCTCAAAGTCTACACCTAGGGTATGCCTAAGGAAACGATTACGGAACAAAGTCTACACTAATGTACTTTCTTTGTCAATTCTATGGAACAAAGAAAATTATCTGCTTTGCATGGCTCAGAAGCTGGATCAGAGTATTCCATGGAACAAAACAAATTACCTACTTTGCATGGCTCAGAAGCTGATTAGAGTAAGCTGGATCAAATGTCGGCTTCTGCTTGGTTGTTTAGTTTCCTTGCAGCAATTTTTTTCATGCGTTGAGAATGCATCCACCAATACAGACCATAGTAGCAAGTGTATTTCTGACCATAGTAACGAAGCTCACTTGTTTAATTTGGACTCGTCTCAAACTTTGCACAGCTCAGAAAATGAGCTGTTTTAACTTGTGTGTGAGCCGAACTTGCTTCCTGTGAGTTTAACTCATTAGCAGTAAATTTCACTTGCAAGCACTTGTTACTAGTTAGCCTGAACGCTGACCGAAAGTGTTAAGTTTTTATAATTTTCAGTAGATTAATCGTACATCTTAGAAGAACTACATGTGGGGTTCATGCCATTATAAAAATCAAACAGAAAATACCCATTCTGCTCATATTTTGCAGGATCTTCACAGGTTGTCTTTCGTGCTCTTTTTTTTCCAGTGACCTGTAAACCTATGAAAGAGGTGCAGAGCAAAATCTTTTAAGAAAGATAACTTAATCACATATGTACATATTCCAACCTGAATTTTATCTCCACCAAATTTAAATTCTGTGTTGTAGGAACATTCATTTGTTTCCATGATGGGTGATTATCTTTAGTGATAAGGAGTATGAAGGATGAAGTTCCCCTGATAAAAATTAATCTAATGGCTATTTTTCATCTTGTTAATTAAATTTCGCGTGGTTGTGACCAACTCGATTTCCTCCATATATACAAAGAACACGACATGATTGCTGACATATTATGAAAGGAGGGTTTACTTCTCCCAATAAATTCATACTAGTTGATTTCTTACAAGGGTGGTACAAAGTTCATACATTTGATAGTCTATATGTTCCTCTAATGTCTTGACATTGACTCTTCTCAAACAATGAATAATTTTTTTTGAAGTTGATCTCTAAAATAAGCTTTTATTCGTTGTTTATGTAAATATAATTTCTTTTTAAAAGTTTTTATGACATTGGTAATTCAACACTTCAATTGTAACCTTAACACCCATTTTTTCCCTTTGTATCTAGGAATCTCAAAGTCTACACCTAGGGTATGCCTAAGGAAACGATTACGGAACAAAGTCTACACTAATGTACTTTCTTTGTCAATTCTATGGAACAAAGAAAATTATCTGCTTTGCATGGCTCAGAAGCTGGATTAGAGTAAGCTGGATCAAAGTATTCGATGGAAAAAAAAAAATTACCTGATTTTCATTGCTCAGAAGCTAATTAGAGTAAGCTGGATTAGATGTCAGCTTCTGCTTGGTTGTTTAGTTTCCTTGCAGCAATTTTTTTCATAATTTGAGAATGCATCCACCAATATAGACCATAGTAGCAAGTATATTTCTGACCATAGTAACGAAGCTCACTTGTTTAATTTGGACTCATTTGAAACTTTTCATAGCTTAGAAAATGAGCTGTTTTAACTTGTGTGTGAGCCGAACTTGCTTCCTATGAGTTTAACTCATTAGCAGTAAATTTCACTTGCAAGCACTTGTTACTAGTTAGCCTGAACGCTGACTGGAAAGTAAGTGCTAAGTTTTTTTATAATTTTTCAGTGAGATTGACTCATGAGTCCGAAGAACTACATGTTTGGTTCATGCCATTATAAAAATCAAACAGAAAATACCCATTCTGCTCATATTTTTGGCAGGATCTTCTACAGGTTGTCTTTCGTGTTTTTTTTTCAGTGACTTGTAAACCTATGAAAGAGGAGCAGAGCAATCAATTTTTTAAGAAAGATAATTAACTACATATGTACATAATCCAACCTGAATTTTTATCTCTGTTTTATGTCTTGAAATTTGCAAGTTGTAGGAACATTCATTTGTTTCCCATGATGGGTGATTATCTTTAGTGATAAGGAGTATGAAGGATGAAGTTCCCCTGATAAAAATTAATCTAATGGCTATTTTTCATCTTGTTAATTAAATTTCGCGTGGTTGTGACCAACTCGATTTCCTCCATATATACAAAGAACACGACATGATTGCTGACATATTATGAAAGGAGGGTTTACTTCTCCCAATAAATTCATACTAGTTGATTTCTTACAAGGGTGGTACAAAGTTCATACATTTGATAGTCTATATGTTCCTCTAATGTCTTGACATTGACTCTTCTCAAACAATGAATAATTTTTTTTGAAGTTGATCTCTAAAATAAGCTTTTATTCGTTGTTTATGTAAATATAATTTCTTTTTAAAAGTTTTTATGACATTGGTAATTCAACACTTCAATTGTAACCTTAACACGCATTTTTTCCCTTTGTATCTAGGAATCTCAAAGTCTACACCTAGGGTATGCCTAAGGAAACGATTATGGAACAAAGTCTACACTAATGTACTTTCTTTGTCAATTCTATGGAACAAAGAAAATTATCTGCTTTGCATGGCTCAGAAGCTAGATTAGAGTAAGCTGGATCAGAGTATTCGATGGAACAAAAAAAATTACCTGCTTTGCATTGCTCAGAAGCTGATTAGAGTAAGCTGGATTAGATGTCGGCTTCTGCTTGGTTGTTTAGTTTCTTTGCAGCAATTTTTTTCATAATTTGAGAATGCATCCACCAATATAGACCATAGTAGCAAGTATATTTCTGACCATAGTAACGAAGCTCACTTGTTTAATTTGGACTCATCTCAAAATTTTCACAGCTTAGAAAATGAGCTGTTTTAACTTGTGTGTGAGCCGAACTTGCTTCCTATGAGTTTAACTCATTAGCAGTAAATTTCACTTGCAAGCACTTGTTACTAGTTAGCCTGAATGCTGACTGGCAAGTAAGTGCTAAATTTTTTTATAATTTTTCAGTGAGATTGACTCATGAGTCCGAAGAACTACATGTTTGGTTCATGCCATTATAAAGATAAAATAGAAAATACCCATTCTGCTCATATTTTTGGCAGGATCTTCTACAGGTTGTCTTTCGTGTTTTTTTTCCAGTGACTTGTAAACCTATGAAAGAGGAGCAGAGCAAGGAATTTTTTAAGAAAAACAGAAAGAAAACATTGGCATATTCAAAATTTACACAAGATTTACCATGGAAACCCAAAATGGGAAAACCAGCAAAACAGACAACACACTTGCTTGGCTAGGAGAGGTACCTACCTAGAAGGAGCACTAGACACTTGGAGGAGGAAATTTGATCTCTGGAGTTCGGGACCATGCGATATGATGCACATGGTGCATGCGTGAACCCTTGGTTGGTCCATGATGGACATGCACATGTGGAGGTAGCTTGCTCTTGATTTTTTAGACCTAGACTCCATGCTTAAGTGGCTTTATTATTTTGGAGCACTTGAGACCTTGTGACAACATGTTTCTTCTATGGCTTGTGACCTTGTGACAACATATCCAAGTTCTTCTATGGCTTGAAAGAAGTTTGTGGAACATATCTGAGTTCATTTGTGGCTTGATCCAAGTTCAGTGGGGATTAGACCGAAGTGTTGTGGCTTGATCTAGGTCTGTGGTATATATATCAGAAATCAGTGAAGACTAGACCAAAGTCCTGTGACAGTTGATCAAAGTCTGTAGCATATATCCAAATCTGTGGTCTTGTTCTAAGTCTGTCGTATTGGTCCGAGATCTATACCATCTATCCAAGGTATGTCAAGGAGGTCTGAAACCTATATTTATCTCTGATCTCAATTTCTATCATCATATCCGTCCAATATCTATTCTTTGTTTGAAGTCCGAGCTTAAGAAAAGGTGTATTCAATCTTGTTTTCTTGTGGCATGATGAAAGGATCAACCTTTCCTTGGTGATATTTGTTGGACATTCAGTTGTGAATACTTAGCACTTGTGGAAGCCTTCATGGGACAGTAAATTCCTTTTCTTGATGTATCGTTGAACAATCAATTCAAATGCTTAAATAACAATCTACTCTGCTTTAAAATTTTCATATTCATGATCTATTTTTGTATGAGAAATTGTGCAACCACAAACAAGACAACTAGATCATTATTTGGCACCACCTACACATGACAATGATCCAAACAGTTACATCTTCAATGTTGACTGGATAAAAATGTCACGGCCATTTAGAAAATTTCCTCCCCATGTTTATCTGAAGAGAAACCCACCTTGCCTTAGCAGCCATTCCTGAGCCTGATGCCATCTCCAATACCTAAAATTTTGCTATGAACTCCACCCGTACTAACCCCTGCTCTTAAAAAATATCAAACCTTTCAATTTAATTTGTAGTGTCAATGTTTCTTGAAAAAGAGTTTAAAGAAAGAAAATATTATAATAATTTTCAATGGTAGCCAAAACCAGTTAATGTGATTAATTAAGTAGAAGCAAACGATTGAACCTCAAAGTTTTCCCAGTGATCACAAGTGCTAAAAAATGTTTATCTGGCCAAATATCTTGGTATTGGACCTTGTGCCAACTCAATATTTGTAAATAAGGAGAGCAGACAACAACTTTCTGCACTCATAACAGGAAAGAAGAGATAGAAATGACCAACCTTTAAGATATGAAAAAAAATTAAGAATCTGACAATTTTGATGCAAATAAATTTGGATGACACAACCTGTATCTAGGTTTCTCTTCTAAAAAACCAACAAGCATAAAAACAGGTTACCCATTTGGCTTCATGGATGGGAGTTAACCCATATCCAATCTTTTAGATAAAGTTTTGGGCGAATAAACAAGTGATTTCTTGGCTTGGATGAACATTTAGGGGGATGTTAAATGACAATTATGTAAGTTTACATCCACAATACCATGCTGTACAGTTCAATTTGAAATGGAAGTGATGATGATCCAGCCGAGTGGCCACCAATAATGGGTCCCAGAGACTGTGGATGGAGAAGATATTGTAATAAGCTACAAGTTTGTGTTGAACTAGGTGATAAACAACTCTTTATGAGTAGCTCATATTTGAAGGGAGATGTTGGAGGAACAAACAAAAAGTAAGTTTACAACCACAATACCATGCTATGTAGTTCAATTTGAAATGTAAGTGATGATTAACCAGCAGAGTGGCCACCAATAATGGGTCCCAGAGACTATGGATGGAGAGGATATTGTAATTAGCCACAAGTTTGTGTAGAACGAGGTGATAAACAACTCCTTATTGAGTAACTCATATTTGAAGGGAGATGTTGGAGGAACAAACATCATGCCATCTCCAGTACCTAACATTTTTCACTACAATTCCCATACACTTTGCTATGAACCCCACCCCTACTAACCTCTGCTCTTGAAAATTATGAAACCTTTCAATTTAAGTTGCAATGTCAATGTTTCTTGAAAAAAAATTGAAAGAAAGAAAATATTATATTAATTTTCAATGGTAGCCAAAACTAGTTAATGTGACTACTTTCCCAGTGATCACAAGTGTTAAAAAATTTTATCTGGCCAAGTATCTTGGTGTTGGACCTGGTGCCAGCTCAATAGTTGTAAATAAGGACAGCAAACAACAACTTTATACACTCATAATAGGAAAATAAGAGATAGAAATCACCAGATATGAAAAAAAAGAAGCTAAGAAACTGAAAATTTTGATGCAAATAAATTTGGATGACACAACCAGTATCCAGGTTGCTCTCCTAATGAACCAACAAGCATAAAAAATAATTTCCCAGATTGCTTCATGGATGGGAGTTAACCCATATCTAATTTTTTAGATAAAGTTTTGGGTGAATAAACAAGTTATTTCTTGACTTGGATGAACATTTAAGGGGATGTTTAATGAGAGTTGCATAAGTAAGTTTACAGCCAAAATACCATGTTGTGCAGTTCACTTTGAAATGTAAGTGATGATGAACCGGTAGAGTGGCCACCAAGAATAGGTCCCAGAGACTACAGATGGAGAAGATATTGTAATCAGCTACAATTTTGTGTTAAACGAGGTGATAAAAAACTCTTTATTGAGTAGCTCGTATTTGAAGGGAGATGTTGGAGGAACAAACATCATGCTCCAAAAAAGTGTTAATTATTGTATGACTTTATTTTTAGTATTGGCATCACACGACACTTTCAATGATTAGTGTTTAACATTTGATCAATGTAAACATTATATGATGACGCTATAGGCTGGTGGATTAACTACCATCACTTCTGAAGGGTACTATAAATGACATGATGTACATGAAATATTTTACATCATTTATACAACATCATTAAAAAATAAAGTTTCACTCTCTCCATTATCAACTGTTCATTTCTAAGTGTGCACTGCAAAATCTAACAAGCATTGGAATTGGAATTGGATATAGTGGAAGCTGTGACCAAAAGGTTGAATATAGGTTAAGCTTTTTATTTTATTTTTGGAGGGGTAAGGGGGTGTTTCTATATCCTTTAGGGTTCTCGAAATTGCAAGGCTCAGCAAACGAAATCTGGGACATTATTACTCATCAAACAAGAAAATTCCATAACCATTCCATTCTCATGGCTTGATTAGAGTTTACATCTATTATAAGAAATGATAATTTACAAAAAAAATCCAAAAGAACAAATCCAGTTTTAAATGTAGCTCTCTAAAACATAGGCAAAAATAAATTTAAACATAAAACTTTGAATTCTTTTGAAATACATAAAACCTGTCGAGTTAAAAACAATAATCCATATATTACAATAGACAGAGAGCTAGGAGTGAGACCTTGAGTTACCTTTGATAGTGCATCAGGAGCACCTTCCGTATGATTCAAGTCATTGCTATTAAAGCATTGAACCAGTGCCTACAGTAATTCTGGCCAACTACGCACCTATACTTGCTGAACTATAACACTGACAAAAGTTCCTGATGTTCAACGAAGGTGTCTATTTGGTGCCCCCAGACAAGATAGAAAATATGATCTGATATCTTGTTGATAAAAAATGATCATCAGATGAAAACTTGTCCTCAGATTAATTTTCAAAAGCAATCCTGCTCCCTGTCGTACTTCAACAGATTTTCCCTGTCCATGTGACATATTCACACATATCAAGATATAAGTAGATCCATAAAAAACTGAGACCAAGTAAAATCAGGCGATCAAGCTCTAAATATAGACCCATATATGCCCCACAACTCACCAAACAAAATGCTGATCAATTATTATTAGGAAGAATTCATCACAATCATCTAGAGGCACATTGCTAGATTTTGAACATTGACCGTGACCTAATATAACTCTGTTCTGGTACATTTGAAGCTCTAAAATTCTCTTATATTTGTTCTAGTAATGTGTTTTTTCTAATTCCCGTGCGTCTATTAATCTTCCTATATATAAGTATGCAGTAGACTCATACTGAATCAATTACTGTAGTTATAATTTGGACCTTTTCACATAAATAGCAAGAGAGAACTCACAAAAACAAGTGATTCTTGCAGCTTCAAATTATGAAGTCACCCACCAGTATTGCAGTATCAATGTGTTAATATGACCAATAAATGGATACAGGCAATCTACTATGACACTATATATAAGTATGCAGTAGATTCATACTAAATCAATTACTGTAGTTATAATTTGGGCTTTTTCACATAAATAGCAAGAGAGAACTCATAACAACAAGTGATTCTTGTAGCTTCGAATTATGAAGTCACCCACAAGTATTGCAGTATCAATGTGTTAATATGACCAATAAATGGATACAGGAAATCTGCTATCACATATAGGTAGTTGAAAAATATTATTACCTTTTTACATGTTGCTACATCATGAACTGTCACTGAGGACTGTGAGCAATTCCTGTAGCAATTTAATTGTTATAACATGTTGTCATATCCTCTATTTAAATTCTTGTATAAACAGTTCCACTATACGATTTTGGGTAAACAATGTGAGTTGTTTTATTATTACTACAAACTGAAGGAATGAAACCCAATAATGTTGTAAAATTGAAGGCTATAAGAATCCATGGTTGAGCGTGATCCAAGGTAATAGAAAGGACAATTCTTCCTTTTTAGTTGGGGTGCACTGAAGGAAGTAAGTTTAGAGTATATTTTTGTTTGAAATATATTCTTCAAGGACTGCTATTACCATCCTTAAGCATATTGGCATTTCATCATGGCCATATGAACCGTGTCAGGCTAATGACGTACGAGAGTCAGTTAGCATACTCCAGTTATGTTTATTAGACATATTTTCATGGAAAAGGTACTTTAAATTCCAAATGTTGTCATATTTTACCTTATGGACACCCATTTTCCAGGATATGACCTGTATGGTGACTACTACTCAATGGTTGGTGCTATAATACATAGAAAAATATGATTAAGTGCAAAGTTTATATGTGTGTCTTTTGTATTGATTAATGAATTTTGAGCACCAGAGTTACCATGATGGCCTTTAGCATTACGATGATACTTTAGTGTTGAGATTCAATGTGCATATCAAGTATGTATAGATAGTATGTAGTGTAAGCATGCTACAGTTGTGTGAATGTTCCATATATTGATAGTATGATTATTATTTTCCTCATTTCCATATGGTTCCAGCATGATTATATTTACTTAAGTTTACATATGGTAGAGATCGTTGTCTTCATTGTATTTCTCCTCGCTTGGTTATATATACATACGGTCATTTCTTGATGCAGGTAGACTTCATACTCTTTGAGCTTATCAAATGTAGTAAACTCCTTTAATAAATTTTCGCCTCTCATGATTTGTGCCCTGTATGCATCCTACCCATTTGAGTTCCAGACTCATGGAAAGTACCTCTCATTTGACCAATGAGGTGGGAAAAGCTAGATACTAGTAGCAAATACTGATGGACGTATCAGAGATTGCCGTACTCTCTATCTAGGATGACACGTATCCAACCACTTGATCTGGGATCAAGTCTAGTGAGGTTTCGGACCTCCTACTGACTTCGGGTTAGATAAACCAACTTCGGGTTGGTATGTGACTCTTTGAGTCCATGTGAGGTTTCAGACCTCCAACACACTTCAAGTCAGTGAGACTAACTTCGGGTTAGTATATATGACTCTCTTGAGTCCAAGAGAGGTTTCAGACCTCCTACTGACTTCGGGTTAGGTAAACCAACTTCGGGTTGGCATGAGACTCTTTGTGAGTCCGATAGAGGTTTCAGACCTATGGACTGAATTTTTTAGCCGGGGAATGATGTCTTTGTGACTGACCCACTTCTTTTCTAAAATAAAGAGGCTAGCAAAGAAAGTTATGATGGGATGACGCACGATGTTTGATTGCACAGGTGGATGGAGTTCTCCCTAGTTGAGAGGGAGTGTTAAAATTGGACAACTAGTTCCAAAATCCATGTTGTGATGCTCAGATGAAGATACCAATATTTGTATTGGGTTATTATTTCGGAGAGGTGTAAGATCGATCTAAAATTGATCTTAATATGATGAGCAGAACATTTATTTTTAATTTATTTTTAATAATTTCAAATATGTGCAGGTCGGCCTTAAGGTTTTACACCCCCAGCAGATGTCTCACACACCTCAGTGATTGATATAAATAGAGTGAGCATTGGAGGACTTTTTCACTCATCTCATCCTCACACATCATCTCCTCCTTTGATTTAGTACGAGCTCCTTGGAGGTAGTTTCAGTTCACACGTGGGAAAGAAGGACGAAGCCGTTGTTGCTGCCGTTGTTGCTGCCGCTGTTGTTGCCGTTGCTGCCATTGTTATTGTTGTTGCTACCATTGTTTCCATTGGGGCAGCGTTGAATTTTCTAGGGTTGACTTTGAGTTGACCGTGTGACTGTTTTGAGGGCTATTGTGACACAAGCTGGGTTGGCTGACCAAGGAGACTTTGCTGGTTGAAGCATCCTGTTGACTGCCGTAATGCACCACCACATTTTTCTGTTTTTTGTTTTTATTCTATAGATCCATTGGTATGTTCTATCAACATTTTACTTGATTGTTTATGTGATTGATTTCGTAAAAATTAAAGTTGCATCAAGCATAGAACATCTACATAGATTTACAAAAGTCTTACTTCCTATATGTCTCTTAGTCTGATAATTTTCTTTTCTGCATATTATGCTTAATTACATGTATATAAATTTACTAAATAAGCTACATCAAAACACCCTCTAGGAGCATATTTATAAATATCTGGGTTCTGTACTTTATACTAGAGTTTATGCCTTAATTCAATATATATGTATATCTAGTTGTAATACTTATCTGTGAAAGGGTTTTGTTACAAATGAATTAAGATAAAATGAATTAACATATACATGTTGAAATTTGAAAAGACATAGAATCAAACTCTGATTTGTCCCATTTTGTGCCTCTGAATCGATACCTAGGCAATTTTAGCAGAAAATTTACGACACAGGCCTGGAACCTAAGCCATCGGAAGTCCTTCATGTGAAAGTTTATTGCAGTAATTCCTATAATTAAACAATGAAAGTAAAATGAAATTACCTACCTTTTGAGTGGATTTAGTAGCCTCTGGAGCATGGAGCCTCATTCCTACTTGTCTGATTCCACGTACATTTCCTTGACATTCAATTTCTTTGGTTTGGGACTCACACAAGCTCGGGTCTAGGCCAATTCCAAGGCCATTTTTAGGTCTCTGGATTTTTTTAAGGACAACTTGATCATCACAATCCATTTGTGCTAGAGCATCTCGCTGGTGACGTCCTATGGTATTACCACATTTTATTTCCTTCTTATAATCAACGCCTTCTGGCTTTCTTTTATATGTATTTTCTTCATTGATTTTGTGGTCGGAAAGCCACCTGTGGTCTTCAGTTGTGGGATCGGAAAGGCACCTGTGGTATTCAATTGTGCAACCATTGTCACACATGCCTTCTGCTTCTTCTTCCTCCATTGAACCCTAAACATACAACATCATTATGTTAGTTTAGAAGTATTTTGAAGTTGCAAAGAGATATGGAGGGCTTGTGATGGGATGGGAAATCGCCCAGAGTGTCGGAATCCGAATCCAATTTCTTGAATTCAACCAAAAGTATGATATGAGCCCTGTTACAGCATGGAAACACCCTTCCTCTTACCTTGGAAAAGGAAAAACCGTGCAATGCGAGGGATATAAACGATGGAAATTAAAATATACAAGCTGTGAGAAGATGCGGTGATCGTCTGATCCCGTTATTGAAAACCTTGCAAATTCTATGGTCACTCTATTCTGCCTATTTCATAACTGGTGATTCCTCCTGCACAAGCGCATACGTCAGCTTCGAACCTGGTTGTGTTAGGTTGTCCAGTGATGGGAAAAAATGAATTGCTCAACGCTAATCAACCTTGGCAGTAACTCCCACTTCGATCAAACCGGTTCCCTCCTCCATCAGAACCATAAGCGAAGGAACAAAAGGGCATGAAAAAAAGGAAATTATCCTATGAAACCTATGAAACCTGAAAGAGAACAACGAAACGTGAATCTATCTTTCAACGCGACTTAGATTCATGCGTGTTTTTATTTTGATTAATAGGAATGTATTTTTTAATATAAATTATTATTAATTATATAAAAATTGTTTGAGTTCTTTATTTCACACTATGATTTTGGTTGATTTTTTAATTATGATATTTGTGTAGTAGAAAAAAATGGAGTGAAGTAGTAATGTTATGGATTGATGATTATTTTGAATGAAATGTTTAGTTTAGTAAGGATAATTAATTTATGGAGATTTTCTATAATGTTCAATAGAGGGAGTTAATATGGGAAAGGTGATAATTTGTCTTCCATGTGCTTTAGAAAATTGATATATTTCTGTCTATAAATGTTAAAGGTGGAAAAATATATGAGTGGAAAAATATGTAATCCTAGATTCCCTTAAGGAGGAAGGGTTAAAAAAAATTTATATTTTACTTGCTAGAGGTCAACATTATGTTCATGATCACACATTTATGGACAAAAACATATCAATTAGTTCCTCTCATAAAAAAAATATAAAATTCAAATGCATTATTCTCATCTAATCAATCTTTACAATAGGGATGGATTTACTCATAATTTATCTTCTCATCATCATATACTCACACCTTGATGAACATTAGAAAGTAGGTGTAAACTAGTCCTTCCAAACAATTGTGGTGAAAATAACACAAAAGGTTTGATTTTCATCCCTACCATGAACACCTTAAAATATGCATTGCCCTCTAAGCAAGGATTTATCTCAATTAAAACATAGGATTTTAACTCCTTGAAGATTCATTGAAGAAGTATACCCTACCCAAAAATGTCATAAATTGTTCTAATATCAAACTAAGTCTATTACTTATGTAATTGTGTGGTCTTTGGCTTACAACATCACCTTTATCCCGAAATAAAATGTCTTGGACCTTAGTACCCCACTATGTCTAAGTACATTATATTCTCCTCTATCCACTTAGACAAGTACCCTTTAAATACTCCATTTACCATCATGACTTAGTGACAATTTCATCTTTCTTGAGGTAGAAATTGTACAGTAACATAGTCAAACAAAGTCCTATAAGTAATCTTTCTTTCCCATTTTCCCCAAGAGCTAGTAAAATAACTATTTTTCCTTAAGAATCCCTTCCTAGTGTTAGCTTCTACCTTTTCCAACCCATTTCCAAGCATAATTACCATCCCTAAATAAGCTCATAGAAAATTTATGGTCAAGGTTAAAAGAATTCAAGTCACTTAGGACCATTTTGTAGCCTAAACCCCACCCCCTCATTAATTAAACCCTAATTTAACTTATCTACCATGTTTCACATATTTTAGACAATTATTTCCCATTATTGTATGTTGGCTCTATGACAAACTGAAGGTTAATGGGATGTTTCCAAATATGGTCTATTCTTGTCTAATGTCTTAGTCTTTTAGGGGCAAGAAAGTCTCATTTGAGAAAGGGCGGAAATGTGAAGCTGGGTTACACTTTTGTGAGAATCGGGGGCCGCAATTTTTTTTCGGCAATAGTTCGGCCGAAATTCTTCTAAAGTTAGGCCAAAATCGGTAATATTTCGGCCGAACTCTTGATTCCATTAAGATTGACGACACACAGACGGCGCGGGCAAACATAATTTTTGCCGAAGATTGGAAAACCGGCAACAAAATTTCGGCCAAAATTTTACTTTTAAAATAGTTCTGACGAACTAATTTCTATAAATAAATCACCCGCGAAGATTGTTCGTTTACCTGTTTCGTTATTCCCGCGAATTTGTGTTAGCATTGCTGCTGTTCGCGCGTTCTGTCTTCTCCCTTCAGTGCTGCTGCTCCTCTCGTCAGCGTGTGCTTTCATTGGGTATGTTTTCTACCAAAATTTAGTGAGCACTACAAAATTGTTTTGGAGTGAACGATGATACAGAATTATCGTTTATGGAAGAAATTTGTGATAGCACCTTCTGGCGGGGTTAACAGTTTTGCTATTTTTATTTGGTATGTTTTGTATTCTATTATCACATTGTATGTGCTAGCTTTGTGGTGACAACAAGAAATTTTCAGTAATTTTCAGTAAACTGTGGAAGTGGTGAGTCACGAAATACATGTTATGCATCTTTATGTAAATTCGTTTCTGTTTTGTTCCTAGTACATTATATAAACCAGGGTATTTTTCATACTGAAAAAAAAAGCACCTTCTAGCTGCTCCTTGATTTTCAGAATTCTCAAAATCTGAGAAATGTTCGTCTAAGAAAAATAATTTGGTTCACTATTCCGCTCCTTATAAATATGTCGACAAGAAATCTGGTTAAAACGATGTTTGAGCAAGAGAACCTCCTCAAAGATATGAATGAGTGTGTGAATGTGACATCATTGCAATCCATTAAACTAGTTTACAATGATTATGGAATCACCTAAAATCTACAAAGAATATATATATTTTTCAATGGCAAAGAGAAGTAGAAGTTATGAATATTTGTTTGTACCCTTCCCAAACCACTTTGAATTTTAATAGAATGTTTTTCATTGATGTATAAGATTTTTCCACGACCAAAATCTCCATTCTCAGATAATTCTCCATCAAAATAAGCCACCACCTTCTCAAGAACAGATGCTCTATCAAAATAAGCCACAACCTTCTCAGGAACAAATGAATTTTTTTTTAAAATTTTCCTGTTGGGGCTATCTAAATGCCCCAATAGTCCATTGAGGAAAATTCCTACCTGTTCCCACCAAATCTGCCATACTTCAGGAATAGGTCTATGCAAATTGACAATGAATTAGAAATGGATGCTGTAAAATTATTTCAAAGTGACTGATTAAAAAAATTTACCGTTGTGTTGAGGGTGTTTATCTGTCTTTGTTTATAGGTTTTCAGCTTACTGGTCACATTATGGGGGTTCTACCCATGAGTACTTGTCTTGGATCTCTGGAGTTCTAGTTTTATTAAAAATTGTATATGAGATTAAATCCTCCACTGAGGTGTATCCCAGTTTTGAAATCAGGTTGTAAATTTCCAGCATTTTTAATGTGGGACTGGCTATAATTTTATCAGGACTGTTGAACATATTCCGTATGCGTTATTTTTCTTGCTGTACATTGTGTAACTCGGCTGCTATTTTCTGGTTTTGGTAATCGATATTTATATATATACATATCTTGTGGAACAATTACGCTTTCCTTTGATTAAGCTTGTCTTCAAAGTGACATTTAATCTTTTTTTCTTTTAAAGTTATTTTGTTCAAACCCTTGTCCCTTTTCATCGGTTATTTTGACAGAGGTTTTGTGAGGAATGTGTCAAGGTTTCTCTTTTTAAAAGAATGCATTAATCTTGTTCTTGCACTATTAAATTTATCAGGTTCGATTTATTACGAGGAAATGTATTCTCATGAATAGTTTTTCTTCTATTTTTTTTTATGATTCAATATTACATGTTCCTATGGTAAACCTCATGGTTGATTTTTTCCTCTAAATATTTTGAATACAGTTATCTTGATTTGTTGCACAGTTGGATGTAATGTGTTGTTGTTTTTCCTTCATTTCTGTTTTACAGATGCTTAACATTGTGCTTTAGATACTGCTGAAAATATATAGATAACTTTTGTCAAGTAATCTGATTTCTTCAAAATCAGATTTTTAATATGATAACTATATAATTCATGACATGGTACCAGATGACATAGGACCCAGGTTGGTTACTCCGACTAGGGTCTTAAAACTCTGCTACCTGTCTAACAATTAACACAGTCTTTAATCTTGGAAAACAAATAATTGTTATCTAGTGCAAAACAATTTAATTTTTTTAGCCTACGAAATTGGCAGAGTACACTTCACCAGTCATTCTAGTAATTTTTCGTCAACCATCACAACTCAGATACCTATTTTTTTGGAAATCCTAAGGAGAATAACAATTCAACTCTTTTCCCAGACTTATATCTATTTTTAATTCAAGTCTAATTTAATATTATTGTCTGCTAGAGGTCAGTTTATGTTTTAAAAATGTGCAGTGTTGTATGTAGAAAAATATTCTATTACAGGTTTTGTTCTACATATGCATTCAGGTATTTTGAGATATCCTTGTGTGTTACGTTATTTATGTTTTTAAATTTTGCAATGATATTGTTATCTTTTTATTACAGTTTATAGTTTGCATGTTCATTTTGGCTGCAGAAATATTCTCTCCATCATAATATCATTGTGTTTGATATCTTGATTTATGTTTTAAATTTTTCTTTCACATGTTTTATCATTTTGTAGAAAAGTATTTTTATGCCTGCTATATTAGGCTCTCTCTTTTCATACAAACTACATAAGCTTAAGCTTAAGGGGATATAATCCTTTTTGCCTTCCATATAGATAATGAAAATGATTGTTCCAAGTCTCATGTTGCTTCTCATGTTACTTTATAAACCTTTATTGGAAAGAAAAATAGGAGGGCAGAAATGTAAGAAATATAAAACATAATGAAACACAACGTAAGAAATAGAGAACATAATGAAACACACACATACATATCTCTAGACGATCAAAAAAATTATTTTCCTAGGAAATCCTTATGGGAGACAAGGAACCCTAAAAAGTAATGATGTTCTAGACTCCTTTTTCCCTAGGAAATCCTTATGGGAGAAAAACAACACTAAAATGTAAACATGCTCTACTCTCTCTTTTCTGGTATGGAAAATATGCAAGTACAAAGAAAGAGGTAATCTCTCTACAGTTAGCTATAAGACTTTTGGCATGTAAGGTGGCTATAAAAACTTAACTTCATACATTTTTCTCTCTAACTTCACACTTCTAGTTGTATTTTCAACTATGGAAAAAAATACAATAACACAAAATGGAACTCTTATTCCTCCTAGTGGCCAAGTATTTAACATAGCGTGATAGCCAACTAGGTGTAAGATTTGACTCTGTCAACCATTAACGAGGTTTGTGATTTTAGACCTTTTAGAGTCTTGTTAAAATTCCAAATGTAGCTAGCTTGCTATGCATGAGTAATGGGGCTAAAATGACATTCTCTCGTACCATGGTGGTCAACATGATAGGCCAACTTACTAAAGGCATAATTTTTGAATGAACTTAATTTGATGTTTTTCTTACACCATTGGATATGTCTTTAAGTGTAGAATAATGGTCAAGATTTCGGCACAAGGGATAATTGTTTGACCCCAGAAATGTCATTTAATACCTCAAAATGACTCCAAAAGGTTTTAGACCCCAATTCTCCACCCACCATTAAAATGAACCTACAAGTTGATTCTTTCAGTTTTTTCACTCTATAAGCATTAAAATATATGACAAATAATATAATTATCTAATCTAGATCATTATTTAATAATTTGTTAAAATTATGAGTAAGATATACATCATGGAATTTAAATAAATAACATTAATTCATTGAACACCCTTGTACATTCTTTGTTGATACTTTGAAAGTAATACGTTTTGAAAAATAAATTGTTTTTTGGATTCTTAAGATTATGCAACTTTCGAACCATAATTACAAATTTATTTATTTTTTTACTTATCATTTAATTGCTAAAAGTTGAAGAATTTATGTTGGTAAATAATTAATTAGGTCTGTTTAAATCATTTACTACTTTTGGGATTTTTTTTTTCGTGGTTTCATTCATAATTTCACTTTTTTGCAAATTGCCAATTTCAATTTTTCACACATGTGCACAATCAAAGGACCTAAGATCTTTCCCCTACTAAAGTACGTTCTTTTAAAACATGTTTTCTTGGTGATATGGGTGATTTAGAAATGATTGGGAGAGTGAAATTCCTCATTTAATACACAATATGTTTGGTTCATACCATTTGATTCTCATGATTAGGTTGTAATCATGAGTCTCTCGCTCAAGAGTGGACTTTCCCAAAATCTTGTGACGTCTTGTCACAAAAAAAACCATCAAACTGAAAAACACATCATGCAAGAAACATAGCTTGCTGACATATCATTTTTCTCCTTCAAAGAAAAAAAATTCACATCATGTGAATGTCTCTATGTACTCTTACATATTGGTGTAGAAAACCATCAACCAAACACAAGTCGACAAAACATGCCTCTTCAAACAATTGATTCTCAAGTCAAATAATAGCTCATGTACAAATTTCCATATTTGTTGCATTTAAGTGTGTCAACATAACTATACCTTCAACACCTTGCTTCATGCAACATGCGCCATAATTTGAATTTACAAAGAAATTCATGAAACATCCAAATACATGCAAGGCCTTAATTGGATAACAAATCTAACCATCCGTTACCAAACCATTTCAATGGCGCTTCTTTTAGCTGCACTTCATCATCATGTGAATCATCTTGACCCTCATTGATTATGGAATCCTCTTTTCCATTCTTGTCATTATCTCTTTCCACCTTCTTCAAATGTTGTGGATGAATTGTTGGATACAAAGTCCAACACTTGTCTACAAGGTGACCTTTCTTATGGCAATGAGTAATAAACAATTGCAACTTATTTTCAACATCATTTTCCTTGTCCAATGGGCCTTGGACCTTTTTCCTCATTTATTTAGAAAGTTTCATACATGCATGGATATGTTCTTCCAACATCTATAAACATTATGATTATTCAAACCACAAAAGGAACATGCAAGTTATTTTCCAAATCTTATGTGAATATTTACCATATTTATCATAATCCAAAACAATTTGATTAGAGGAAAATTTATACATTGAACATTCATCGTTGTCACCTTCTTGAGGAGGTGAATTTGATGAGGTAGTGGCTCTCCTCTGAATACTAGCAATGAATTCAATGACTCTAGAGCTTTCAACATCCTCTTCTTTTACATTCTCATTAGCTGCATGATTATTAACATCTTCTTGCAAAGTGGGTGTCAAAATTTTCCATTCATCATGAATACAAACTTCACAAGCTTGATGCACCCCTTTCATGTATAAAAAGATTACCTGTGCTGGGAGTGGCTTTTTACAACTTCAGAAATCATTTGGTTCCACATTCATTCCTCCGGCAGACGCTGTCTTGTAGATACCATACATTTGTCTAAGGTTAAAATAATACAAGAAGAGCTTCATTCTGGGCTTCACCTTTTCTACAAGCTCATTTTTGGTTGGTGGCAACCCAAACACTTTGTATCGGAAACACTCTTGCTTTGTTTGAGAATTACACATAAAAATCAAGCCGGCAAACTTATCTTTTCCACTGCGATCTTCATTGTTTGCTTCCTTGCTGCCTTGTTTTTTCTTCTTATTTTGATCAACCTTTGACACAACAGGGTCAGATAAACCCTTGGGTTTGTTCTCTGTCTCTATTTTAACAATCTTATCCACAACAATAACCTTTGACACAGCAGGGTCAAATAAACCCTTGGGTTCGTTCTCTATTTCTATTATAACGGTCTTATCAACAACATTAGTTGGTGCTGCATCCTGCAACATATATCCACAGATTTGTTTAAGGCATTCATAATATTCCTTAGACTATCCGCAATTTGCTTCACACTATACGAAATCTGCTTCATACTATACTATCCACAATCTACTTCAAAGATGACCGAACAATAGATCGACACTATTTTCAAAATATTTAAACTTCACATTGAAATCCCATCAACATATTCGTACTGAATCTTATAAGAATCTGTAAACTGTTTTTAGAGATTTCCGAGTTATTCCTTATCAAAAGAGCCATAGACAAGGTATATATATATATAGAATTACTTCCTTTTAGGCCGACCAACACTTTGCCATGTAGGCTGATTTTTAACACATCATAATAGTTCGATTTTTCAATGTTGATGTAGAGCTGAAATAAACCATTGGTTCATGTTTTCTTTGACTAGGTCTGGGTTTCTGGCTGAATCTATATGGACATTTCTATCTAGTTAAATACCCTTCTGTTTGCAAGATTGATTTATCTTTTAAGATTTTTCATTTGTGTGTTGTATGTATCAAAGATATCTATTCCCAGTTTTTCTATGCACATCAATTCAACTGCACAAACAATTAAGTCTAATTTAATATTATTGTTTGCTAGAAGTTAGTTTATGTTTCAAAAATGTTCAGTGTTGTATGCAACAAAATATTCTACAAGGTGACCTTTCTTATGGCAATGAGTAATAAACAATTTCAACTTATTTTCAACATCATTTTCCTTGTCCAATGGGCCTTTGAATTTTTGCCTCATTTATTTAGAAATTTTCATGTGCATGGATATCTTCTTCCAACATCTATAAACATTATGATTATTCAAACCACAAAAGGAACATGCAAGTTCTTTTCTATATCTTATCTGAATATTTACCATGTTTATCATAATCAAAAGCAATTTGATTAGAGGCAAATTTATACCTTGAACATTCACCGTTGTCGCCTTCTTGAGGAGGTGAATTTGATGAGGTAGTGGCTCTCCTTTGAATACTAGAAATGAATTCAATGACTCTAGAGCTTTCAACATCCTCTTCTTTTACATTCTCATTAGCTGCATGATTATTAACATCTTCTTGCAAAGTGGGTGTCAAACTTTTCCATTCATCATGAACACAAACTTCACAAGCTTGAGGTAATGAACACGAAATAAAATTCTTTCTTGGAACAGCTTCATGTGCCTCCTTGGCTTTGGAGCATTCTCCATCATGTTTTCCATAACCAAGACCCAAATAATTAGGCCCTTCCTCAACAACATTTGGCTCAACTATGCCTTGTACATGTTTGCCTTTAAACCTTTACTTTCATAGCACATTTTCATCAAAAATTTGGACCTTATTCCTCTAGTGTGTCTCTCAAAAGCACGTACACATTCATTTTCAGAGGAAATTGAAGACAGAAACCAATAGCTAATTCTTCTAACTAACCTTGACTAAAATGAGCTAAATTTTACTTTGATACCAACTTGATTTGAATATGGACAAACTAGTTTTGTTGGGCTATCCCCCTCATTAGTTAAATAAAAATATGTTTAGGATCATCTAAAATTAGCCAATTGGGAAGGGGTTTATGTGTCAAGCTTTAAGTGTATTTTGTGAGAAATTTATGAGTTAATTAGATTTTAAAAACTCATGTTTACACATTTATAAAATGCAAAATTTTTATTCCTAGGAAAAGCTTTTCCCTCAATCCAGATTCTGATCATTGGACATGTAAGAGGAAGAAAGAGGGAATTCACTTTTCAAATTCTAGACCTTGTATAAACCAAAATAAACTAGAGGTTTGGTTTTCAAATACATTCACTTATTTGGAAAAGTTCTAGCTACCAAAAGTCCTTATGCCAATCTACCTCCCAAGAAATCCATTTATTACATCATTGGTTAGTTTTTAGTCTTACTATATTCTTTATCAACCTCTTCTAGTGATTCTTGAAAGGTGGATACTTAAATCCTTCCTAAAAATCTGAGCTCTAAAACGAGAAGACATCCAAGGTAATTTTAAGTCATTCTTCTATCCAATTATAAAAACCAAGTGAATATTTCTACATATTGATTTTTGTCCCATAAACTGTACAATATATGTGGAGTTTCCTCGCCCTAAGCGAGATGTTTAACAAACATAATAATAGAGAAACAATTAGTGGCGTCACCAAAATATGTAGCCTCTTCAAGGTATCATATCCTCTCATCAAGGTCAAGAATCTATTCACCAAAAATGTCCTATGGAAATGATGGTTTAAGAAACAAAACTCTAGAAAAAAACCTTCAGTGAGAACAACAAAATCTAAAACCTCTTCAAGGTCTTCAATCTGCTCGTAAAGTTAAATTGTGTCTTGATCAAGTCCAACAACAAAGAAACATTCGGTGACAACACCAAAATCTACAACTTCAACATCTTATAAACCATCTTCAAAGTCAATATTTGTGCATCAAATTCCTTAGCAAGGTCATCAATGGAGTCATCAAAACTACTATGTATCAAACTTCAATGCCAAAAATAAGTCAAAAGAATTCAATTTATCCTCCAAAACCTTCTTCTCTGAGCAAAGCTAGCATGATGTCGTCGAGAAATTCAGTAATTTCACGAGGAAATTCTATCAAAGTTAAAACAAATCCTTTCCATCCATATTTAATGCCTACTTTTTCAGGTGGAACACCTCCAAATTTAAGGACCACAATGCCATAAAATATGTAACTTTACCTAATAGGTGTAGACCTAGAACCCCCAACTTTGCGTGACATGTACAATTGAAGATCTTATATGGTAAGTAGTGTGAGAAGAGAGTCATGGTCACTGAGTTGAGCAAGAGAAATAGTTTGATATGACAACCTTACTTGTGATAGGTCTAGCTAGCATACTACCAAATTACATGGTAATGGCATTCAAAACGTGAAAATTCCCATTTCACTTGGAAATAATATGGTAGAGAAAGGTATAGATGAAAGGAGATATCCATCTATGGTAAAGAAATCAAAAGTTCTATCAATTCCACCTTGCAACTCTAAGAGACATTGAATTAAATTTCATCTGAAGATAGGGCTTTGAGAGGACACTCTCAAAGCCAACCTTCGTTATGGCTTTGAAACACATGGTAAGTATCAAGACTTAGCAACCTTATTTGCATAATTTTTTCTAGCATGGACCTTAATGTCATAGTCTTCTTTTGCCTAAAATGAATGCAAATTTCCTTGCAATTTGGCTTGCGACATTCATAATTCATGCTCATGGAACATGATTGTGTTTCAATTGTGATAACATCTGCTGTATGCAAAAGCTAATAAAAAATGATCGAAAATGACATTTTTGCTCTGTTTTTTTGAAGATTTAATGAAAATTACACAAAGTAGGTACCAACCTCATATGACCATCATGTAAAACTCATCTCAGGATATTGTCCAAGTAAGAGCCACTTAAGCAAGCAATCTAGTACATACATGACTCCAATTTCAATTAGTAGCAATGACAATTCTAAGTATGATGCAAACATTGCTCCAGATCCTCAATGGGGCATGTTTGATGACAATAATTTGGGGAGTGAGAGAGGGAGATGGTAGGAGAAAAAATTCAAGGAATCCACAGGAAATTGAAAAATATATAACTAATAAGGTGGAAGACATTTGTAACCTAAGAGAGAAACCTGTTAGGAAATGGGTGAAGTTGGTATTATACACCCAATTGGATAACCTCGAGGAGAAAATATTTCTCCCACTTTATTTGTTGGCATAACCTAGTAAGTGTTATTCATTAGCATGTATTTTGTAAAGGCCTTGACCTAGTTCCCATTCAACTCCATCCACCAGGTTGTAGAGGATTCCAAGCCTAATTTCATGAAAAGTAAGTTGGGGATGACCACATTGACCTGCTTGATGACGTGTATATGAAGATTAACTACCTTGAACTATTTTTTTGCGTAGGGAAAGAGACACATTCCCATGTCTGAGCATGAAAACGTTCTTTGATATTGTTAATGCCTCTAGTGTTTACTTCTACAAGTTCTATAGGCAGAGTCTGTAAAGGGCCAGGTAGCCTTTGGATCTCATCTTTTATGAAAGGTGACATATCTAGTAAATGCTCCTACAGTCAATCTCTGGAATGGATCTAAATAGAAGTTCTTCATTTTAATATCCATAAAACACAACAATTTTAAGGTAAACTATGTACATGTGTCATTTCTCCCACAAACTAAAGTGTATAAGTGGTAAATTTTATACCAAGTGTGCTCCCACCATGTAAAGCGCAATTTGGTGAACTTATCATTTTTATAATTTCTTTTTCGATTAAATTTAGTTTCACACAATCAATTATTGCTTTGAAAGTTGTGTTCTACATAATTTTTGTACACTAAATTACAAATCGATTTTTTGAAATCTATTTTGTGTAAATGTCAACCAATAGATATATATCATGGAGGATGAACGACGAAGATCAGCCGAATCCCATATGGAGGTTCAGGGATCGGGGGATGTTCACGGTATTTAAATATATAATCTTAAATCTCCATACATGTGTGTACATATGGAATTGATTTTTTATTGACTTTGTGAGTTAAATTAGTTGTTAATAAGTTTCATATTTTAATTTTTAGGAGGTAAGAGGAGAAGGGTTTCTACTCCATCCATGGAGCATGGCCATGGTTCAACTGGTCGAGGTATGAGTGGTAGCAGGTTGCATGAAGGGGGTGATATTTATTCCCCCGAAGGCCAATCAATGACTGCTGGTTCTCAGCAGCGTCATTCTTGGTCTGGTTCTCAGCAGCGTCATTCTAGGTCTGGTTCTCAGCAGGGTCATGTTGGAGAAGATGTTAACCAAAAACATCAAGGTTTCCATCAATTTCAATATTTTTTCATTAAATTTGTACAACTTGTTTTACACGTGTTTTTTCTAATATATGAAATTTTATATATATTGATGCAGAGGCCGAAAATATTTGAAATAATGGTCAAAATAGACGCAGGGAAACCTGCTACATTCAAGAAGAAGGTTTTCAACCCAGCACAACTTATCCGGCTAAGATTACTGATATACCATGGGAAACCTACATGGCGGAATGCACCTTACAAAGGTGTGAGAGACTTCATGAAAAATTGCAAAGAGATCTCGTGGCTTTGTCTCTACCTGCTGAGAGTCAACAAAGCCCTGAAATAGTGACACATTCATTGGGCGACATGGTAAATGTGTACAGAAATCTTGGGCCAACGACTGATTCATTTGTAGAAATGATGAGAAAGAGAAAAGAAATAGTGATGGGTCCCGATAAATGGGAGGACATAAAACAAAAAGTTACAAAAGAAGTGGCCAAGTCAATGTTTAATTACAAGGAAGGGCCAAAAAGAAAAATGTTGAAGGTGCAGTATTTCAAGCACCCAAACATAGCTCGTTATTTGTATGATAGGCACCTTGCGGCCTATGGAAGGCTTCCATGGAACGATGAGGTTCCTGTCTATTTTGCTCAAATGTTTTATGCAGAATTTTTTTTGGGTATGAAACCCAATTACAATGATCTTCCTTCAGAATTTTTTGGCCGGGGGAAAGGTCGATTATATGACCGTAAGGGCACTAAGCGAGATGTGGAGTTGCCTCGCCCTGAGTCGCCATTGGTGAGTCGACCGTTTCGAGTCGAAACTTTGCGATCAGAGATGGATGCGACTTCTCAGATAAGTCGAGAAGTCAGGGATGTTATGATCGAGAATGTTCATAGCGGATTGGGTGGAGTCGATCTTTCTTTAAATCGACAAAGAGCACGTGAAAATGCACGTGCCAATTTTGTTTATTGTACAGATGAGGAGATTGACAACATGAATGTTGAAGATCTCCGAACATACGCAAAAAATTGTCGCAATGGTTTGCAAGACTTAATTTTTCATGAGGAAGAGGGCATCAGAACAGTATGTGTTAGTGATCTTAGGGTTTGAAAATATTTTTACATATACATGTGTACAATTTTTAATAAATACATGTGTATGTACATGTATACATTTATTTGTATGTTCACATTAATCTAACAAAAATGTATGGTTATATGTTAAAACATCATTTGCAGTTCTCAGGCATGATGCATGACGAAAATGTTAATATCATGTTTGGGACCTCTGGTTCAAACATTGCAGATGGGTCTGACCATCAAGATATGTTGGCAAATGTTAGTGTTTTTTAAGTGACTCTAAAATAAATAATTGTTGCCACACATGTACATGTATGTATATATATAATCTGATAAAATGTTTTAACAGGTACCGATTCTGTCTGATGTTTTTGGGATGGCGGTACCTTCTTCTTCCTTGGGAGATGTACCTTCTACTTCCTTGGGAGATGAGCCACAAGTATGGGCAATTTTTCACAAGTTTAAAATTTATGTTTAAAAGTTTTATATATATATATATATATATATATATATATATACACACATATATATATATATATATATATATATATATATATATATATATATATATATATATATATATATATATATATATATATATATATTCTACCTCAAAATGTTCCATTAAAAATTGATATATATATATATATATATATATATATATATATATATATATATATATATATATATAGAGAGAGAGAGAGAGAGAGAGAGAGAGAGATCTATATTTTGAAAGTTATTAAATTTTTGAATTTAGCCCTTATGCAGATGGTAGAAGATTTTTTTAATCCGCGGACTCTAGCGACAGAGATAGGAACATCCACAATATTTGAACAAGTTGTCTTTAGTTCCTTTTTTTAATATTATTGAAAATAAGTTTATATATGTACACGTGGATTTTCATTTGAAAGTTTTTAATATATATATATATATATATATATATATATATATTTATTTATTTATTTATTTATTTATTTATTTATTTATATTTAACTGTACATGTATATTGTACAGTTTACCACTGCAGATGTTCCTATGGGAGAACCTGTTCATCAAATGGAGAGGGAACCTTATGAGGTATTGCATGATTTTTTTGTTATATTTTGTTTTTTACATGAAGTTATAGATATATATATTCTCATTCATTTTTAAAACATCAAATTTTAATGTTCAAGTACATGTGCATTGTATATGTAGGTTTCCCATTCACAAGATAGGGCGCAGACTGAGACACTAGTAGGGAATACGCTAGATTCGTCTCCATTTGATGGACATGATTTACAGTAGATTTGATTTCAAAATTTAGATGGTTTTAAAATTTGTTAAACTTGACACAGTTTGATACTTGTGAGATCTACAATTTTTGGACATATTTTATTACATTGTTATTATATAATTTGTTTTATTTAATTTTTGGATGGTTTTAGTACTTTTGGCATGTGAATGTGAAGTAATGTTATCTATAAATTAATGTTGTTGTCATGGCATGTGAAGTTTTTAAAAATCAAGTTTTGGATGGTTTCAATCTACATTTTGCATGTGATATTTAATGAACTTTAAATGTTTAATGTTTTAATGTTGCATGATATATAATCAAAAGGTTTTTAAAACTTAAAGTTTTGGATGGTTTCAATCTACATTTGGCACATGTGGTATATAATGTTAAATGTTTCTATTGTCCATCTAGTTGAACTATAATTGGCATGGCATGTGAAGTAACGATCTATATATGATCAAAAAGTTTTTAAACTTAAGTTTTGAATGGTTTCAATCTGCATTTCGCATGTGATGTTTAATGTTTTAATGTTGCACGATATATTATCAAAATTTTTTAGAATTTTAAAGTTTTGGATGGTTTCAATCTACATTTGGCACATGTGGTATATAATGTTAAATGTTTCTTTTGGATAGTTGTTCACTATAATTGGCATGGCATGTCAAGTTATGTTGGAAAAATCCCTTTTGGATGGTTGAAGTACATTTGGAATTCTAAGTTTTCTTTTTATCTCTCCATGTAGTTTTGTTTGAATGAAAAAATTTCCAATAGGAAGAACATAGCTTTTCAATGCAACTAACCATGTATCAATTGAGCTCTAAATGAAAAAAGAGTTTAAAGAAGTAGATATGTATGATTATCCCTTTAATTTTGATTGGAAATATAAGTGTAGTACACATATATATGTTTGTTGAATTTGGGTCAATGTCGTTAATGCACTTAAATAGGTAGCCTTGTCGATTTATTTACATTATGGAAACTTTTTACCAAAAAATCCAACTAGTTTTTCATCAATGCACATAGAAAAACTACTTGGAACAATTAATTGTGCATTCTAGAACATATCTATCCAAGACAAGTAACATTTTTCATCAATGCACATTGAACATATCCGACCATTGGGCAAGCAAATTTTGTACTAGATTTTCAATCAAGATTAGAGATGTGGGTCAAATCCCACCAAAAGTCAGAGAAGTGCTCTGAGTCTCTTGTCTGAAAGGAATTTTTGAACAAAACTATACTGCAGATGATTTATTTACGTTGTGTCCATACCTTTTACCAGAAAATCCAACTAGTTTTTCATCAATGCACATAGAAAAACTAGTTCTAGTTAATTGCATTCTAGAACATATAAATTGAGTACGTAAATAATTTTTCATCAATGCACATAGTAAAACTAGAACAATTAATTTCATTCTAGAACATATATATATATATATATATATATATATATCCAAATAACATTTTTCATCAATGCATATGTATAGAAAAGCTACTTTCAGTTGATACTAGAGCACGTGCTTGTACCAAAACAATTTGTACATGTGCAAATGCTTGCACAAATAACATAAGCAGCTCAATTTTTAGTTGAGCACTGGAATTTCTAAAACATATTTAATCCAAAGAGAATAAATTGTTGGAAAATTCACTCAAAAAAATTCTAATGGAATTCCATCTTCAATAATCCGTTCATGATCGGATTTTGACATTTTCCATTTCTTAATTTTTCATTTTTTCTTTGCTTGAACTTCTATCAACTTTATGCGTGCTGCACACACCAAGTGACTATATTGACAACTTATGGAATCAGGTTCATAGTCTTCAAAGTAAACAAAGTCTCCACTTTTATGAGTTTTTCTGAAAAAATAACCTTTCAGTATAATAGACCCTCTGTCATATTGAAATCCATGATCATTATAGTTTTGTAATAATTTCATTTTTTGTTCAGTGCAACGCATCAAATAATACTTCACATTTTCATCGTTGTCAATAGGTGCAATTACAGAAAAAAAATCTCCTGCACAATAAAATAAACTTAACAAAATTATACATATTTAAATTTATTTCTAGATTTTTAAATAATTAGAAAGTAATTCAAATGTTACCTTCTCTAACAAGATCAGAAACTCTATCACCATCAGACGATATTGTAGTTTCCTCTGATTGCATTTATTCAAACATGGAAACATAAATTTTTCCCTTTGTATTTAGCTTTGTATGTTTTCAATCGTTCACATACATTTTGTTTTCACAAAGGTCATTGGATTTTGTGTTGTCTATGCAAACATCACAAAAACAAGAATATTTTTTTCTATCCAATGCAAACACATTTCTGGACGAATTTGTTTGAATTGAATGCAATTTTTGAGTCCCTTTTATTGTTTCAACGTCATTTCCAATTGATCTATCTACGTCTTCGATTCCAATATGCTATAAAAACCTTTATATGGAAAATTAGAAGAAGAATTTGTAAATATGATATCAAAATACAATCAAAGATAATCATTGCATGATAAATGTACAATGTTTAAAATTATATTTCCAATATAAATTAAATTGAATGTACCTTCGCACTTCTCTTGATGGGTTTCTCTCATGGCTTAGAGCAGCGATGCACCATTAAACAACTTCTTCAGCGTTCACAAGTCGGCTGGCAGAGTGGTTCATTTGATATCTTCAAAGTACTCGTTTTATGCATGCTCCTGCACCGTCATGTTCTCCTTTTCCATGGCCAGTCTCAAAGAAATTTCAACAATGTTTAATGCAGGTTTTCTTATGAAGAGAACGCAACCAAAAGAATCATCGTGTAGATTTGAATTGACCTGCGCATCCGTCTGACCATATCCAATGTTCATTGAATGTTATTCCATGATTTTTCAATGAATCATAAATTTTTCCAAAACAATGTTGTACAAAACATGTATCATGTGTATGATCGTCACTGATATAAAAGTGATATTATTTAATGATATGTTGATTTTCACTCGTGCTTTCTATATGATCGACATTTTGTTCAGCATGTCTATATAGAATATGGACGAGCATGGAGACTTGGTCAGAATGATAGTATTCACTCTGAATTTCTTTTTGTGGAACAAATATGTAGTTTTCTGCAAAATCAATCACTGAAAAAATGGTCCATGGTGGAAAAAATTCATGAGATTTTTTGAATTTCAAGTCTTTCCATCGAGCTCTATGGGAATGCTCGGTGTATTTGTAAATTTCTGCCTCAAACTTTCTCAAAAGGTCTATCAGAAAATTTTTGTCTTCTAGTAATTCAATTCTTTTAACACTATTTGCACCTTGAATCGATGTATTGATATATTCATATCTCTTCCATTTCACTTTCATGTTGGACAATGATTGATCATTTATATCAATACGATATTTGTTTTGAAATTTAGTCAAATTTCCACAATCATCGCATTTTTTACCACCAACACATTTCTTTTTGTAAAATAGTTCATCACTTTCTCTTTCACATAGAATTTGAGATATGAATTCGCAGATAGTGGAAGGAGGAGGTGAATCCTTCCATAATGTTCTACCAAAATCAAGGAATGTGTCATAATATAACTCAAATTCCACATGATAACGGCAACAACAAGTGTCGCGTACGGTGATAGGTTTTACATACCATGGTTTTTGTTGAACAAAAGCACTGAGTGAAACATGAATTTGACAATTCTCTTCTTTGAACTTATTGAATAACTCTAATTGCGTGGTTTCCAAGATATTTTTTTCACGTTCTTCGTATTTTTTTCGTGTTATTCTTCTTCGCATCACATGTCTTGCAGTTGGTGAAACATGCGAATTGTTTTTCCAATATTCATATATTATTTTTTTAACATTTTCTCCAAGTCTATCTTTGTATGGTTGCCTACAAATAGCTCTCCAACAAGCGAGTTCATCATTTACATCTATTTGCAGTCGAAATTTCCGATGTTTGTGTAGAGTTTTTCGTGAGGTTCCCAGTGCTCGTGCCATAGATGTTACCAAACGATTCTCTTGAGTACTTGGTGAAACCATCGCCATTTTCATTCCTCTACGTACAATTGAAACATCTTTCTCTCTAGATCTCTTAATTGACTTGATAGCACTACTCATATTTTTTATCACCTCTTCCTTCATTTTTTTATCTTTGGTTGATTTTCGAATACCCAATAGTGTCGTCGCTTCTTTTAATTTCCTTGATGATAGGAGATCTTTCAACATTTGAGCCTGAACTGTCACCCGCTCATTTAAGAAATACTTTTCAAAAATGCAGTTAACACGATATCGTATAACATGGTCAGGTTTTTTATCTCCATATGTGTGAGTGTCAACATTTTCTAACATCTCATTATAATGATTTCATCTGTACATATTCGAAAAAATAGTACATATTTAATAAATAACTAAATTAATAAATATATCTATAATTTCAAATATTTTTCAAATTAGTACATCAAATAAAAATTAAGCTTCACATTTTACATTAGGAAAATTGTAAATATATCAATAGATCATAATATTTACATTTACATACCTTCTTCAATTTCTCTTGAGGTTGATTTTCTTCTTCAATATTTTGAGGAATATCTCTGTCTGTTTACATTAAACAAAATATTTTTCAAATTAGTTTATCAAATAAAAATTAAGCTTCACATTTTACATTAGGAAAATTGTAAAAATATCAATAGATCATAATATTTACATTTACATACTTGCTTCAATTTCTGCTTGAGGTTGATTTTCTTCTTCAATATTTTGAGGAATATCTCTGTCTGTTTACATAAAACAAAATATTTTTCAAATTAGTTCATCAAATAAAAATTAAGCTTCACATTTTACATTGGGAAAATTGTAAATATATCAATAGATCATAATATTTACATTTACATACCTGCTTCAATTTCTTCTTGAGGTTGATTTTCTTCTTCAATATTTTGAGGAATATCTCTGTCTGTTTACATTAAAAAAAATATTTTTCAAATTAGTTCATCAAATAAAAATTAAGCTTCACATTTTACATTAGAAAATTTTTAAATATATCAATATATCATAATATTTACATTTACATACCTGTTTCAATTTCTGATTGAGGTTGATTTTCCTCTTCAATATTTGAGAGGGCTTCTAACTTTCTTTTGTGAGATTTTCTCATCTCTTCTCTACGTTCTTCAGGGTCTCTTTTTCGATCATATTTTCTCGTACAAGTTCTTCGATTTCCCATGATAATAGGGTATGAAGTTAGAAAAATTTCCTTCAAAAAATTAGATAATAACTCGATTACAAAAAATATCACAAAAGATTTAATTTAAAAAAATTCAGTTTAAATTTTTTGCAAAAAATACATACTCCAATTCAAAACACTTATTTGAAAAAATTCGAGAGAAAAATGTCTTATAAAAATGAAACTAAGCTCAAAAGATTTACTTAAACTCAAAACACATACATACCTCCAAGAAATGTCTTTTGAATGTACGTCCAAGAATTTTTTTTAAGTTCAAAACAACTTTTTGCAAAATCAGGCCGCCTTCAAGAAATGTCTTCCAAAAAAATTCTTTAAACCCAAAACAATTCTTTGTAAAATCAGTTTGCTTCCAAGAAATGCTCTTAAATCCAAATTTTGAAGAAAAGTTTTAAAACCCAAACCAAGATCTTTGTAAAATTGACATATAATAATACCCATCAAGTACAAAATGTTAAATATTTTAGGGGGTTCACATTCGTTATGAAATTATTGGTGTCCATTTAAACCACCAGAACTAACATCGTTAAAATCAATAAAGAAACAAACATAGGTCACCCAAATATAGTGTTGTTTTTCCACGACACTGGAACTCTAGGTTAGGATCTGTTGTGTTATTCAACAACCCCCATTATTTTAGTATAATTACCTTAGAAAAATAATGAGGACCCTTTTAAAAAATTTATAGTTGAACAAATAAAACCCTTAAGGGATTAATTCAAATAGGAATATGAATGAAATGGGATAAAAAACATTGAGTTTTCTTTTAAAAGACACTTGAGCAGAGAATGTTAAGTAAATTGTGATCGCAATTGAAAAATCGCAGGAAAGACTTATGGCTCTTAAAAAGCCACTCAACGCAAATTGCGATGCGAAATACAACAAAGCACTTCAATAAAGGAAAGAGGCATTTTCCTAAACAAAATTCCACGAGAGGAAAAAGGAATTTGTAGGTTAAGGAGTTTCAAGTAGTCACTTACGGTATATTGTCTAAGGTAATTCCTAACAATTGAACTTAAAGCATTGTGTTTACAATTGATTACTGCATTGCTCTATGAATTGGGATAAACTATGGCTCCTCTTTCAGTAGACACTTGATCAAATTTGGAGGGACATATCCACTTCTGTAGTGAAACACACGGAATAATATTTAATCCAAAACAATATACTCATAATGCATTAGGATTTTTATTGTTCAATGCATTTTTTTATGCATGGTATTTTCTTTTTATGCATTTTGGTACTTATAACTTTGAGCCCAATAACTAGCATGAGGTCAAGGGATATAAGCCCAACCATATAATAGGGGATATTTGCTGAAAAATTGGCTAGTATAGGAGGAAGACACATAGAGATCAAGTCAATTATGCTTAATGATTTTTAATTAGGACCATTATTAACTTAGTGAGAATCAATTAGATGATGTGGAATATGTGTGGGTTAATCCAATGCACAGTGATCACTAATAATTCTTGATTACTAGCATGATGTTTTATCATCATGGTCAAGTAGATATATATCCTTAAAAATGTCAAGCGTGGATCTCAACCCTAACCTATGAATTACAATCATGTACTAAAACAACTTAGGTGTTAATACAAAACATGATTTGACTTAATTTTTCACTTACTATTATTATAGTTGTTTCGTTAACTACTAATATAGATAATATATAAATATAGTTAATGGGCCTTGATTAATATTCAAGTGAAAGTGGTGATATTCACTCACCAAGGTTCTATTCCCCTAGTACAAGTTAGTTCTCTTAGCTCAAGGTGGATGCAAAACGTTTCCATATATAGCGATGAACAATGTTCTTAGCTTGAATGGCAAGACACTCCTCAATATCCTTAAAATATTTATAATTTTTAAAAGCTTCTTTTGACTTTTAATTTTCATATTACTTAATCAATAATATATAAATAAATAAAATTACATGAGTCATTCAACATAGTGATAGGCTTCTAGTGCATAGTCACTTTGGAATCACTGACCTTGGGTATAAACTTGCTAATACCTTTGTTTAAGTTGGTTCTCAATGAGTTATTTGTGATGGTTACTTTGTAAACCTCTAAAAAATGTCTGAATTGAAAAAGTACCACGTAACATTATACAATTCACACTGGAATCTCTCTAATACCGTGACTTACCATCATCATTGTTCATGTTTCAGAGGGTAGACATGGATAATGAGACCATTGGGAAACTATCCCTAAGGGTAAAATGAGCCACTTATATTTATCCAGGTGGAATTGGTGACCACCCGCCTATTCCACTTGGGGCCCCACCATTGTCTCTTTCATTTTTTCAGTTTTAGCACAACTTACTATTTTTAGTAGTTTTTCGGGTCTTGAACTTCTGGAGCCGTTTTGAGGCCCTAAACGACGTTTTTTTCAGAAAATCGGGAACAAAATCAATCAACATGGGTCCGTGGACCAATTTTTCTCACATCAAAAGTTGTATTCCTTCGATAGATATTTCTAACGAGGTATGGGGCATGTCAAATGGAGACCGTATGCCAAAGTTACGTCCCTCGGATGTTGAAACACAAATTTACCAAAACGGGGCCCATAGTTTTGGCCCTTCATCTCCTAGGGTTAGGTTTTTGGATGTTTAGGGTTTTCCATTATTTCTCAATAATAAATAGGCCCTCAAGCCTCATTGTAACACAATTCAAAGGCCTGTAGCCGCCACATCTCTTATAAGAGATAAGAAAAATTGTCTATTCTTTTCACTAGTTGATTTCTTGTTGTTTATATTTCTTTATGCAAAGTATTTTGTTGTGGCATTTGGATTGGTAGTGTCAGAGATTCTAAGACACCAATAATATCATAATTAATATGATTCCCCCTTAAAACTTTAACATTTTGTGCTTTACTTAATGGGAATTATTATATGTTTCTCAAACGAGACATTCTTTCCAAAAAAGATGTAATATGTTAGGACGTTAGACAAGAATAGACCATATTTGGAAACATCCCATTAACTTTGAGTCTCTCATAGAGCCAACATACAATAATAGGAAATAATTGTCTAAAATTTGTGAAATGTGGTAGATAAGTTAAATTAGGGTTTAATGACTTTGGGGGTGTGGTTTAAGCTACAAAATGGGTTCTAAGTGAGTTTAATGCTTTTAACCCTACCACAAATTTTCCCTAAGCTTATTTAAGGATGCTTGGAAATGGGTTGGGAAAATTAGAAGCTAACATTGGGAAGGGGTGCTTCAGTAAAAATAACTATTTTATTGGCTCTTGGGAAAAATAGGAAAGAAAGATTACTTATAGGACTTTGTTTGAATGTGTTACTGTGTAATTTATACCTCGACAAAGATGAATTTTTCACAAAGCCATGATGATAAATGGAGTATTTAAAGAGTACTCAAGTATTGTCTAAGTGGATAGAGGAGGATATAGTGTACTTAGCCATAGTGGGGTACTAAGGTCCAATACATTTTATTTTGGGATAAAGGTGATGTTGTAAGCCAAAAGTATTAGACTTAGTTTGATATTAGAACAATTGATGACATTGTTGGGTAGAGTATACTTCTTGAGTGAATCTTCAAGGAGTTAAAATCCTATGTTTTAATTGAGATAAATCCTTTCTTGGAGGGAAATGCATATTTTAAGGTGTCCATGGAATGGATGAAAATCAAACCTTTTGTGTGATTTTCCCCACAATTGTTTGGAAGGACTAGTTTATGCCTATTTTCTAATGTTCATCAAGGAGTGAGTATATGATGATGAGAAGATCAATTATGAGTAAATACATCCCTATTGTAAAGATTGATTATATGAGAATATTACATTTGAATTTTATATTTTTTGTGACGACGTGTTCATTATTGTATGACTTTGTTTTTAGCATTGACATCATGCAACACTTTCAATGTTTATTGTTTAACATGTAATCAATGTGTTTTTGGTTTAACCACCATCCCTTTTGAAGGGTACTATAAATGACATGATGTACATGAAAGATTTTACATCATCGCTACAACATCATTAAAAAATAAATTTTCATACTCTCTCCATTATCAATTGTTAATTTCTAAGTGTGCACTCCAAAATCTAACAAGCATTGGAATTGGAATTGGTTAGAGTGGAAGTTGTGACCAAAAGGTTGAATATAGGTTAACGAGTTTTTTATTTTATTATTGGAGGGGTAAGGGGGTGTTTCCTAATTCCTTTAGGGTTTTCAAAATTGCAAGGCTCAATAAACGAAATTTGGGACATTATTAGTCATCAAACAAAAATATTCCATAAATATTCCATTCTCATGGCTTGATTGGAATTTACATCTATTATAAAAAATGATAATTTCCAAAAACATCCAAAAGAAAAAATCCAATTTTAAATGTAGCTCTCTCAAACATAGGCAAAAATTAAACATACAACTTTGAATTCTTTTGAAATACATAAAACCTATTGGGATAAAAATACTATGGTTACTGGGTATAAGTCCTATCCTGGTGAACTAAAGAATGTTTTTAATTTATGAATCAATTTTGTATACAAATGTTCTTAACTGTAAATAATAATATACAGTGTATAATAATAACTGTAAATAATCAATTTTCCAAACCATCTCTTGTACCTTATTGGCGTCAGCCGCACCATGGAAGCACACATGAATCCAACCTCGAGCTAGCAGAGACACCTCCGGAGGTCATTTTACAATAGGTCATATTTCCCTGTCCACCAACGTTATTGGGGTTAAGGACCTAAATTTTTGACCTGTTACTCGCCCCAGCAAGAATTTTTGGGAGATTTCCTTAGTCTTCAAAAAGGTGATGTCAACTCCCAACACTAGAGAAAGGAGTATTATGTTCTTCTTCTTAACACTATGATTGCTTTTCCTAGATTTCCTTGCTTTCTCAGACTCCTTCTAAATCATAGCTCCTTGTTCACAAGAGTGTTTCTCCCTAAAAACCCCAACAATGTTCTCAACATCAGTTCAACCTTCTTCCATCAACAACATTCCAGAGGCTAGATTTACCTGTGAAGATGTCCTAGAATGCTTGAAAGAGGAGAATATTATAGGGATAGATTGAAGAGTTGCATAGATTGTCTAGGGAGATGAACGCAATGGGTTATGTACCTGACATAAGATTTGTATTGAAAGATGTAGAAGAGAAGCGTAAGGAACAATTTCCTTGCCACCATAGTGAGAAGTTGGCCATTGCTTTTGGGCTTATTAATACATCCTGTGGGACAAATATTCAGGTAATTAAGAACCTTTGAGTGTGTGGTGATTTCCACTCTGCCATCAAGTTCATCTCATAAATTATTTTAAGAGAGATTGTTATGAGGGATTCCAACCGCTTCCATCATTTAAATGAGAGTTGGTGTTCTTGTGGTGATTATTGGTGATTGTAACTATAATCATAAAAGGGGATTGCTATTTCTAGGAGGGACTTGACCTTCTGGTTGGATCTGGTAAAAATATGTTTTAGCCTAGACTCATAATCATTATGTAATAGACTATGATAGACATACTATAATTTTGGTAAATTTTATGTGGAGGATTGCATGGAAATCATAAAGACAAGTTATGATTCTCAAAATGGTAGGAAATAAACCTCATTTTCTACCATCCAACCTCATCCCGACCAAGTGCAATGAGTGCCCCCATGTTTTTTTGTGGACTTAGGTTGAGAGCCAGCTCTGGAACAGGGCATGCTAGTAATGATTCAACTTCGGAAACAAAGTGTGGTTGTCAAATGTGGAATTGAAATACTCAAATAGCAACCACGAGATTTGAGATATGAGTTCCCGAACAGAGCAATATGAAAGACAACTTCTCCATAGCCTTTACATATTTCTCACATGCCTCCTTGTCACGAATCTATTATGGGTTCTTTACATATGGGTGCAACTTGTGACAAGCTTTGTGTCATGTGAATTTGTCAATGTCTTGGTTAATTCAATGTGTCTAAAAACTTTGGAGTTATCTGTTCTTGCATCAACCTAATTCCTAGATATCCTTGGGGAACATAAGTGTTGTTATTTTTATATAACAATATGACGTGAGGACCAAGGTCCTTGAAGGATTTAGGTTCCATATACCTCAATGAGCTCTATTAATGTTCTACTGTTGGTCCTTAATTGAGGTCTGCAACATTACTACACATTATTTCATAGTCACAATTATGTTGTATGTTAAAGTAAAAAGGCTATGGCTTTACCCATACTACCAAGAGCAAGAGGGTTCAACATATTTTTGACATCCGGAGCACTGATTATCCCTTAAAAAAAAGGGAGGATAAAGTGAAAAATGGAATTATAAGTTTTGAAATATTTCCAAAGGCTCTCTTCTATACTCACAAGAGTGTTATTTTAAAAATTGATTACACATAATTATGCAAAAGACATGAACGAGAATTCCTGTGAGCTTCACTGGAGTTCTTGCACTATAATAATTGGATGCCAGGGCTTAGGTTCGTAAGGGACTGTACATACTTGCACCTAAACCGCATGCGAGAAACCAATGTTATTTGGTTTGTTACCCTGCATTTGGAAGGGTAAGCCCAAGAGTGGTGGTACCATGGGCTAATCATGTTGCAACATATTCACATCACTTTCTACATAGAGGTCACCCAAAGGTTGTTGGAGAGGTTTGAGAGGAAAGACCCAGAGTTAGATTTTATGGAGTTAGCCCATCTAAGACAAACTGGCAGCGAAAATACATACATTACGGAGTTTCACGGTCTGGCAGTGATGGTGACTGACATTTCAGAGGCCTGGTTGATCATGCTATTTGTGGAGGGGCTAACAGAGCCATTGGGTGGTTGGGTGAGGGCATACAAGCCCACATATTTGAAAGATGCTATCTCCAAGACCTGGGATATGATTGGCGTTGTTCCCAATACTTGAGCCTTTGTCCCCACTAGACCCACTACAGTATACGGGAACTGAGATACTGGACCACCCTAGATGGATGGAGGATGTGGTTAGATGAATGAGGAGACCCTAAGGGACCTTAGGAGGAGGAATTTGTGCTTTATGTGCCAAGAACCCTGGGCACCTGGGCACAAGTGCACCAAGGGCAAGGCCCACTACATTGAGGTGTATTCAGATAGTGAGTCAGATGAGGAGTTTGAGGTTCGAGCTGATCTGGGAGATGAGGGAGGACCATCACCAGGGGGAGAACCACCACCACCACTACCACACATAGGGGGCTGTTTTCCCCATCAGGGGGAGTTCTGAAGAATTTGACACTCAGGATTTGGGGGACGGTACAGGGGCAATGAGTTTCAGTTCAGGTAGATAGTGGGGCAACCCACAACTTTATTTATTCCCATATGGTGGAGCATAGGGGCATCCACATAGAGACCTTTGAGGGGTTCTTGTTGGTGCCAAGAGACTGAACCATGTAGTGCATGAAGTATGCTCCCGGGTTGACTATGGTGATGGGGAACTACTTAGTTACATACCACTTTTTTTTTAGTGTCCCAAAGACCAACATGGTGTTGGGTGTCTAGTGGTTATACTCATTGGGGAGGGTCACCACTAACTGGTAGAAGTTAGAGATGGAGTTTATGGGGCCAAATGGGAAGCTAGTATTTTTTAGGGGGATGCACTCTTACCCACCCTAGACAGTTTCAACACACCAGATGGAGGTAGATCTATGACATGGGGACATAAAGTGGGCAGTCGAGCTGAGGAATTCGGAGACAGGGGCCCAACCATGGCCAATGCACTCAGACATATAGGTCCTATTAGAGAGGCATCAAGGTTTTTTTGGGATATCCCATCGGACAAGCCACCAACCATTTTGGTGGAACTTGGCCATAGAAGGGACATATATCTTTGCATATTTGTTAAGAAACAAATACACCTAGTGGATTATCCTACAAATAATAAGGTCTCATCATCTTTCTTAGCCTTGTCCTTAAAAATATATTATTACTACTATGTTACATACATAACTGTCCCTTGCCTTACAAACAATAAAATCTCATACACTATTTAGAAAGCCAATTATCCTAAAAAAAATAAGATTTCATTGTTTCATTTAATGATAACTTTAAAAATAAATATTATATATATACATAAATTAAATTAACCTCAATAACTATTTTCCAATGAAGGAAAATTATGTTTAAAAAATCTATTAGTATGCTATGCCTACACTCAGATCATAAACTATTTTTTTTCAGTACAGACAATCCCAACACTTCATTTTGATGCTTCAATCAAATGAAAATATAACACGTGGAGTAAAATTTCTCCCACGTTAACGTTGCTGAAATTCCATAGTTGCATCTGGCATTCCCTGGCGAGGATGGGGTTTTATCCTGATGTTCCTTTATTCTACAGAAAGAGTGCTCCGAGAGTTCTGTTGGTGTTTGAAGTGATATAAATGCTCGACCAGACTTAGCCAGTGATAACAATGTTGTACTAAATCTGATAAAGCGAGCATCAGGATAATGATTCAGTCATGTGTTGAAGACATTCTCCTACCTGATTTGCAAGATGTTGAACAGTAGATCTACTTGGAAATTCCCTCAAACCCAAAGCCTATTAGCTTATACACACAACCTCTTCCAAAAATATCTTAACTGTATCCCTCAACTTGGTGTGGAAGGCGCTCTGCGACATAGTATGCTGTCGTGGTGTGCCTTCCAGATGCTCTGTGACATATTTTGCTGCCGTTCGAGGTCTAGTTTGTTCAGTTCATCCTCCAGCGACACTTCTAGGAAAAGGTGCCCCGTTCACAAACTTATTTCTCCAAATATTTCTTTGTCTTATTACACTAAGGAAGTCCAGGGTTTAGGGTTTTAGGGCATTAGTATATTGCGCTTCCTACAAGGGAATTTAACAACAAAGGGTTAAGGGTTCTTGCATTGGATGCACAGAAATTGAATTCGTTTGCATGGTTTTGTTATTCTAAGATCTAATTCATATCCTGGCAGTGGTCAGGGGCATGTTGAAACTGTGTCCTACCTGGATTTTGTTTCCTATTTAAACTGGTTTTGATCTACATGGCCTCCACTTGAACTTTTCCAAGGCTTTGTGGATGACTAGAGTTTGAGTTTTTTCAGCTGTATGTACAGATTAAAAAAGGCTTTGCAGATTACTAGAGTTTGAGTTTTGTCAGTTGTATGTACAGATTAAAAAGTACAAGAAATTACCATGTCCTACAAGAGAATTCTTACATTTATTTTCATTCTTGTTTACCAAAGTGAAAGAATATGCTATACCAGTAAAAGGCGAGCACCTGCACGAATTGGTGGTAGGTGCTTAAAATAGAAGAAAAATCATTCTTCTTAAAAATTGACAAAAATAATGTATAAGTATACAAAATTATCCAACTGATAAAGCACTATGTTGACTAAAGTTTCAGTATCATATGAGAAAATTGTTTGCAGAGTTCTTGAAGTTGCCCCAGGATTTTGAGAAGAAATGTAGTTTTTTTTCTAGGAGTACCAGATTTAAGAAGATTATACAGATGAGGCATTAATGATGGTGATCTCAACAACTTATTTAAAATTTGTCACTTCCATTGCAATACAGTGATGGAAAACTAGCCACAGTATTCTCCTTGCATTTAAGTGAAGTAGAAGCCAATCTTAGTTGTGTCGCAAGAACAACAAGAGAAGAAACTACATTGTATGTCAGATCTGGTGTGTCATTTGTCAAAACATTAATAAACAGAGGAATACACCAGCTGCTACTATCTTGAAGCACTTCAATAAAAAACTGAAATATTAAACAAGGCAGAAGCTGCATCCCTCTTGCCTTTGATAGTTATGTCCCAAAGAAGATTTATCAAGGCTGGAATGACATCAGGCCTCTTTCCAATTGATTTCTTATATCCACCAACAAAGGAAAAGCTAAAGAACACAACATCTATACTGCATCTATTTCTGATAACATTGGTGATCGGCTGTATGCACCAGATTGCATAATAGATAAATTTAGGAGCGCAGTTACAAGATTTTCTAAAGCTTTGGGATCTTGTGAAGTTAGAAGTGATACAAGCAAAGGAATGGCTCCTGTCTTTTCCATGTAAGCTCTATTGGTCATGGTTCATTTAGCATGTAGTGTGAGTTCATAAGCAACATGATTTTTCTCTTCAAAACCTGTAGCATGTTTTTCTACCAAGAATGCTGCAGTCATTGCAGCTTCTAAAGCCACCTTGAAAACCACTAGTCTCTGTCTTGATCTTAGACACTTCAGAAAGAGACCGATATATACACAACGTGGAGGAGGGTTTCCACAGTAAGAAATAAACATTGAAGGTGTGCATCAAGTGTGTACGAAGAAGGGCCGAGAAAGTATCTAGGAGGTCGAGGATAGTTCAGGGAAGAGTAGAAAGGGAGATCACTAGGAGCCGAGCTTTCCTAGTCTTGGTGCAAAGTAGTGAAGAAAATAATATTAGCATAAGAAGCCTAGTGGAGCAGTGACAAGGTCTTGGAGGCATACTAAGGTAAAGAGTCTAGTTCATGGTCTTGGTACTTGTCAATTGAAGATCTAGAAGAAGAATTACTTTTGGGTTTTCCTTTCCAAGAGGGAGAGGTTTTGGCCCTGGCTTGAAGAGCCAAAATTTCGTGTCTCTTGTGTTTTCCTAATTGACTTGATGAAAGACATAATAAGCTAATAAAGACAAGATATAAGTAATAGAAGCATAAAAGTATAACACAAGCAATTATCAAGTAAGATAATTGAATTAAACTATGCCTTACTAAATTCTCAACACCTTGAAGGGATACTACTAGGTCAAGGGCAACAATGGAGAAATAACCCACTGTCACCTCAGCTAAGGCTTCTTACTCTTTACAGACTTTCACGAATGGGAGGAGACCCATTATAATAAGGATCACGAAATAATGGATCAATGATAGGATGAGAGGTGATCTTGGAAGCTTATTCACAAGACAAACTCAAACATATGGCTTTCTTGCTTGGAAAGCAAGATGAAAGGCTCTCTAGGAAGGGCTTATGAGAATTCTAAGTGCTAGGGTTTGAGTATATGACTTGTAAAGGATATTCGTAGACCCTAAAATCCTTTTGGAAACTTGGATTCTAAGTGGTATTTGTGAAATTGGCTTGAATAAGTTGCAGGACCACACGGGACCAAGTGGGCCCAAAATTAGGTCAAGGGTATAGAGTTGATCACGTAATGAGGGGCTTGACCTAATTAGGGAGGAGAAGAGGATCAAAGGAAACAAATTCTTTGATTTTGATGCAATGATCGAAATGAGGTCACTAGCCAAGGGAAACCTAAGGCAAGAAATGGTCCCTGAGATAGAGCTTGCTATTTCTCGACATCTGATCGTCGGAATTGCCTCAAATTTGGAGGGCTTCTAGAGGAAACATCAACACAATTATGGACAAAAAATATAATTATTTGGATTGCTAGATTGTGAGATAAGTGATGCCCTAGGTGACCTATGTAGGCTAGGCCTAGAAAGAAAGAGAGAAGGTGAAGAAAAATATTCTTTAAAGTGATCACCAGTGGAAGAACAATGCCTTGCTATTTGGAAGAGATGAATTCATGGATAAATTAGGGTTTGGATTGATTTCAACTTATCAAGGAGGCATAGAAGACAAATCTGTTAGGCTCAGGGTTAGTTTGAAGAAACTTCAAGGTCTTTATACTTTGTTTAGCATAATTTGATGACTTATTAGGATGAATAGCTATCCCTAGGAACATTCATTTATTCATTGCATGGCCCAATCAGGATACACACCATTTAAAAAATTTATTTCCAGAACTTCACATAAAGTGGTGTAGTAAATATGCCCTAGAATAGTGAAATTACCAGCATCATGATGTAAGAGAATTACTTTAAAAAAATAACATTTAAAAGGTACTTACATGCAAGATGAGTATATCCAGTCATCAAATTTTCCAACAAGAGAAGCTCCAAGACAAAGAATATTTGACCAAACATCAAAATTCATCCATTCATCCAAAAAATCTCCTCCTCCAAAGAATGTGCAATTCTCATAAGAGCTAATGATCAATCCAAGTGATGATGAGAGAATGAATCGACTCATAATCTATATATACATTATCTAATGAATTAAATTTAGCTAATTTTGGTCTAATGTAGCCCCTAAAATAAAATAATGTGCATAGTAACAACCTTTTGGTGACAAGCCCACTAAACTAGCTCAATAGAAAAGGAGTAGGCCTCTTAATAGGGACGAATGATCAATAACATGTGTCGTTGGGCCTTAGAGGAGGCCTAATGAAGTGCATAGGTGACATAATGTGAAACAAGACTCCTAAAAGTAGTGGACAAAGGGTTGGCCCCTTGTTCTCCAAGTAATAAACCTTTGGTGCTTCCAAATGGATGTGGGGACACACAAGTGTCCTCACGGGTTTGAAAACAGATTGAAGATGCCTGTAGATCATTTTCAAGGGCTAGTATGATGGAATAAGTGATGCCACATCATCATGTAGATCCTAGATCATCTGCCAAGTGCATGGTGTAACTATGGAGCTGGCGGAGCCTTAATTTTAGATAACAATGGTATGTTCTATGGTTAAGTGAAATTTACTTCAATTTTCCTTATTAGCCCAATATCAAATTCCAGTTTAGAAATCACATTAGCTTAATCACAATGATAGTAAGTGATGATAGAACATAAACAAAATTCAGAAGACAAGCCAAGACAAGAGGACACAATATTTAGCAGATGCCAGGGAAAAACCCGAATGTGGGAAAAACCCTTTGATCAAATTATTCTTATTATTCTTCAATAGTTAAACAGAGAGAGAGTACACATATCAAAATAACTTGCCCAAAATAGTCCTGTTAAAATCAACAGTCAACTGCAACCCTAACAGAAAGTCAATGCTGTTCAAATTGGCTGCAAAATGTCCTCTAAGCAGCTCGGTCAAAAATAGTCCAATTTTACCTTCTAAGAGGGCCAAAGTCAACCCAAAGCAGTGAAGTCAAAACCAGTCAATGCTACTATAAAATTTTAGGTCAAAACTGAAGTCAAACTTAGTTAAACTGCTCCAAATGCCTCAAAACTTGTGCTAATAAATGTGGCCGTCAAAAATCGAATTTTTTGCTTTGAAAACACAAACAAAGGAGGAGAGTTGATGCTCGGTCAACGTTGGTCAATGCTGGCCTGCTTTCCTGAAATTCCTCCTGCAATCTGCCCTGAAATTTTTGGCCTCCTGATTTCATGTGTGAGGTAGAGAGCTGCTCCAAGCTGTATGAACCAATAAGGAGAGGAGAGAGAGAGATGTATGATGAGTGAGTGATGTCCAATTGAGTTGAAAGTCACTTATTTATACAATTCATTGAGGGCATGGAGACACAACTGTTGGGCTTCATGAGCGTACATTTGACTCTGGCTGACCTTGACAATTTGCACAGGTGTGAATAATAAATTCAAAATCACACTTCTGCTCGTCCAAACAAGAGATATTTAGATCAATCTTGAACCTCTCGAAAAGAGGAATCCAATAAAAATATCATCTCTATCATATGAGCTATCCAAGGTGGAGTTTGGCCCTGGTTGGAAATTTTAACACTCCCTCTCATCTAGGGAGAAGTTGTTAATTTTAGATAACAATGGTATGTTCTATGCTTAGAGAAATTTACTTCAATATTTTCTTATTAGCCCAATTTCAATTCTAGATTAGAAATCACATTAACATTAACAGTAAATGTTGATAGAACATAAACAAATAACCAGAAGACAAGCCAAGACAAGAGGACACAGAATTTGGTGGATGCCAGGGAAAAACCCCAATGTGGGGAAAACCCTTTGATCAAATCTTCTTATTATTCTTCAAAACTTGAACAGAGAGAGAGTACAATATACTAATTTCACTTCAGTCAAACAATAGTCAACAGGATGCCCTAACCAGAAAAGTCAATGCTCGTCAAAAAATAAATAAATCTCCTCCAATGAAGCTCGGTCAAATCCAGTCAGCTCAACCTCCAAAGACAGTCAAAGTCAGCCCAAAATAATCTTGAAAAACTTTGTCAAACTTGGTCAATGGAACAATCAACTTTGGGGTCAAATTCTATGGTCAAAGCTGTGGTCAACCCAAAAGTGAAACTACCCAGAATTCCTCGCAATACGTGAGAATACCTGTGGCCTTCAAATATCAGAATTATGCCCAGAAAATCGAAGTCAAATCATGAAGGTTGACCCAAAGTCAACGTTGGTCAATACTTTGTTTTTTTCCCTAGAAATAATCCGAAAATTTGTCCTTCCTTTCCACATGTGCGAAGAGAGAGAGAGGCTTGGAGGCTCTTCGAACCAATGAGAGAGGAGAGATAATGTGTGATGAGATGATTTCCAAATGAGGAATGAGTCTCTCGAATTTATATCCATCAATGAGGGGTGGAGACACATCTTTTGGGGCTTATGAGCCTACATTACATTTCTGGCTGACCTTGACAAATGTACATGTGTGAGAGAATAAATTCAAAATCCAACTTCTTCTCATTCAAACAAGATGATCTTTAGATCAATCTTGTAATTTTCGAAAAGAGGAATCCAACAAAAATATCATTTCCATCATATCAGCTGTCCAAAGTGGAGTTTGGCCCTAGTTGCCAATTTTAACACTCCCTCTCAACTAGGGAGAACTCCACCTGTGAATCCATCTGTCAAGCTATGCTATCCTATCATCCTGTGTCATCTCATCCTGTACCATCCTATACCATCCTATCATCCTGTGTCATCCTGCTATCCCTATACTCTACTCGTTTCTGCTTTGCTGAACCATGAAGAAATAATGAAGAAGATTTGATCAAGAGTGAGTTACAAGACCTTGCTACTCTCCACTGACCCAAAGTCAGTTTAGAGGTAAAAATCTCAACCAGTCTTGATCCCAGATCAAGTTGTTGGACACAACCCATCCTAGACATAAAGAGTACGACAATACACAATTCGTCCATCGGTAATGCTATGGTCTCTATCCTCATTTCCCAACTCATTGGCCATATGAGAGGTACTTCCCATGAGTCCCAAACTACATGGGTAGGATGTATTCAAGAAGCTTAAAGAACATCACAAGTAATTATTAAGAAGAGAAATTGTAATAAAATCCCTAATTCCTCAACATGAGGGACCACATGGTTGGCTCAGGTTGCGGAGAAGTGGCACAACAAGCTAGTTGGTGGCTGCAAGGGGCTGCTGGCTACCGATTGAGGACCATCTTGGAGAAAATTTTTCTCCTAGGGATATCACCCACAAAAGTGTGTGTGACAGGCCTAAAGGTTAAGAGCTTGTGTTTCCTCCCAAGAGCTCCCAAGTTCAAATCTAGGGGTAGAGAATGTACATTCCTATAGACTTTAGCAGTCAAATTGCTAGGTGGAGGTGGATGCCTTGTCTCACAAATAAGGGGTCTTATACACCAATTTGGTGTTTGGCTTGGCCGTGACCTTAAAATTAGATTATTATTATTACTATAAATATTAGCTATGTAGGATTATTCTCAAATAAAATGATTTTCCTTAAAAATCTATGTTGTGAAAGCAGAAGTAAATCACAAATATCAAGGTTTGTTGACTAAGCACATTCATTTCCAAACCTGGTTTAAAACATTGTTGCATACTCATGAACCAAAATTCAAAGAAACGTGGAAATGGATGGAGTTGTTTCAAATTTACATAGAAAATGGAGATGATGTATACAGAAACTATATGGAGAGCTAAAAGGCACAGGTAAAAAATTACTCACAGGCAAGCAGGTTATGAGGTGAACTATGCACCTTCTTTGGAGGATGTATTGACATTGCTCTGAGCATAGCAAGTTGTATTGTCATTAATCCACAAAAATCCAATTAGTTTATAACACTATAGTTCTAAGAATATTGATCAACAAAGAAATATATTCAAATAGAGATATATACTTATTGCGATAACAAATTTAAAATAGTCTGGCCTTGAAAGACATAAGAAGAATTATAGACTTGCATGGGTAAGGGACTGTACAAATTGGTGGAGGTTAAGTAGCAAGAAATCCATACTGTAATAGCCTAGTTACATTCTCGCTAAATCTAAAATATTGTAAATTGGCTAAGTTAGGGACACGGGTCCAAGGCTGAGGTGGACATGCTGCCTGGGAAAAATGACAAGCAAGGGAAAAAGGGCCAAATGGCATGCAGATCATTGGCCTACAAGATTGACCAGTGATAACTTGGTTAACCACCACAAAAATCAAAGAACAAGGGACAACTGCAGCAATTTTGGTTGGTTCTAAAAATATGGACCAGGCCGGGCTCTAACTACCAGAATGGAGAGATAGAGAAGTGCAAAAGACTCCATAGAGGGAGCATTACTGGGGGGTTGGTGATGGAAGAGTTCATGAAATGAGATGAATATCATGTTGTCGAAAACAATGTAAGGGAAGAGAACAAATGCATTCGACTCTTAGTCGAAGGTAAGGATTCAATACAGGCATAGAATGGAGCTGAGCAGCTTCTCTAAGGTTCCTGGTTTGGTCCCTTAAGTAGTCTCCTCATGCCTTGGAACCTAGCTCGGGGGTGACTGGCTACAAGAAAATGAGATTTTGGTATAGGCCAGTCTATGGTCGGGCAGAGAAGCTTGGTCCCATACTTATTTTCGGTTTACAATCCAATAAGTACCTACTCCTTGACCTGTATTATGAATTTCAGAAGTTTTTATGTGCCATATCCTATCTGTTTTAGTTACAATTTCTTATAATTGAGCTGGTCTAAGGACCCTAATTAAGGACCCTAAGTCTAACTTAGGAAAATTAAAATATTAAAGTGAATTAAATAAAACATGTGATGAGAATGACGTAAGTGACGCGGATCAAGCAACTTCTAATATTTTAGCTGTCGATTAGAGATTAGATCATGACCGTTGGTTTCCCAACGATAAAAGTATAAGAGAAGGGCTTGGGGTGATTTGGAGAGCACACACATTGGTAGAGCACTGAAGCTAAGCTGATATTCTAGGGTGTGGCATGCTAAGAATTTCAAAAGTGTTTCAGCTTGCAGCGAGGGGCAGTATTGGCAAGCAGGATGGTTTGATCCGAGGCCAAGAATACAATGACGATAGAGAAGGAGCATTCCAGAGCAGCGCAGAGGCAACAACTACACAGTCCAACCAAGAGCCCAACAGGGGCAGTAGGAGCCAAGCATGACTGACGCAGGCCTAGATAGGGCAACACAAGGGAAATGTAACCCCTTCTAGGGTGACACAGGCCCTTCCTGAGCAATGTAGAGGGCTTCAGAGCAGCAATGGTGTTTCTAGAGGCCGGAAAGGAACTCAGTTCTGTAAATCCCGTTTGAGGGTGTGAATCAGTCATATTTTTCTGTCTCCTAGATAGAGGTATTACTGCCATTTATATTTCTCTGTCGGGTTAACCAGTTTTGGTGCCAACGATTGTTGTACTTAGAATCTGCACAATAATAAAAACACTCCAAAAGCTAGCAGCACTGGTTTTCCCGCATTGGGTTTTTATGGGGACATTTGTCCAAAAAATCCTTGTGTCACTTTGTTTATGAGCATGTTATTCAGTATTTGATCTGTATGTGTAGGCTATTAACTTTATTTACTTTGATGTTAATTATGAATACTCATATTAATAACTTATGTAAGTAGGAGAAGTAAATCAAGATTTAACAATAGGGTTTCTCAAGTTTAAGAATTTTTCACATGGTATCAGAGCGATTGCAGATCAAGTTGGATCTCCAGAAAGATGGCTGAAGAAATCTATGTTGCAGAAAGTTGTAGCAGCAACAGAGAAATAGGAGAGGACAGCACATCACCACAAGGACGCAGAGGCAGCAAAAACCATGCAAGGGCGGTGCAGAGACAACACAGTGCCTTCCAGAGGGACGCATGAGTAGCTTGCACTGCGCAGTCGCTGCGTTGAGCCAGTCTGCTCACGTAGAGGCCAGCTAGGGTGACATAGTCCAGTAATTGATTGTTGTGAAGAGTGTCCTGAACTGGAAGCTGAGCTACAGATCTTCAGTAGTTGCCGGTGGGGTGAAGATTCTGCTAGTGCAGAATTAAGCCTAAGCTAAGTTGACAAAGAGCGGGAGGAGAACAACTTCTCAGTAGTTTTCATTGCCAAAAGAAATCTGAAGATCGATCATAGTGTGATCGAAGAGAGATGATTCGTTGTGTTTAGAATATTTCCAAGAAGGAAATCTGTTGTCAGAGGGAGCAGAGGGTGACTTTTCTGTAAGGACACTAGATCCGAGCTTTAGTTGAGAAGCGGGGAGAGGAAGAGATGTTCCGAAAAAGTAGATCTGAGCAGATGGCACCACATGAATTGCATGATTTGGATAGGTTGGACGACCTGTGCAACTTTGCTATTTGGAAGGCCAGAATCCTGGTAATCTTGGAGGCATACGACTTGAGGGAGCATGTAGAGAGTGTCTTGGCTACACCAACCAATGCAAAATTCCTAGCAGATCATAATGAAGTAGCGGCACATGCCAAGCACTTCATCGTGGATGGGGTTAAAGATCATGTGGTACCACAAATAGTCGAGAAGAAGATGACTCATGAGATGTGGAAAGCTTTAACCACATTATATCAAGGCAAGTCCGTCCAGAGGAAGATTCTTGTGGATAACTAGTTGAGTTTATTTATGATGACCAAGGGAGAGGAAATCAATCCTTTCTTATTCAGAATACAGTCGAACTGGGATCAACTGATTGGCATGGGGTGCAAGGTGGAGGATGATGTCATGGCGAGGACTACTGTAAATGCAGTCACAAAGGAATGAGAAACATTTGTCCAAAGCCTTTTGGGCAGAGTGGAACTTCCTAACTGGGACAATATGTGGGCTATCCTTTGATAAGAGGAGATCTGCTGAATGATCAAGAAGCAGACCAGCACCAGAGTAGGCAAGGTGAAGAAGGAGGAAGAGGAAGATGCAACCCTAGCATCAAAGAAGAAAAAAGGGAAAAAGAAGCTTGATCTATCAAATATCAAATGTTTCCAATGTGGCAAACTTGGAAATTTTGCTAGAAATTGTCCTCAAAGGAATAAGGACAAGGAAGCCTCTAGTTCCAAGGCTGATGTAGCAGATGATGGCTCTGACGATGACATAGCCATGAGCGCTCATGAACCACAAATGTTAGGCGATATTGATTTTCAGATCAACTACAGAGTGGTGGCGGGATCCTTGAGTAGCCCAACACTTGGATCACATATGTGCTATGGGAGCCTTAAGAAAGTAGCAAGGATAGGCTGGAGCAGTGGGTGCAAAGATCACAAATGGAGCATATGGTAGAGGCTGAAACGCTGAATAGGGAACAAAGCAGTGCAGATGCAACAACAACATAGAGGCAACATCGCAGAGGATGCATGCTTACATAATGTAGAGCTGCAACAACGCAGTGGCTTTAGGATGAAAACGAAAAGTAGCAGCCTATGGAGCTTCAGTGATAAGATGCAACTCGAATGACTTGTCTGTCATTGGGCAGGGGTCCCTTCGTTGCTTCCTCTTAGCAACTGAGTTTTAGTACAACAGTTGGGCGCACGATGCAAAAATTTGAGAGGGAGCTGCAGTACAAATGTAGAAGTGACAGTGGCAGAGTCATGGGAAACAGTACAGAGAGAAACAATAATGCACTGATGTAGGGCAGCAGGCCAAGCATCAATGCAGAGACCAATACCATAGATCAGAGAAGTTTTTCGAGGTGAAGTGTATTGCTAGAGCACATTCCTCACTAAGAGGGAGTGTTGATATTTTGGGGTGTTGGGGTAGCATCGGATGTGCTCTAGAACCCAAAATTTCTAGAGGAGCTGGAGTACATGAGATTTCCAAGACCCAAAAACTGTTTAGAATAATTCTATCTGGTTTAAGTTTTATTCAAATAATTAATATTTTTAATTAAGGACCCTAAGTCTAACTTAGGAAAATTAAAATATTAAATTGAATTAAATTAAACATGTGATGAGAATGACTTAAGTGATGCGGATCAAGAAAATTCTAATCTTAGCCGTTGATTAGATATTAGATCACGACCGTTGGTTTCCCAATGAGAAAATTATGACAGAAGGGCTTGGGGTCAGTTGGAGAACACGCACACTGGCAAACAACTGAAGCTAAGCATGGTTTGCTAAGAATTTCAGAAGTGATTCAGCTACAGCGAGGGGCAGTATTGGCAAGCGGGATGGTTTGATACTAGGCCAAGAGTACAACGAGGGCATAGAAGGAGCATTCCAGAGCAGCGCAGAGGCAACAACTACACAGTCCAGCCAAGGGCCTAGCAAGCGCAACGCGGAGGCAGTAGGAGCCAAGCAAGGCTAACGCAGGCCTAGTATGGGCAGCGCAGAGGCATTAGGAACTAAGCAAGGCTGACGAAGGCACAGTTAGGGTAGCGCAGTGGCAGCGTAACCCCATCTAGGGTGACAAAGGCCCTTCCTGAGCAACGCAGAGGTTGACGTAGGCCAGTCAAGATGACGCAGAGGGCTTTAGAGCAGCGCTGGGGTTTCTTGAGGCCAAAAAGGGAATGAGTTCTGTAAATCTCGTTTTAGGGTGTGAATTAGTCATATTTTTCTGTCACCTGGATAGAGGTATTGCTACTATTTCTATTTCTCTATCAGGTTAACCAGTTTTGGTGCCCAAGATTGCTATACTTAGAATCTGCATAATAATAAAAACCCTCCAGAAGCTAGCACCATCGGTTTTCCTGTATTGGGTTTTTCAGGGGACATTTGTCTAGAAAATCCTTGTGTGTCACTTTGTCTATGAGCATGTTATTCAATATTTGATCTGTATGGGTAGGATGTTAGCTGTATTTAATTCGATGTTAATTCTGAATACTCAGATTGATAACTTATGTAAGTAGGAGAATTAATTCAAGATTTAACAGTAGGGTTTCTAAAGTTTAAGAAACATGGAGTTTGGACCTAGTTGCCCAAATTAACAATAGTTTATTTCTATAGGTTAATAGAAAGACAAAAGGAATATATAAAGAGCCAGGTCGGAAAAGCTACTCGGATTGGGAAATATGTAAAAGGTTCTATTAAAATTTTAGTACAAAGCGAAAATGCATTTGATAAGATGAAACGAAAGGAACAATATGCGACCATAAAATTTTATATTGGTCCTAAAACAAAATCATAACCTGCTCTGTCCTGACTCCTTTCACTTCACCTAAAATATTGTTGAGGAGGATATCAACAATGTACTGAATAGAAAAGTATCCAGATATGTTATTGCCATTGATGACATAGGAATTTTGCTGATTAGGGTAAAGCAAGTTAATGTTTGTACTGTTTTCTAGTCTTAAATCTGACTAGCATATGCTCACCCCATCTTTTGATAGATATTATTAGCTGCTACATAATAAGCAGGTGCAGTTTAGTCTGATAAAAAGCCCAGACTGTCCACAATGAGCTATGAGAAGGGTTGCTTCAACTTCACAAGTACATGCAAAAATAAAAAAAAATCACAATCTTAGATTAGTTCTTCTGGGCATCAGGAATGTCAAACAAGTGTCATCCTCAGTGGCAATACTAGAAGCTTCATTGCTATATTACAGACCAATTATCTCACAAATATAACAAAAATTCATATGAAACTTGAGATCAAATTCCATGTCCTCTCATGGATTTCTTAAGCAGTAAGGATAATGGCCAGTTGAATACTTTCCCAGAAACATCCATGTGAAATTCTTCATAACAGTTGTTGGTAATAAAATCTTTATCTATTGAAATCCATAGTCTAAGGCTTAAGAAAAGGAAGGAAAATAAATTGAACATGATGTCCTAATTCGAGAGTCAACACCCAGATCAGAAAATTTGGACTCCGGAGTCAAAGGTTTATTATCTGATAACGCCGACTGACTCTTCATGATTTCATATAATTTTCTCAGTGTCTCTGGTTTGGCCTATTATGAAAACGGGTGAGTATAAAGCATAAGAGAATGAAAATGTAAGACCAATATTTACCTTTAGAGTTCAATAATATGGGAAGAAAAACAATTATGCTGACAAAAAAGTGTCATATAAAAAGAGATAGTACATGAAAATAAATACCTTGACAAGGTTCTTTTACAAGAACTATGGAAGATTCCAATTACAACTTGTGATGGGAAAAGAAACTATAACGCACAAGCTACCTACAAAGCATCAGGAGTGCATTGTGAAGATTGAAATGTTGGAAATGGAGATCTTTGATGTCTAAATGATATTGCCTCAAGTCTAGAGAATCTGGGGATGACCTGCAACCAGCCAAGAATGCATAGGCTGTTAATGGAATAACCTGAATTCATTTTGCATCCTCAAAATAAAAATAATATGGATGGATAATGAAAGAGGAAAATCTTTAAGAAACAAATATTTTCCTAATAGCACTTTCTGAAACTACTTAATATAGTAAAGCAACTAAAATAGTAAAAAATTAACATATGGTGCTTCCTAATTCCTTTGAGTCCCCTTTAACCATATTTGATATCATATCCTGCAAAAGGATTTCAGACTGTACATTGAAGCTCCTCTAGTACGCTTGATTGAAACTTTGTTTGTATGAATAACTACCTTTGAAACTTAAGTGCAACTAACATCCATTTATATGGTGTATTTCAAGCCTCAGCCTCAGCCTTAGTTCATAAAGTGCTATGCCTAAAATCATTTGGCAATCTAAAATATGCCTTCAAAAAGGTAAAACATTGAAACTAGTTCATTAATATAGAATTCCATTCCCCTATAGTTTACATCAGATAATGGCACTAATATTGAATATAAAAGTGATTTGGTGACACAGTCAAAAGTATGAATAGATTCTATACAGAAAGGTTAAAGCCCAAAACTATATGAGGTTCTAGGATAAATAATCATTGATGACTATTTTTTTCCAATACTAATCAAATGTTTGATTCACTAAGCACATAGTCACTTCATGAATATATCTAGAGTATGCAAGAAAATTCAAAAAAGAAAAAAAAAATCAAAATTACCATTTTCTTAAGAATATCAGTTTCAAATACAATGACAAAAAATCTCTGGCATCTTCCTTCATTAGAACACGCCATTAAAGCTATCTTATGAGAAAAGCGCCCCTTAATCCCATCCAACTATATAAGAAAGGCCCCTCATTTCCCAGGATGAGATTTTTAATTTTATTTTTTATAATATGCTTTTGAATACCTTTCTATTGCAATAAGCCATTTAACCCAAACACATGTTTATAAGGGATTTGAACTTCACTATGGAGCAATATCAACACTCTTGCTCTAAAATCAAACGAAAACCCATTGACAATAATGGGATTTTGAAGTGTAGGGTTTTTTTGAGATAGATTTCTCACACAATACAATACCTTGGTCTGGAAACAGATGCTCAATGCCTTAACCCATATAATGTTTTTGTGAATAAAATCAAATTTTGAATCAGATTGAAATTCCTGGTTATGTCTCGACTTGCTTCATGTTGCATGAAAAAGGGACAAGTGATAGAAAAAAAAAAAGAGAGCCTAATAACCTATTATCTTCTCAAAAAGTTTACCCCAAGATTTCGGGCAACATGAGTGGTAGTGAAAATTTTCAAAACAAGTCACTTGTATCGATTTTATTTTGTTGACAAAACACTCTTCAGATTTTAGAGTGGAGAAGTCTACAAAATTGTAGGACAATGATTAGATTTGGTGTGTGTTTATAACTTTATAATTGATTCTACAACTCCTATTGACAGGTCTCTATTGTAATTTCGACATTTATTTGAAATAATTCCTAAGATTTCCTCTGAGAATATTTATTTGACATATAGATAATGTATCTTTAATTGTTGGAGTTGCTTTTATTCCGGATGGTCCCTTGATATAACTGCTTGAGTTGTGGAGCTAGAAGGATTTTTATTATTGGCCTCTTCAATGGCAGAAATTGTGTCACCTTATGATTCCAATACTGCATAGAATTTTCTATGCCCAAATACACAAAACTAGGTTATTTACTGGCTATTCATTTCATACCAATTCGTGGATGCCAGTTTTTGTTTGCATACTGTGATTGTTTAGAAAAATATTTACTATCAGTATTTTTAAAACCACCTCAAATGATCCATTACTCTAGAATTTATGTTTATTATTGAAATTGGTTCAAAATTAAAATAAATGTAGAAGCCAAAAATAACAAAAAAATCTCATTTTTATTAAGTGCCTGAACTGAACTAATATTCTTCACAAGATCTGCTAATTTTCTCTTATAATCAACCCTTAGCCAAACTACTTTTAAAGAGGAGCAAAAGGTAGATTTACATTTTTTCTTTTTTCATATAACAAAGCATCCTATCTTTGAGCTGGTAGGAAAGGGTAAAATGTCCTTCAACATTAAAGCTCGAAGCCACTACAACAATAAAATTAACATGTCATTTGCAGAAATTAAACCAATTGTAAAATAATTTACTTCTTCTTTTGATCTTTATTTATATTTTTTATTATTCACTAACAATATTATGCATACTATGTTGAAATTGTGTGTAACTTCTAAGAGATTGTTATTAGAGAGACATACATCTTTCCTGTACTTAATATGAGAATGCACAAATCACTGCAATTGTTACAAATATGAGTCACTGCAATTGTAAAGCCCTTTTCTGATGTTGGTAGTGAAAAAATATTCAATTTTATTATGAGACACACAAATAATTTTCTCTTTTCTAAGGCTGAATTTGTTAGATTAACCCTAGATATTATATATATATAGAAGAATTAAAATGCTACTTAAAGTATTTAAGGTTAAAATTATTTATGTAATTTAGTTTCAATGTGCAGAATCCCAAATATAGGAGGGAAGGATCTGCATCTTTATTTCTTATACATGGAATTAACTACTCATGGTGGACTAGAAAGGGTAAGGTAGACTTTGTATATTTGTTATAGCACGATTATAATTCTAGAAAAATGGCTCCTAAAAATTTTGCTCATCTTTTTTATTCTTTATGACAACCATGCATCTAGAAATTTGGTTCCAGCAATTTCGCTTCTTAAAAGTTAAAACTGGCCCCTTTTTCTTGTGTTTTTATTATAGATATGCATCTGGCACAATTTTTTTGTGTAGAAGAAAGGTGGGTATGTTACAGGTTCCTACACAGGAGTTATCCACATTCTTACTGTCTGAAGTCAGCGTTAACCTTGGAGGCTCACCTTTATTACTCACTGATCTTACATTATTGCATAATAAGTTTTCTAACATTCAAGTAATGATGATATCCTTAAAATTAACATAGCGTCATGATAAAAATATGACGTGGCTACTAACAATTGAGAGATGTTTTCAACATGGACGTCATTCTATGTTTTCCATAGGTCTGCTAGATTCTACTAGTAAGAACATTCATGGAATTGAGCATTTTATGGATGTAAATTTGTAGACCATTTCAAATATTTTCACAACCTATCTACCAAAAAATGGAATGGAGGGAAGCGTATGCTTCCGAACCTCTTAAGAAATGCAGGTGAGAAGAGAAAAATATTTTAAGTCAAACAAGTTACAAATATAATAATTAGACTAGTACATGGATAATAGGTACAAGAAGAATGAAAGAGATTCGTGCTACTAGTAACATTAACCTACAATATAGTTTCTCCCTTGTTTATCACATCTCCAATATAATGATATAAGGACAAAGGATGCATACTTAACTGAGATAGCTAAGATTTAAGTCAAGTAACACACTGGCTACCCTCATTGATTTACATCTCTATAGTAAACAGATGGTGTGTTTCCATCACAGAACATATCACAACAAGCCTTGAAGTTCCAAAGCTTGTTTTGTAGCTTACTATTATGTTTTTCTACTGAAAATTTAGTGCTTAGACCCATGGTCCCAATTTTCTATATACTAGGAGTCTAGGACTACTTGCTAGGAAAATTACAACTGGCTAGTTTTTCTCAAAGCTTAGGGCCTATTATGGCTAGTGAACTTGAATTAATGGTTTCTCAGACATACCACTGAAACTTTTCTTTACTAACTTGATAGAGAGATGCCAGACATCATTGCAGTGTCTTGAAGGGACTTGTCACTTCATACAATTTCAATTTTTTTAAATTAAAGCTCTTTCAAGGGATTTCACTAGGACTCATTTTAACTACCAGTTGTATTTTAGCAGCCTGAATGCATGATTTTCATCTTGTAGGATAGTTGAAGAGTGTACATAATGAATTTTATTGTTGGGCTTGTGCAAAAGAGAGTGATTTATATGATGCAGGAGCCATAGTGATAAGATATTGGTTCAAGTAATTGGTTTCAGTGTGATGCATTGCCTTTTTTGAAGTATATCTTGAGGAATTATTGCAAGATGCTTCTTTACACTGAATGACAAAGCATCCATCACTTATCAAGAGGTGGGATGCCATGTCATAGTTGTGATGTGTGAGTCTGACATCCCAACTTGAGCCCTGTTGTAGAGAGGAAAATAGTAAGCACCATGCGGTAAGCCAGTGATTGAATATTACTTTATTCTCATCCAACAGAGAATATGTAAAGGCGGTGAGACAATCATTAGTTTAGCACATGAAGCTTAGTTTTTTCCATGCGCAGAGGCCCACCAATCCACAAAGGAAAAACATAGGGAACTGAATCCTTTTTGGGTAATAACAAGTACAACATCCTACTTTAACTAACCTGAAAAACCCTTCTGACTTGAAGTATAATTTCATTCGGAATTTACTTTAAATATCATAAATTTACATTCAAAACTCACGGATTTGCATTCTACATTATATGGTTGAAAGTATGTGTAGGGCTAGAATTACCATGCAGTTTTAGTCTAAGTCTTGAGATGTGTTCTCATGTACATAATAATCCTCTGTAAGTGGCACATTCGCTCTTTTTTTAGTGTATATGCATTTTTTGGGTGTGGAGCCTGATTATCTTGTTTACTTTGTATCACAACATTGGACCCCTGTACCTTAAATGGGGTGGAAACGTCGCCCGTAAATTAATCGCTGCCGTGGGGGATCCAGGGGGGTGGCATCGACTTTATGGAGCCCCCCCCTGGTGGGGGGTTTCGGGGGCAGCGCCCCTGAAGCTAAAAACAAATGTAAAAATGCCTTGTAAAAGTATAGTAATTTCTAGTCAATCTGGGTCGTTCATTAGGAAAATGATCTGATGGTAGAAGTTATGTTTAGTTTAGGGTTTTTTTCCCTAGAAGGCAACCCCTCGCTTTTATGAGGGTATTGTATTGCGGATGTGTATTATATGTGTATTATCAGAGCGAGAAATAGAGAGGGAGATTGTGAGAGAGAAAATAGGATATTACATCGGATCTGCTGTAGGTTGTGTCTCTTCATTTTGCTAGATAATAGAAAGGAAGGACTGGTTGTTCGGGGTGGTCATAGCCCAAACTGGGTGAACCATGTATATCTGTGTCTCTTTGGTTTTATTTGTTTTCTGTGCTTGTATTTTCCGCATATTTTATGTGTTGCATTTCTCTCTAATATATAATTTTCTAACAACTGGTATCGGAGCCGAAGGTATATTTGGTTGATAAACTCGCAGGAAAGAAGGGTTCCTGGTTTGAGTGGGAGCAATGGTGGAAGATGGTAAATTTAGGTTCAAGAAATTTAACGGCCAAAACATCCCACTGTGGAAGATGCAGATGGAAGATTATCTGTATCAGAAAGATCTTTACCTACCGTTGAGCGGAAAAAAAGAAGCTGGTGGCCATGACAGATGCGGAATGGAACATTCTCGATAGAAAGGGACTCGGAAAAGTATGGTTGTGCCTTGTAGCATCAGTCGCCTTCAATATTTCGAAGGAAACAACAACAGAGGGTTTGATGCAAACGTTGGCGAAACTATATGAAAAACCCTCGGCCTCAAACAAGGTATTTCTTATGAAACAACTATTTAATATGAAGATGTTGGTAGGTGGATCTGTTGTAGACCATTTAAATGATTTTAATACAGTTACCATTTAGTTAAGTTTTGTAGGGGTAAACTTTGATGATGAAGTTAGAGCTCTGTTATTCTTGTGCTCATTTCCACAGAGTTGGAATGGTTTAGTAATGGCCATTATTAACTCTGTCTCTGGATCTAGTACTTTAAAGTTTGATGATGTTGTCGGTGCTATCCTTAGCGAGGAAATGCGACAGAAAAGCTCCAATGAGACATCGGGTAATGCTTTGAGTGCAGAGTCTAGGGGAAGAAGAATGGAAAGAGGAAAGAGCTCGACATATCACAGTAAATCAAAGAAAGGCAGATCCAAGTCCAGATCGGGGATAGTGTGCTAGAAATGCGGAAAAAAAGGACACCTAAAGAAAGACTGTAGATCTCGGAAGGGAAAAGAAGGAGACACACAACAAGAAAAAAATCATGAAGAAAATGTGACAGGTGAAGTGTTACAAGATGCTTTGATTATTTCTTTCAAAAATGTTACCCATTCTTGGGTTGTAGATTCAGGGGCTTCATTCCATGCCACACCTGATAAGAAATATTTTCATGACTATGTTCAAGGAGATTTTGGACAAGTTTGTTTCAGTGATGATAAACCCTGTAAAATTGTTGGAATGGGTAAGGTTCTTGTAAAATAGCAGAATGGAAACCAATGGCTATTAAAGGAGGTAAGGCATGTTCCAGATCTAAAGAAAAATCTGATTTCAACAGGGCAGTTAGGCAGTGAAGGTTGTGTTACAACTTTCACAGATAAAGCTTGGAAGGTTACCAAAGGAGCCCTAGTAATAGAAAAAGGCGAAAAGGTTGGTACATTGTATCTATGCAATGTTATTTCTAACTCTGTTAATGCTTTAACTTCCAAAGGAGTAGATGAAGCATTATGGCATCATAGGCTTAGACACATGAGTGAGAAGGGGATGAAGATTATTCACTCAAGAAATTTGTTGCCAAGTTTGAAGAATGTTGATTTGGATTTTTGTGAGAATTGCATTTATGGAAAATAGAAGAGAGTTAGATTTCTCGGCATTGGGAAAGAAAAGAAGAGCGAAAAATTAGAGCTTGTCCATACAGATGTATGGGGACCTGCTCAGGTATCATCTCTCGGTGGCTCTCGTTATTATGTTACTTTTATTGATGATGCAACTAGAAAAACCTGGATTTATTGTATTCAAAATAAATTTTATGTATTTGATACTTTCAAGAAATGGAAAGCTTTGGTTGAGATTGAGACAAGAAAGAAGTTGAAGTGTCTCAGATCAGATAATGGAGGTGAATATTGCAGCAAAGAGTTTGATAGGTACTGTTCAGAGCATGGAATTCATAGAGAGAAGACAGTTCCAGGAACACCACAAGAAAATGGTGTGTCAGAAAGGATGAACATAACAATCATGGAGCATGCAAGGTGCATGAGATTGCATGCGGGATTGCCTTTACAATTTTGGGCAGATGCTGTAGATATTGCTGTTTATCTAATAAACATAGGGCCTTCAAGTTCCTTGGATGGTGGTATTCCAGAGGAAGCATGGACAGGTAAAATGGTAAACTACTCTTTTTTAAAGCCTTTTGGTTGTGAGGCTTTTGTCCATATTAATAAAGAAAATAGAACAAAGCTTGAGGCAAAATCAAAGAAATGTACCTTTATTGGATATGGTGTTAATGATTTTGGTTATCGCTTATATGATTATGAAAATCAAAAAATCATTAGGAGTAGAGATGTAATATTCAATGAAAAGGTCTTGTATAGGAATCGGTTGCAGGAAAAGAAACAAGAAAAAGAAAGCAAGGAATACACAGTTCTTGATGAGATAACTGAAAAAGTAAAGGTGCCTGAAAATCATAATAATAAACAACCACATCAGCAGTAACCACCACAACAAAAACATGCACCTCAAACACCTGAAAGTGGTGTTAGAAGATCTACCAGGATAAGTAGACCCCCTAAACAATACTCTCCTTCATTATATTATTTATTGCTAACTGATTCTGGTGAACCCGAATGTTATGAAGAAGCAATGCATGTTGAAAGTAGAAAGAAGTGGGAGCTAGCCATGGAAGAAGAGATGGACTCCTTAATGCATAACTAGAATTGGGACTTAGTCAGGTTGGCTGCAGGTAAAACTACACTACAGAATAAATGGGTTTACAGCCTGAAGGAAGAAGATGGAGGAAAACAGACGTACAAAGCTAGACTTGTGGTGAAGGGGTTTGCATAGAATAAAGGTATTGATTTTGATGAAATATTTTCTCCTATTGTTAAGATGAATTCAATCAGAACTATCTTAAGTCTTGTAGCAGCGGAAGATTTACATCTTGAACAGTTAGATGTAAAGACAACATTTCTCCATGGAGATTTGGACGAAGAGATATACATGTAGAAACTAGAAGGATATGAGGTAAAAGGGAAAGAAAAATTGGTGTGCATGTTAAAGAAGAGCTTGTATGGCTTAAAACAGGCTCCAAGGCAGTGGTATCTAAAATTTGAAAAGTTTATGTTTGAACAAGGTTATACTAGATGTCACTCTGATCATTGTGTTTATCTAAAGAGGAAAAATGATGGCAGCTATATTATATTGTTATTGTATGTAGATGACATGCTTGTTGCAGGGTCTAACATGTAGGAAATAAATGTGCTCAAAAGAAAATTGACAAATTAATTTGCAATGAAGGATTTGGGAGCTGCAAAACAAATCCTTAGTATGAGGATAACTAGAGATAGAAAAAATCGCAAATTATCACTATCTCAGAATGAGTATATATAAAAGGTGTTTAAAAGATTTAATATGCAGAATGTAAAACTAGTTAGTACACCTTTTTCTAGCCATTTCAAACTTAGTAAGGAGATGTGCCCCAAGACCCATGAAAAAATGGAATATATGTCTAAATTTCCATATGCGTAAGCAGTTGGAAGCTTAATGTATGCAATGGTCTGCACAAGGCCTGATATTGCACATGCAGTGGGAGTTGTAAGCAGGTACATGAACAATCTAGGAAAAGAACATTGGATGGCAGAAAAATGGATTCTCAGATATTTGAGAGGTACCACAAATCAAGCATTATGCTTTTGTGGTTCAAACATTGCTCTACAGGGATATGTTGATGCAGATATGGCAAGTGACAGAGATAATAGGAGGAGAACTACAGGATATGTATTTACTGTAGGTGGAATAGCTGTCAGTTGGGTTTCAAAAATCAAAAGTGTTGTTGCACTTTCAACAACAGAAGCAGAGTATGTTGCTACTACAGAGGCTAGTAAAGAAATGATTTGGTTACAAACGTTTATGGATGAATTGGGTAAGAAGCATGATATGGGCACGCTATACAGTAATAGCCAAAGTTCCATTCATCTTGCAAATAACTCAACATTTCATTCCAGGACTAAACACATACATCTCAAGTACCATTTCATATGGTCAGTATTGGAAGATGGAGAGTTGAAGTTGGAAAAGATGCAAACTAGCCAGAATCCTGCATATATGCTAACAAAAGTTGTAACCAGGGAGAAACTGAGAACGTGCTCAGTTTCAATTGGTCTTCACGGATGACGATGAAGATGAGAAACAACCAGGTCCAAAGAGGAGTCATTGTCCAGCAAATGAAGCAGCGGTGGAGTTGCTACAATCAGTCTCCAAGTGGGAGATTGTTGGGTGTGGAGCCTGATTATCTTGTTTACTTTGTATCACAACATTGGACCCCTGTACCTTAAATGGGGTGGAAACGCCACCCATAAATTATTCACTGTCGTGGGGGGTCCGGGGGGGCTGGCAACAACTTTATGGAGTCCCCCCCTGGTGGGGGGTTTCGGGGGCAGCGCCCCCGAAGCTAAAAACAGATGTAAAAATGCCTTGTAAAAGTATAGTAATTTCTAGTCAATCTGGGCTATTCATTAGGCAAATGATCTGACAGTAGAAATTATGTTTAGTTTAGGGTTTTTTTCCCTAGGAAGGAAACCCCTCGCTTTTATGAGGGTATTGTATTGCGGATGTGTATTATATGTCTATTCTCGGAGCGAGAAACATAGAGGGAGACTGTGAGAGAGAACAAAGGATATTACAGTGGATCTGCTGTAGGTTGTGTCTCTTCATTTTGCTAGATAATAGAAATGAAGGACTGGCTATTCGGGGTGGACATAGCCCAAACTGGGTGAACCACGTATATCTGTGTCTCTCTGGTTTTATGTGTTTTTTGTGCTTGTATTTTCCACATATTTCATGTGTTGCATTGCTCTGTAATATATAATTTTCTAACAACATTAACTGGTTATGCTCCATCTCATCTGACGGGTCATTAATCAGAGGAAATTCAAAATTAAAGGAAATCATAGTAGTGCTCAAATTTCCTCAAACTATAACAAGTGCTTCATTTTTTTTTACAAAAATACTACTGCAATTTGTTCCACCATTAGGAGCAAGTGCACTTCTCCAAGTCTAGGGACCCTTGGTTCCTCCTCCAAGTATGCTGTTAAAAGTCATAGGATATTTACAATCAACAGATTTTATTCCCTTTTGTGTACGAGTAAGATTCACACCTTTTTCTCAAGCAGTGTTGTATTTCCTATCTGCTTTGCCAATAGTTACCCCACTGAGCTCAATCCGAGCCATGAATCAAATTATATGTGCTGATTACACACGTCCATTTTCAGAGGATCTCAAAGTAGGTCCCAGAACAAGGAAAATTGATTCTGCACAAGCTCTCAGAGGTATGTAATATGAACCAAATGAATTGAAGTTATCCTGTTAAATATTATCCTCGTGATTATTTTTCATTTCATTTAACTATAGATATATGTTTAACTGCTGTAGTTGACCCTGCATCATCAATAGGTAGCATTGTAACTGGTTCTATTGATGGTAAAGTTGACTACGCCTATCTTGTCACTGTAATGGTGGGAACAAGAAAAATGAGGGGTTTCCTCTCCCATGTACCTCCTCCTATCTCTGGACCACCGGGTGCAAGTGTGTCTACATTTTGAATAATCGGGAGATAAAATTTATAACTGGTATGCTAGATCACAGACTAGGCCAGAAGCAAAAGATAAAAGAAATGTCAAGGAAGGATCCAAATGCCCCAAGACAAAACAAAACTGGTTATAATTTTTTCTTTACTAAGCAATGAGCCAGGCTCAAGTCAATTAAACCAGATAAGGATAGAGCGATCAACAAGATGATTGGTGATTTGTGGAATCAACTTTCAGAGGATGATAAATCAGTAAGTATATTTGTGGAGACATTAGTTTAGTCTCTCTGGCACATCTTAGCTATATTGTCCATCAACAATTTGATTGTCTAGCTAAATGCAATCCTATAAGTTAAGTTGCTATCACAGTCTCTCCAAGTTGTTAGTGTTCTAAGTTGGTTTTGGAGGCATGCATCTGTACAAAGGCCATTTATAGGTCCAAGGCCTCTTTAGTTTATTTGGATCTAGAATAGTTGACTTGATTAGTATTAGGAAGATCTAAGCAAATGAAAGGTAATTTAATTTCTGGTTAATGGAAAGTAGTACTTTCATAGGAAATTTTGAACATTTGATTATGGAGTAATTTAATGCTAAATTATTTATAGTCCTTATATAACTGTGATTACCAACAATTTGGTTATATGTGTTCTTGATTTGAATTTAAGTTCAAAGGAAGTGACATGAAATAATCTGTGGCAGCCTTATCAAGAGTGAGGTTTAGTGTATAAAGAGTGTTATAAGAGAGAGATGTGGGAATACAAGGAAAGACAGAGACTTGAGAGCTAGGGTACAGTGGGAACCAATGGCTTCCATCAACATAGTTTAAGCACTGCAAGGAAAACGAACCCCTTAGCAATGATATGACAAAAAAATGTAAATTAATACTACAAGACAGTCAACCACTCCAAGGGACAGTTCTGTCAATATCAGAAACCCATTGTTATGAGACCGACATCGCAGAGAAAATTTCTTGTTGTTCTAGCACTGGCATCTTGGAGAAAATTTCTTGTGGTTCTGGCATTGGTATCTTGGAGAAAATTTCTTGTGGTCTTGGCATAGGCCTTGTTGACTACGAGCCTTCCAAGAACCGTCAATCTCCAAAGGGTGAAATTCATGTTACAGTGCAGGAACAAGGTGCCCATGGGGTTAGTAGCCCTTGACATTTATAACCCCACTTTTGAAAGAAAACTAACTGGGTGGATGTGAGATTCTTAATGGACCATTGCCTTGAACTACAGAACAATACAAGATGTTCTATGGTGAAAATTGAAAGTTGAATTATGTCTCTTATATTGTTCAATCATGAATGCAGTAATGGATGCTTTGTTACAAATTAGACAAGCCTACTAACATTGTAACACAAAGTCTAGAATTTTTTGACACCGCATATATAGGGAAACATGTAAAGATTTATTAGCTCGATCTTGACATGTATTCTTTTGCAACTGTTGTTGAGAGACATAAGTATTTTTTTGGAAGATATTGAGAATTACCGTGGCATATAGATGTCTTTATAAGCATAAGGAAGTTCATATTATGCAGTGTGAAAAAACCCCAACACAAAAACATACCTGATTTGAATCTGAATGGTGGCCACTCAGAATAATGGTCTTAATCTGTGCTTTATCTGTCTCATCTTCGTCCTCATGAATAACATCCAGGGTCTCCTGCATCTTCGGTTTTTGCCCCGATACAAGCTGCAGGGTCTTTGTCAGAATAACTAGCAAGCCACCACAACATCCTGCCTAATAAACCACAACATCCTGCCTAGTAAAATTATGGCACCCCAGCTCGAGTCCCTCATCCCTTCCATCAATTCTCCTAAACAAGGATATTTCACTTCTAACAGGAGGATCTATGATTGTCTTGTTCTAATACAGGAATCAGTTCACTCTCTCAAAAGCAGGAAATAGGATAGCATGTTAGATATAAATCTTCCGGATAATCACATGAGAGTTTTAGGAACGACGCGTTTCGAACTACCAACTGTAGTTCATCATCAGGATAGCATGTTTCTGAAGTTCGATCTAGAAAAATTATATAACAATGTTCTTGGAGATTTTTGCTTTAGGTTCTATGCAGATTTGGGTTCATCTTAGCCTAAATTTAATGGATTTAAAACTGCATATCATCGACCACCTTTTCAGTCCTAATCAAAGGGGTTGCATTGAGTTCGTCATATGATTCAGGCCACTCTTTCCTTTCCTTTCCATTATTATGATGGAGGTTTTTGGTACAGCTTGATCTCTACCAAGAAATGAAGGTTTTCTAAAGGGAATCAACACCTCCCAAAATTTACAGTTAGTCACACATTCCCAATTTGTGTATGATTTTGTTCTCATGGGAGCATCCCAAATAAAGAAATCCAAATCATTCAAACAAATTTTGGACTTTTTAGAAGTAGTACCTGGGCAAGAAATAAAAAAACAAGTATCCAGGATTCTCTTTCTCAAACCAAATCACCATGATTGCAGAACTCACGGGCTTCTAAAATGAAGAAACCCCAACCAAATATCTTGGCTTCCCACTCGCGAGTCACAACCACAAGATTTGGAAGAATAAAATGGCACTACATCAACTTAAAAATCATAAAATTAATTGAATCTTGGTCCAATAGCAGCCTCTTCCTAGCTAGTAGAATTATATATTCGCAGTCCCTCCTGAGTGCCATGGAAATCTTGTTAAGCTTCATCTTGTTCACCCAAGACGATGCTCTATGAAATTGAAAGGAAGTTTAGACACTTTCTTTGAAAGGGAAGTAAACCCAAGAAAAATTTCAACTTTCTACCATGGTTGAAATTTGAAAATAACAGAACCCAAGTGGACTGGCATGTTTGGATTCAAAAACTGACTTAATGAACAAATATTTGGCTGCAAAAATCACTTGGAAATTTCTAACATATCCATAGCACTGTGGTGTAGGATCCTATAGGAGAAATATCTCCCTTCAAGCCATCCTTTATCCCTTTTACATGACCAGGTACCAAAAGGATTTGCTATATGGAACAACGTGATCAACTGCATGAATATGTCCGAAATTGGCACATCTTTAGGGAAATTGGTGAGGAAGTTTTTTAATTTTTGGTTACATCTTGGAATGCACTCCCACCTTTTTCTAAAAACATGGAGCTATAGGCTGAAGGCACAGTGATAATGGGATGAATTAAAGATGCAAAAAAATCTAGGCCCCATAAAATAATTGGGAAAGGTGACTTTAATATGATTGTAGATTCTTTTCAAAATCCTTCTCCCAACCTATCATGGGAATCAATATCCTGTGGGGAAATGGGTCTGGAGGAAAAAAATATGGGAATCAATCAAAGAATTGTGGAAGGCGACTCTAAGATGATTATAGATTATCTTCACAATATTTCTCCCAACTTATCATGGGAATCAATATCCTGAGGGCAAATGAGTTTGGAGAAAATTATCATGTTTTGACTCAATCAGGTTCAAATGTGTCAGGAGATAAGCCAAACAAGTTTTTGATTGGCTAGAAAACAAAGAGATCACCTCAAAACATCATTTCTCTATAAGTATATTCATTGATAATGTAGAAAATTTGGAACATTAGTGGGTTCAATTGATGTGTGTTAAATTTAGATAACGATTGTATGTTCTATGCTTAAAGCAGTTTTCTTCAATCTTTTTTATAGGCCTAATTTAGATTAGCAATCACATAATCATTTAAAGTAAATGCTAATAGAACATAATAATAGATTGACAGAAGACAAGACAATATAATAAATCATAATTTACAATTCTTCCTATCCAACATAGATAGAGATAAATGTTTGTTACAACAGTCAACAGGATGCCCTAGCCAACAAAGACTTTGGCTAGTCAACCCAGCTTTTCCAACCTCCTGGAGGTTCACTCAAACACATACAAGATCAACCTTACTTTAGTGTCACACACACCTCATGAGACAACTCCCAAAACAATCAATGCAAGTCAACAAAAGGATTTCCAGCATCCATTTCTGGCATCATCCATATTTCCGGCATCCATTTCTGGCATCATCCAGATTTCCAGCATCCATTTTCGGCATAGATTTTCGGCATCCATTTCTGGCATCCATTTTTGGCATCATCCATATTTCTAACGTCCAAATTCACACGTGGGAGAGAGATAATCCTCTTCTAGGCCGTACGAACCAATCAAATCATGAGGAATGTGTGTGATGAGATGATAAGAAAATGAGCATCAAATCTCTCCAATTTATATCCATAAATGAGGGTGTGTGACACATCTGTTGGGCTTGGGAGCCTACATGACAATTTAGGCTGACCTTGACAAATTTCACAAGTGTGGAAAATAAAATCAGAATATAAGTTTTTCTCATCCAAACAAGATGATCTTTAGATCAATCTTGCATCTCTCCGAAAGAAAAATCCAACAAAAAAATCATCATCATCATATGAGCAAATCAACATGGAGTTTGGACCTAGTTTCCAAAAATTAATAGCGTGCAAGGGAGTCATGGTTATAGGGTGATGCCCATTTGATTCGGAGGACAATGTATTGTTTATTTCATCATTGCATCATACAAATAAGGAAAATGCTACCCTTTATTTATTCCCAATAACAGGATCCTTCACCATGAGAGCAGAGCATCAACATCTAGTAGCTTAGGTCTAAGCAGCGTGAGGAGTCCACTTCTGGGACAATTTTTATATTTCCCAAGATGCAATCATAGGAATCATCCTTCGCAATGCCATGGGATCCATCAATTTATGGGCTCGTTTCTCTCATTGCTGGGATCAATCAGATGGCCGTCTGAATCCACGAGATCAATTCGATTACAATGAAGCTCGAATGACTCTCCTATAGTAAGAATAGATAGTTCAAGACTAATATTATATATGAGTCGAATATTATCCAAAGGTATTAGAAGACTAGCCCATTTTCATGGCGGAACTAGAAATGACGAAAAAATCTTCAGCTCGTCCCATATAAGGAATATGATGAACCAATCAAGTTCAGTTCCTCAGAACTACCTCAACACACACTCCACATTTTTTTTGCCAGAAGCACGATCTCTTCGCATGTGGTTGGGCACTTTCGTGAAAATTCCCCCTATGCTTATTTAATAACCCCTATGGCCCCCATCATCTATATTTGCAACAAGAAATATATGCGACCACCAATCACAATGCCAATATAGCACCTTCTCTATGTTCGAATTCAATGTGCATGAAATATATTTGTACAATTTTTAAGCTTTCATGCTTTCCCCTCAGCCTTGTGCCATGCTTTCCCATGACCGAAACTTCAAAAAACAACGAAGTTCTAAAGTATTAAGCCTCGTGCCAATAAAATTTCTAATGCCATTTTCCATATTGAAGTGTTAAAATTCAACTTGCAACATTTTTATTGACAACGTGTTTGTGTTTGAGCTAGAAGGAAATTTAGCATGCGCTAGATTTGTTTCACAATGCCATGTTGTGGTTGGCAATCTGGTTGTTTGTGCTAGAAGGAAATTTGCTAGATTCTTTGACCTTGTAACGCTGTTATTAGAAATATGCATGTGACTATGTTAGAAGGAAATTTAGCACATGTTATATTTCTTTTCTTGCAATGTTGTTATTGTCAATATGCTTTAGCTTGTGCTAGAAGTAAATTTAGCGTGCGTTAGATTTATTTAATCCTACAATGTTTTTATGTTATTATGTGCATGTTAGAAGGAAATATAGCACATGCTATATTTGTTTCATCTTATGATGTGCTTGTGTTGTGATGTAAGGAAATATAGCACATGTTATATTTCCTTTGCCCTATAAAAAATGTGCTTGTGTTGTGCTGCAAGGAAATCTAACACATGTTAGATTTTCTTTGCCCTATAATGTTGTTTTTGTCAACATGCTTGTGTTTGTGCTAGAAGTAAATCTAGCATGCACTAGACTTCTTTCATTTTATAATGTGCTTGTTTGGTGTGTTTATGCTAGAAGGAAATCTTACACACATTAGATTTCTTCTAATTTTGTTATTGGCAATGTGCATATGTTTGGGTTAGAAGGAAATCTAGCACACGTTAGATTTCATTCCCCTTGTAATGTTATTATTTCCAATGTGTTTGTGTTTCTCCTAGAAATAAATTTAACAGGTCCTAGTTTTATTTTGGCATGCACCTTTGTTGCTGGCAATATGCTTGTCTTTCTACTAAAAGTAAATCTTGCACATGTTAGCTTTCTTTCACGTTGCAATGTTTCTATTGAGAATGCCTTGTATCTATGCTAGAATAAAATCTAGCACATAATAGATTTCTTTTTGCCCCGCAATATTGCTTTTGGAAATAAGTGTTTGTGCTAAAAGTAAATCTAGCACGAGCTATATTTCTTTAACCCTGACATGTTGTTATGTGCTTATGTTTTCGCTATAGGAAAATTAAGCATGGGTTAGATTTCCTTCAGCTTCCAATGTTGTTATCGACAATGTGCGCTTATTTATGCTACAAAGAAATATATCACTCATTATTTTTTTTTCATCTTACAATGTTGTTATTAGCAATGCACTTTCGTTTATGATAGAATGAAATATAGCACATGTTAGATTTCTTTTTCTTGATAATGTTGTTGTTGGAAATAGGCTTCTGTTTTTGCTAAAAGTAAATATAGCACATGCTAGATTTTTTTCACCTTACAATGTTTGTTATGTGCTTGTGCTTGTGCTAGAAGGAAATTTAACAACATTAGAATTCAAATTGCAACATTTTTATTCACAATGTGTTTGTGTTTGAGCTAGAAGGAAATTTAGCATGCGTTAGATTTGTTTCACAATGCCATGTTGTAGTTGGAAATCTGGTTTTTTGTGCTAGAAGGAAATATTCTAGATTCTTCGACCTTGCAATGTTGTTATTGGAAATATGCATGTGACTATGTTAAAAGGAAATTTAGCACATGCTAGATTTCTTTTCTTGCAATGTTGTTATTGATAATATGATTTAACTTTTGCTAGAAGTAAATTTAGCGCGTGTTATATTTATTTAACCCTACAATGTTGTTATGTTCTTATGTGTGTGATAGATTTGTTTCATATTATAATGTGCTTGTGTTGTTCTGTAAGGAAATCTAGCACATGTTAGATTTCCTTTGCCCTGTAATGTTGTTGTTGTCAACATGCTTGTGTTTGTGCTAGAGGTAAATCTAGCACACACTATAATTCTTTCACCTCATAATGTGCTTGTCTTCTTGTGTTTATGCTAGAAGGAAATCTTACACACATTATATTTCTTTCACCTTATAGTTTTGTTATTGGAAATGAGCTTATGTTTGGACTAGAAGGAAATCTAGCACACGTTAGATTTCATTCACCTTGTAATGATATTATTGCCATTGTGTTGGTGTTTGTCCTAGAAGAAAATTTAACAGGTCCTAGTTTTCTTTTGGCATGCACCTTTGTTGTTGGAAATATGCTTGTTTTTGTACTAAAAGTAAATCAAGCACATGTTAGATTTTTTTCACCTTGCAATGTTGCTATTGAGAATGCCTTGTATCTATGATAGAAGAAAAACTAGCACATAATAGATTTATTTTTGCCCTGCAATATTGCTTTTGGAAATATACTTATGTTTGTGCTAAAAGTAAATCTAGCACGAGCTAGATTTCTTTAACCCTGCCATGTTGTTATGTGCTTATGTTTTTGATACAAGAAAATTTAGCACGGGTTAGATTTCCTTCACCTTTCAATGGTGTTATCAACAATGTGCGCTTATTTATGCTACAATGAAATATATCACTCATTATATTTTTTTCATCTTACAATGTTGTTATTAGCAATGCACTTCCATTTATGATAGAATCAAATATAGCACATGTTAGATTTATGTTGCTTGATAATGTTGTTGTTGGAAATAGGGTTGTGTTTTTGCTAAAAGTAAATATAACACATGCTAGATTTTGTTTCTGCTTATTTATGCTACAGGAAAATATATCACTCATTATATTTATTTCATATTACAATGTTGTTATTAGCAATGCACTTCTGTTTATGATAGAATGAAATCTAGCACATGTTAGATTTCTATTGCTTGATAACGTTGTTGTTGGAAATAGGCTTGTGTTTTTGCTAAAAGAAAATATAGCACATGCTAGATTTTGTTCACCTTACAATGTTTTTTATGTGCTTGTGTTTGTGCTAGAAGGAAATTTAGCACACATCAGAATTCAACTTGCAACATTTTTATTGACAATGTGTTTGTGTTTGAGATAGAAGGAAATTTAGCATGCACAAGATTTGTTTCATAATGCCATGTTGTGGTTAGCAATCTGGTTGTTTGTGCTAGAAGGAAATATGCTAGATTCGTTGAGTTTGCAATGTTGTTATTGGAAATATGCATGTGACTATGTTAGAAAGAAATTTAGCACATGTTAGATTTCTTTTCTTCCAATGTTGTTATTGGAAATATGCTTTAGCTTGTGCTAGAAGTAAATTTAGCATTTTTTAGATTTATTTAACCCTACAATGTTGTTATGTTCTTATGTGTGTGCTAAAAGGAAATTTAGCACATGCTAGATTTGTTTCATCTTATAATGTGTTTGTGTTGTGCTGTAAGGAAATCTAGCATATGTTAGATTTCCTTTGCCCTATAATGTTTTTGTTTTCCACATTCTTGTGTTTTTGTTAGAAGTAAATCTAGCATGCACTAGAATTACTTCACCTTATTATGTGCTTGTCTGCTTGTGTTTATGCTAGAAGGAAATTTTACACACATTAGACTTTTTTCACCTTATAATTTTGTTATTGGCAATGCAGGGTCTACTTATGTAAAAGGAACATGGAATACAAAGATAGATTCCCTTTCTCAAAAAGCATGTGGAGTCCTTGACATAATGATAAATGGATCAACAAACATTAAATAAGTTGACAATAGTTTTCAATTTGGTTGTCATTTTGGGGCCCCTGATCTTTTGTCAACACTTTTGCACTCTTTTCCATGTTAGTTGCAACCATTTTTACATACTAACATTGTTGTCTTGGATACATTGGCTTTGAAAAAATAACCATTCCACAAGGGCTATTATAATGATTTTTTTTCGATTTCTTATCGAAAAAAATTAGTTGAATGACTTTGGTTTCGTAATGATGCATGCCAAAATTTGGAAATTGCCATAAAGAGATCCAAGTTTAAATATAAAATGACTAGTGGAATTTATGAATATAAGTCCCAAAATAGTTATAGTTATGATATAGTTTTGACTATACATTTCTATTTTCAGAATTAAAAATGTTTGAGGCTTCAAAATACTCTCACATTTGAAGACACACTTGATGAAAAGGAGAGAGATTATGATTTCTAGATGGATTTATTGGAAAATCATAAAAAATGTAGTGATACAAAAGTGGTTATTTCTCTTTATGCAGGGGAAAAGTTAATCAAGGCTTGCTGTAATTAAATTTAATGTCCTTTGTGCAAACAGAGTCACAAAGGACAATAATTTTGAATAGTTACAAATATTTTCAACTATCAAACCCAAGATCCATTAGCTTCTTGGAAAATTCAGGTACTACAGTTTCTTTTCTATTTCTCTTATAATACTTTGGATACTATTTTGTTCAAATTTCTTAATTGTCAATATGTTTACTACAATGACTAATGATGGAGATTATAAAACAGAGAATGATGAAAGTGGAAAGCACTATGCTTGGACCAATAACAGCCATATTTTTTTTGCTCAAAGGTTTTCTTCATAGTTATGTTCACTTTTGAGGACTATCAAAAAGTGTTAACATGAGGACGTTGGTTTTGGGGAAAAGTTGGGCTATTCCTCACACTATGGTTCCCAGACTTTGACCCCTCCATGACTGTCATCACCAAGCTTCCCATTTGGGTCAGGCTCCAAAATTTACCGACCCCTCTATGGCACTATTCTGTCTTTCAAGGAATTAGAAATACTCTAGGATGCTTTCTGGAAACGGATACCTCCAAGGGTGAATCAGACATATACACCTTCAATAGAATATGTGCTGAAATAGACATCAGCAAAGGCTTGCAAGATCAAATCAATATAAAAGTGGGAGACTTCCATTGGACACAAGCCCTGGATTATGAGAATATTGCCTTTCGATGCTGCCACTGCTAACAAATAGGACATCTTCAGAACTCTTGCTCCTCCTTCCTGGTCCAAAAGAAGAAGAGCATCTACAAATCAAACTCCAAAAGTTGGAAGCCTTGTGTCCCGCCTCCCATGGATGGAATCGATTCCTTCAGCTCAAATGAGGACGAGGAAGAGATCGAAGCAGATGAAGAGGTAGAAAAATAAGAGAAGGACATGACCTCGGCAGACCCTGAAGTTCCCACTGAGTGCACATAAATGGTCTCATGAAACCTCCTCCTCAGATTCGGATAAGGAGCCCACTCCTTCAGACACCGAAATGTTCAAAGTGATACTAGCCCAACAACCCAGGATGGTTGGGTCAAAGTTTCAAAAAATAAAGGAAAGAAATGTCGTACCGAGGAAGCAACCGACTCTGGGTAGTTTCTAGTGTTTGTCTTGTGGCTCCCTTGCTTTTCTGTCTGTATCTCTTACTTCTCTCTTGGCTACTCTATGGCACTGAGGTTGAATGTTCTTCATTTCTGGTGCCCTGTTATCTAGCCTCTACTGTTTGTAATCCATCTTGTACCATACACTCTGCTAATAGAAATAGACTAATTTACCAAAAAAAAAAAAACTGAAAATAAATTAGTTATGTTTGAATTAAAGGACATTTTTTATCATAGAATCAATGATGAAGCAGCAACACAAAGGACATATTGAGAAAGTGAGAACTGATGTAGATTACACAATGGAGAAAAAGTTATTTTGGATTCATCCACATGAAAAAAAATCTTTTGAAATGTGTTTCAAAAATGAATATTTTGAAATTTCAATTTGGACGACATCTTTGAAACAAAACAAAACCAGAGTTCTAAAAAAGTTGGTTTTAGAAACATTAAAAGATAAACTTGTGTTTATGTGGACTACTTTAGAGTGTAAACCACAAAAGGGACATAAGGCCATTAGCAATCCAACAAAAGGTATATACACTAAATCATTGAACACAGTTTGAGAAATGCATACCCAATATGATGCAATCAATACTATTAAGTGGATTGTTCACTTGAGAGAATGAAAGGAAATCCAAAAGAAAATGTGATTCTTGCCCCTCCATTCATTGTAACAACTCAAGAGGATACTTGGTTGATCGATGAGCTATGGAGAATGTTGAATAAACGCATCAAGGCAACCGATGTGGGAGCTATTTTGAAGGATGTTCAATCACATCTAATAGTACCTTAAGACGTTTGGTGTCTATTTCATGTCATAATATGTATGACATCATGAATTATTACTATATTTTGTAGCCCTTTTAAATCTAAGTTGACTTCTATTTCACAATACTAATAAAATAATTGTTGATTTGGTTTGTCATAAGTAGAATAAAATAATTTTATTCTCTTTATTTTTGTGAGATATTATTGTATTGATAACAATTATTGATTTGAATGGTTTTTTAATGTTTTCGTATCAAAATTTCCCATGCTATAGAAATTTTTACAATGGATTAGATTATATGTAAAAATTAATAGATAATTGGTCTATTTGTTTGAATTGGATCATTACAATTAATTTTTTCAATTGTGGTTTAAGTTATCACTATACCTCTTAGAAATTAGTAATGCAAATGATGGTTCAATGCATTCTTATAAACTTTTTATTTCATATAATTTAAAAAACTATATTAGGATGTATCTAGCACCAACAATAGACATAAAATATTTACTAAAAGAAGCACCAAAAGAAACTAAAGTAGAGACTCTAGATATTAGCGTATAATTAATTAAGTTTGAAATTAAAAAATTGTATTATATTACACGTGGAAACTAATATATAATTAGTTTGTTTAATTGCAACCATTGTAACTATATCTTTCAATTGAAATTAAAGAAATCATTATAAGTCTTAAAATCAATGATCTAAATGGTGGGTCAATGTGATCCTATAAGAATTTCTTTTTTCATACAAATTAAATAAAGGTGTTAGGTTGTATGTATAAAGTAAACATATCATTAGTTTGTTCACTTTACTGGGGCCATTGTAATTATAATTTGTGATTACCATTAATTCATAATAAATACTAACATCATTTTTGAAATGTTAGGTTTTTATATCCTTAAGCAATATAGTGTTGAAGTGGAGATATGTTAATATCATACATGTGGTTGCAGTGCAACTATAAGTGGAAATGGGAATTTATATAAGTCAAAAGATGATGTTGATATTTGAAATAGAAGGAGTTTTTTTCCAATCGTACACTAAATATGGACAAAATTGTTATATTCAAAGAGAACCAGATTGACATTTCAGTGATAGATCCTATTTTTTAAGGCCTTTTCAGTCATAAATGTTAAAATATTGCTTAAAAAAATATGATGTTGTAATATGGACATTAAATGTCACTGAAAATTACATTCGACAAGTACTTGAAATATCAAATATTGATATAGAGGACTTTAAATTCGCATGGAACAAGTATCATGTCATTTTCAAACAAAATTAGAAGCACGGAGGACAATACAATTTTATGAGAAAAGGTTGACTGATGTGTGGTCCCAATATGGAGATAATTATGAAGAATCAAATGTATTGCTAATATATACAACAAAACATACTTCTCAATTCATCAGATATCGATCAAACCACATCTTGATAAAAGTCTATATAGGAAAAGAGCAAGATACTTGGCTTATGAAGGTTTTATTCGCCTTTCTTAAGACACTTCATCATATGAGATAGAAACGTGATTACATTCGAATGTTCAATAGAACATGTACTTCATTGTAGTGGATGGAGATAATTTTCTTTATAAATTTGTTCACAAGTACATTCCAATTTTTGAATGCAATTTGAACATAGTTTTTTCTGAATCAATTTGTATGATTTTATATATTTTGGAATATTATATGGGAATTTTCAATTTTTTTTTTTCATCTATAATAAAAAAATTACAATGGGAATTGTCAATTATATTATTATATATTTCTATTATTATTTATAATTATTTTTGCAATGACTTTGTTGTATCGATTTTTTTGTTGCTAATATGCGTGTGTATGTGTGTTCTTAAATGAATTATTTGCCATTGAAATCATTCTACATGAACCATCAAGGTATGCTGTTATTTTTAATGATTTCTATTTACTTATATGCATAATACTCATATATAAATGTGAAATATAAGTTTTGATATAGAGCTCATTGCAAACAAAGGTGCAACTATTATTGAATAAATTACAATAATTTACTTGATAAATGCTACATGCACTGTTTGCTATTCAAGCTATTGGGAAATGTGTCATAGGTAAATGATTTGAACTTTTTGAAGCATAAGATATGTGATTTCTCAATCCATATTTTACATATATTTATATACTTCAATCAATTAATGGTTGCAATTAAAATCACATCATATTGAAAATCAACGAGACTCAAAGTTAGTTATTGACCTTTTACCTATAAAATGCATTAATATGAGTGCATAAATGTGATATTTAATTTTTGAGATAAAAATCTATTATAAATAGTTTTTCATTTCTAAAAAAAGCAGATAATAATGATAATGATTTCTTAGTGGACTATCAAGGTTTGGTTGGACGCTATCATAGATAAATTATGTCTTTGAACTTTTTTTTTTTATCTTTAAGGCATATGATTACATTATTTGAAGTATTTTTTGTTGTAAATTTGTATTTTAAATAAAATGAAATCATATCATATGAGCCATAATTATATTATTGATGTTTACTTAGTTATATCCATTAATATGAGTATATAAATGTGATATATAATAGCCATATACTATGAGACATTTCTTCCAAAAATAAATCTAATAATTTATTGTTAATAAGTATTAAGTGGACTATTTAAGCTAATGGGTGATGGGTCATAAGTGAATATTTCAAACTCTTAAATTGTAAGGCATTCAATCTCTCTCTCTCTCTCTCTCTCTCTATATATATATATATATATATTAAATCAACTATTTGCATATGTAATTATTTTATCCCATATAAGTTAATAATGAATCCATTTATTGACCTTTATTTGTCTACCACGTAGTTTAATATGAATATTAATTTCATATTGTACTTTTTTGAAATAAAACTCCATGTAAAACAAAATGCTCTTCTTAATAAAACATGGAAAAATTAATTAAAAACGTGTTAAGTGAGCCATCTAGACTAATTAAAGAGATGAATCATAAATGGTTGTATTTAAACTTTTTGCACCATAAGACATTTATTTTCCCATCCATTTTAACATTTTTTCATTTTCAATTCTTAAACAATTTACTTGTAATTTAAACAATCTCATAGAATCCAACATGACTCAAAGCTATTTATTGTATTCTATTCAGTTATATGCATTAAAGGAAGTTTATAAATGTGATGTATTTTTGAAATTTAGCTCCTAATGTAAATAAATATATATTATTTATAAAAAAAATTTAGAAGTTATTGATAATAAGTTCTAAGTGGTCTATATAAAGCCATTTATCAACTTTTATTTTCCTATCATGAAATTTAATATAAGTGTATAAATGTGACATTGTTTTTTTGAGATAAAACTTCATGTAAATGAAATGTTTTTCCTAACAAAACATGAAATAATTAATTGATAATGAATAGTAAGTATATTCCTTAAGTTATCTTAAGATATAGGTCATAAATAAATGCATTTAAACTTTTTACAACATAACCATTTTATTTTCGCATCCCTATTAACATTTTCTAAATTTCAATTCGTAGATAAATCATTTCTAATTGAAATAATAAATCCAACAAGAAATAAAGCATGTATTAAATTCTATTTATTTATATGCATTGATACAAGGTTATACATGTATTATATTTTTGAAATAAAACTCTTAATGTAAGTAAAGATACATTTTTTTAGAGAAAATAATAATTTAAAATCAATCGATGATGAGTTCTAAGTGGTTTATTCTATCTTGAATCAATAAATTTTTCTAACTATGCAATTTTTAAATCAATTACTTTTATATACAATGATGCCATATAAGTCGATAAGTCAAGAAACAATTGATTGATTTTTATTTACCTATCATGTCGTTTAATATGAATGTATAAATGTGATATTGTTATTTCTAATTGAAAAGTATATGTAAAAAAATGTTTTCTATTAAAATATGGATTAATTAATTCACAATTAGCATTAAGTAGGCTATTCAAGCTCATTCAAGTGTTGCATCATAAATGAACATCTTTAAACTTTTTTCCACCATATGACATGATTTTCCCATCAAGATTAACATTTTGTAAAATTCAATTATTAGATAAACTATTTTTAATTAAAATAATCTCAAAGCTACCAAGACCTGAAGCTATTTATTGTATTCCATTTAGTTATATGTATTAATACAAGTTTATAAATGTAATATATTTTTGAAACAAATCTCTTAATGTAAGTAAAGATACATCTTTTACAAAACTAATTAGAATTTATTGATAATGGGTTTTAAGTGGTTTATTTAGATCACATGGAAAATCATGTGTAATAGATACATGAATTTTAATACATGTTTAATATTCAAAATTAATATCCTAATGATAATTTATTAATAGTTACATTAAGTATTTAATAATTAAAGAGCATGTGAACTTATATAAATTTCAAATAAAATCTATAAGTTGTGTTTCACATTTATTTATTCCCCATTAACAATTCTTATCATTATCTCCTCTTGGTGAAAGTAATGTTCAATCATGGTTTTCGTACAATAGGTTGGCACTATTACATTAGGAGCATTATTAGTTTTTGACAATGTTGACAAGGAGAGATAAATATCTGGAATGCCATCAAGTGTACTATTTTTTGAAAACCCTTGCTTCCACTACTTACTTGTCTATGTATATTGGTTCTCAACGATCAATAATTCTTGTTTACTTGAATTTGTGACATACGTCCTATCATAATGGAGTGACTTGAATACCCATTCAGGAACTCTCATTTGATGTACTTGGCTTTGAGTGGAGATATATCAATTATACCCAACATTCTTAAAATACTTAGATCAATAGTGCCTAACTTTAATAGTGTATGCATGGATGCTGTAAAGAAGAATTATCACCTCCTCATTAGTGTTACTTAAAGGCATGAAGGGGTATAAAATTTAGCACAAAAACATTTTACTAGGTTTCTAGTAGACTAGTTTCAAAGCAATGTAAGGGAGGCACCTCCTTTCCATTTACACAAATATCCTCATATCACCATTATTCAATGAACAACTCTCTCGCAGGTTGTGGGAAAGGGGGTTAGATTTGTCTAACACAAAATCCAAACATCGATGGCTCTAGTATGTTATCCATAACTATAATATCTTTCATGGATGTTAGACATACTAATATGATTTACCTTAAATAATTTGTTTCTAAGGGTTTTCTTTCACACTCATATTGTGCATTGATAATATTGTACCTAAAAATCCCATGTTTGACTTATTCATGGTCTCTAATTGGTTTGAAATTCCTAAAATTATTTTTATCATAAATTAATTTAATATAGTGATTTACAAAAAAATGAATGTTGTTGAAGGCCTTGTAATAGAATACTTCCAAATTTAATGAAATATGTGTTATAGGGATTATTTGATGGCATCTATATCATTTATTGTTCGATCAAAAATTGGTGAGTGATAGTCGGGTAATCAACCATGAGAGGACCTCTTAAGTCAACCCTTCCTTTGGATTTAGATAATAACTTGCTAACGCCCTCTGCAACCAACAAGAAAAATAGAGGAGACATGGGACAACCTTGTCGAAGTCCTCAATGTGGATGAAATTTTCCGAGGTAGAGACATTGATAAGGATCACGGATGACATTGTGGTAATACAAATCATCACCTATTTTATGAAAGGCACTTCAAATCCCAGATGCCTAAGGAGGAGTCAGATATAGATCTAACTAACTCTGTCATGTATGCTTTATAGAGGTCAATTTTCATCACTAGATCTTTTACTTTCATGTATTTTAAGCTATGGAGCCCTTCCTGAGTGAACCTTATTGCTTCATGGATCTACCGAGTCTTCACAAAAGAGAACTATTCCTTTGATATATTTTTGGAAATAATTGGCTTCAACCTATTTGGTATGATTTTTTAAATTACTTTTTATATGGATTTGCATAATGAAAATAATGAAATAGGCCATAAGTCGTAAAAGGTTTGAGGGGATTCCTTTTAGCATATGAGGGAAATAAAGGTTAATTTGAAAGAATGTAGGCTCCTCTGAGTTAATCGAGAGTCCTTAACCACCCTTAAGAGGTCTTCCCCTAAAATGTCATATATCCCTAGGAAAAATTACACATACCAAAAATTTGGGCCTAGAATTTTATCCTTCTAACATTGCTTTATATAAATAATGTTTATCTCATATATCATTTAACATGGAACCCATTAGATATATATGTTACAAGTATTAGATACCTAACATAATAGCCTGTATGACTATTCAACATAGTTGAACAACACCCACCTCTTTTTAGCACATATTCATGTATAACCCCATTCCATGATTTAATCTCTCATACTTGTATTAATACCATAGATCAATGTAATACCAAATCCAATGCCTTTGTTAAAGTAAGACGTGTGAATATATGTATATATTTGTTAATAGAACTCACCGATACAAGCATCCAATTTTGATTTTCTAAACATGGCTATGCTTGTATTTTGAATTTCTAAACACACTTTATGGAATCATTTTTATTTATTTATATTAATTTTTATTTTATATGAGTTGAAGTATATAGGCTAAAAAACAATCTATTTGGGAAGTTAGGATAAATCCTTAACAACTTTCCCCTTCAAAAGCAACATTATCCTCAAATATAAAGGTGTAAAAATTATTGTAAAGTAATTAAAGGATCCTAGTTGGTATCTTCACACTATGTATCCTTCCACTATATCTAGACTTCCTAAATAGTATAAGCATACTAATTCACACTCTCACATTGGTACTACTACCTCCAATTGTAGGCTAGTTGGAACTTTTTTATAAAAAAAATAAAATGATTGTATGAATTCATTCATTCAAGCAAATACCTTCTTGAATTTATAGGAAACATCAAAGATAGAGTGGTTTTTAGAGTGGACATAGAGAGCTAGTTTGTAGTAAACGTGTTAAGTGCACTATAAAATTTCGTAGGATCCCTCCAACTTTAGTTATAGATTATAGTGGTTCTTGTTTTTTAGAGATGTATGCTTATATGGTTAGATATGAGGATATTCCTAATTCCCTTCTTCAAAAGAGTGCTAGGAGTGTTGTTGAAATTTTCCTTCACTCTATTTTGAACCAAAACCAAATTATCCTTTAGTGTATTAACAATTATCACTTTAGTGTTAATTTTGTCCCTAGCATGTATGAATTTATCCATGGCCATTTTTTCTTTGGATAACTTCAATAGTGACATTTTGGTAGCACCATGATAGATGGTGTTTTACCACCATTTTTCAAGGGTTAACCACTAAAGCTATTATCCTTGTTAGTTTAGTGCAAAATATCACAAGAAGTTTTTTAGGCACCTGTTGGCCACCTATATTTGACCAGTTTCTTTCCATCCTCATTTTAAAGTGTGTTCCTTATACATTAGGCAATTATTTCCAAAATCTATTCTTGCTATAAATTGGATCCTCGCCAAAATTTGCAATAACTCGTAAATTTTGTAATAATCATATCCTTTTTTCTGGCAAAGGTGTGAGTGGAAACACGCATCGTGATGGTTGGAATTCCAAAGCAAACCCATAATAAATGAAGATTATACTAAAAAAGGACATAAATTTGAGAAACAAAATAAAAAATGAAAAGCTTAAGGAGTAGAGATGGGAGCTCAAAGAGTGGATCCTACTTGAAAGTTTGTAGAACAAAAAGACAAAAAACTTGTCCACTATGAGTGAGGGAGCCTATGATGTAAGTGGCATGTATGATTTTTTGTTTACTAGTAAGTATAGATGTGTGATATTTTGAACATGCATATCTAAAACGTTTCGTATAATAAGTCTCTACTAGTTCTAGTTTTTCCTTTGTGATTTTCTAGAGAAAAAAATAATTTCTATTAAAAATTCCCATAATAGTGACATTATATATTTAATTTATCATTTCCTCTTTAAATTATCATTCTTTTTAAACACTAAATTTATATATATATATATTAAAAATTTCCTAATTAAAAAATTATGGATAAAAAGCATATCCTCCTTCCCTCACCATATATATCCCATACCTTAACGCTTAAGGGCAATGATCGTCCTCTTTGATGCACCTCCTATCATGCACAGTCGTACTCACTTTTATTTCCATTCACTTCATATGGAATACAAAGGCAATGCTACTATGCACTAAATCAAATCCTTGTTATAAACCTTGAGAACTACTGAGGGAGTGGGGGTTCAATCAATTTTACTCTTTTCTTTTCAGATCTTGAATCAACCATTTATTAGGAGCTTCAAATTTGAGAGAATATATGAATATACATGTAACATAAAAAGATATAACATCAGCATGTAAACAATATAAAAACACACACAAAATATCATACACATGAGACACAAGGATATATGGTGGAAACCTTTTCAAGAGAAAAAACACCCTTTCTACTATTGTGCTTCTATAAAATCTTCTATTATGTGCAGCTCTAAAATATTATATTACATGACAAACAAAAATATGTATTTTCCATAGATTGTTCGCACCCACAAATTAGGAGACTCGACCTAAAAACATAGTTTGTTGGTGACCACTAGCTAGGAAACTTTATCCTAAAATACAATTATTACACCACCAAAAACTATTATTCATCTACCACTGGGAAAAATAAACCATCTCCACTACACTATTTCTAGCACCCACTAGCGGAAAATCATTGCTACAACTTAGCAAGCACCCACTTGTGAGAGGCCATTGCTCCACAACTCCATGTGGACCTCTATTTCATTCATTTCAAACTAGATCCCCAAGGCACTATTCTCAACATGATTCAACTCTACTATTAAACCCCATTAGAAAGAAATTCTCATCATCAAACATAATGAAAAACACCACAACAAATATTTTCTTCACTTTAGCAAATAATCACTCCAATACATATATCAAATCTCCAACAATATAATCCTCCAAAAACATAGAAATATAACATAAAACCCTAAAAAATATACAACCTTATAAGAAACATGGAATCATATATATATGTTCTAACAAATCATACAAGAACATATAATATATTATGACACATTTCCATTCACATCAACTCCTTGCATATGTAAACAATTAGCATGTACACACAATATACTCTTTGTACAATTTATTCCTTTGCCATCGATATTATCTACATTATGATATTCTTCTTTAGTACTCTACTATAGGCCCTTGATATGGTCACTCCACTTCCATTTTCACTCATACACAAGGTATCCTTGCTAACCAATATGTTTGGACCGTTATGCCTCTCCGTAGACCTCTTAGATTGAGAATCACTCTAAGCCACCATATCTAAGATCCAAAATGAGATATATATAATGTGTTGGGAGAATTCATCTTTTGTTCTAAGTTCATAGGTGAAAATTTTTAATGAAATCCATTCATAACCATCACTACTTATGAATTAAAGGAATTTCCACCCAATGGAGGACTTGTTCCACCATTTGCGAGCTTATCCACTTAATTTTGAATCTTATAGGAATTACCATGTCTAATTTATCTTGATGTGTGCCAGGAATGCAGAGAAATATCATGTAATCCCATAGTCATAGTAATTCAACTACCAGATCTCAATTGTACTCAACCAAATGTAACTAGCAATTGTCGGCTAGAAACATACAACCACACTAAGGACACTCTCTACTAGTGGTTGTGGCGTAAGATAAGGAAAATCATAAGATATTATACTCATAACTTCTTCCATCTTCAAGTACACCTTATTTAGCACCTGTACACACCTCTAGAACCCCGCCAAGTTTTGTTACATTTATACAAGTAAGCTAATTCATTTGACAAGTGTCAACGCCAAGTTGACCAAGTTTCCAACAAGTCAAGTGTTGAAATTTGTTCCAGCAAGTCGTCTACTCTTCCTTATACCTCTCCATAACCTCTAACACTTATTCGGAACTCTATAACACATCAAAACATCATCATACATCCAAAAAACTATGCAAGAATTCATGAACATGAATACCTGAACTTCTAAACTCCTCAACATAGATCAAAAAATGAAGACCTAGTTTTCCATATTCATCTCAATATCAAACGACAACAATTCCATCATATACCATCACAAGGTTGAAATCAATGCATCATCGATACCATCATATCCATGAATAACAAAAAATTTGCAACACTTGCTACTTACAACCAATTGAACATATGAAAAACTAAACATCTCGAACACATGCTGCAATGTTGACATCAATTCCAACAAAAACTCGACGCAACCATAAAAGCCATAATGCCAACAATATTGGAAACCACACAATCTGTAGACCCTCATTATTATTTTCTTTCTCTCCCCCTTTGACATCAATGGAAAAGGGTCAACTCCACAAAGTAACAAGCACTGGAGCATCTAATATCTACATGGATGAATAATGATACATATCAACAAGTAACCATAATTTCCACATCAACAACAACAAGCAACATATCAAGCCAATAATCATGCAAAATATTCTGAGAAACATGGAAAACCAATCAATATATAGCAACAACAATAATATTCACATAAGGAAACCACACATAGCATCAATGAGAAGTATCATAATGAAAAACAATATGTGCCATCTATGAGAAAGATCAATCACAATATCCAACAAATGCACATGAGGCACCAACTCATACTCACTATAGAAGTAAACACATGTTAGTAGCACAATATGTTGGAGCAACACTTCTACAATATCCACGAACCATATCTGAATTCATATAAATATGAGTTTTCATCCTCAACCTCTTTGCCCATGTAATGACGTCAAGAACCCCAACATTTATAGCATAGCGTGAGGCACATCATAAACACTTGCAACTGAACACCAATTCCAACAGTGTATGGCTGAAATAAACAAGAGCATATAAGATGTTCCCCTTGAAAACATTCCATCTCCAAAGTCGTCTCCAAACCATAGTGTACCAATTTCGCTACAATCATTGCTTCCTTGCCACAAGACAAAAGAAGAAGGTGGCCTAGGACTCCATATGACCATGACTAAATGAAATATAAAATTTTAAATACATGGTTGTAGTAGCGACCCAAGATCTCATATATGACTACATGAATCTCTTTCCAATCAACTAGAAGACCCAATGATAAGGAAAATATAGGTACATGGCTTCATGAGAATTTTACATGGTTTTATAAATGAAATACATTGCCTATATAATGTCTCCAATGGAACAATGAACAAAAAACATATCATGACATGAATTATACAACATAATTAACCCATACATATGGTTGCAGGAAGAATTCATGAGACTCGTCCAAAAACATTCCTACCACGATGAAGACTCAACTCACTAATGATTGGAATATGAACCAACATAAGATGATGAAACGATAAAAGGTACATGGCTGAAAATGATGATGTACTGTGTGCAACATATGGTTGTTATATCATGCTCAAAATTCTCTCCAATGTATGACAATAAATCATAAATATCTCCATTACATAGAGCACTCAAAAATACATGACATCTCTATAATAAATTATCGACACAATCACCATACCACCAACAACTCAATGATAAATACATGAATGATACATGGTTGATTAAATGCACATAAGAGTGATTTACATGGTTAATATAATGTCTTCTCCTACTAAATTCCATCATCAAAAGTTGCTGAAAACAATAATCTAAAAAATTGCATGTGCATACGCCATTTCAACCATAATATCAAAAATAATGTAAACATTGAAACAGGAACCAAAACGAGTACCCGTTTTTTTTAGGTACCAAAAAATCATTTGATTTTGAAAAGTGTTGATTCATAATACTCTTAAATTTTTTTTAGCATGTTTTTTAGACATTCAATTTTCTAATGTACCAAGTATAAACATTATTTTTAAAATGTTAGCAATTTTTATGTTGATTTTGGAAAGAGTTGATGCCAACATCTTTGTTTTCTTAGAAGACTTATTTTTTACTTAAAATTTTCTAATGTATTAAAAGCTGATAATTATTCTCTAAATTTAACAATTTTTAAAGTAATCGTCTTATTCATCTTCACTTACGTATATTTTTTAAGTGTTTTTCAGGTTTTTGTTTTGTTTTTTTTCGTTTCATTTTTTTTGTAGTGAGATATTAGATTTTTTGTAGTGTTAAAAAAAAAACCAAAATTTTAATGTTTCGATCTTATATCTAATTATATATTGTTAAATAATATTTCATTTCCCATGAAATACTTGTCACTAAAAAACAAGAATTTTTAACAATTTACATAAAAATACACTTTTTGAATATAGATACAATTGAAAAAATACACATTCTCAGTCTTTTTGCTAGAAGTGACATGTCAAATAAACCATTTTTATAGAAAACAATTAACTAAAATAAGTATAAAAATTAACAATTTTTATGAATTTTATGTCAAATATTAATAATAATAACACTTTTTTTCAAAAATTAAATGATTCACATAAAGAATGAAGTGAAAATCACATTATACAAATTTTGAATTTTGAAATTTTTATTGTCTTTTTTTTCTATCATAAAACATGAAGTAAAAATCACATAATTTTATTCAAAAAAAAAATTAAAACAAAATCATAAAATAAAAATAAAACTAAAAAAAATAAATAAGAAGAAGCAAAATCATTAGAAAAAGAAAAAAAATTAAAAAAAGAAGAAGTTAAAAATATTTAAAATTTAAAAAAATAAGAGCTAGGTTGCCCAAGAATCTACTTTAGCTAGCCTCGCTGGCCAAGCTTTGTTGGCCCATGTTGGCTCGAGGTTGGCCGGGTGGCCCGAGGGGTGGCCACTATGGGGCAGCATAGCAGGTCAAGCTCTGCCAGCTGACGAAAACCACTCGACGGGGCAAGTCTGATTCAGAGAATCAAATTTTCCCTGTCGGCCTGCAAATCCGATTCTGAGAATCAGATTTGTAGTCCGGCGAGGCAAATCAGATTCTGAGACTTAGGTTTGCAGTCCAGTGGTGTAAATCTGATTCTCAGAATTAGATTTCTAGATCGGTTGGGCAAATCTGATTCTTAGAATCATATTTGGATTTTCCCGGTAGTTGAGCCCGTCCAAAGGCTTAAGGACCACAACTTTTTTCTTTTCTTTATAATTTTTTAAAACTTTTAATTTGTTTTTAAGTTTTTTTTTTTTAATGTTTTATTAAGTTTTTTTTTAAAATATTAATATTATTTGTGATTATTTTTTTATTTTTTAATTTTTTTTAGTTATTTTAATTGTGATTATTTTTTTAATTTGTTTTAGGTTTTTTTTTAGATATTTTAATTTTTTTAGTTTTATTTTTTTCAATGTTTTTTATTTTTATTTTTTTCAATATATATTTTTTAAATTTTATTATAAGAATAGGCTCCGGCCAGCCCCGTCCAGTGGCCGCTGTGGGCTAGCTGAGCTGGCCAAGCTCCATCGGCCGCCCCTTGGGATACCTAGCGGGGGTCAGCACTGATTCTAAGAATCGACTGCCCCCTAGCCTATTCTCATAATCGTCTTTCAGCCCCTCGGGCCTCTAGGTGGGCTCAACCTGATTCTGGGCCCCTGGGCAGGCTCTACCCATTTCCGAGAATCGGGTTAAGCCCACCCAAAGGCTTGAGGGCCATAATGTTTTTAATTTTTTGATATATTTGTTATTAATTTTTTTAAACTTTTAATTTGTTTTTAGTTTTCTTTATTTTTTATTTTTTTTTAATGTTTTATTAAGTTAGATATATATATATATATATATATATATATATATATATATATATATATATTATTTTTAATGTCTTTTTAGTAATTTTAATTGTGATTATTTTTTTAATTTGTTTTAGGTTTTTTCTTTAACGTTTTTTAGATATTTTATTTTATTTTTCCAATGTTTATTTTTTTTATTTTTTTCTCATTTATTTAATTTGTTTTATAATTGTTTTTTACTTTTACTTGTCTAATATCTTTACTGGTTTTGTTTTTTTAATTTTTTAATTTTATTGAATTTTTATAAATGTGTTTTTTTAATGAAATATTTATTTATTTTAATTGTCTAATATAGTGTTAATATTTTTTTGTTTCTTTCACTAATTTTGTTTCTTTAAGTATATTTTTTATTGTTTAATTATCTATTTCTTTATATTTTTTATATTTTTATATTTTAATCTTTATCTTTATCTTTGTAGGTTAAATTGTTTTTTTTTTCTTTTTCTATTTTTATGTTTGATTTTTTTTTGGATTTTTTATGTACTTTTATATATGTGATTTCTTGTTGTCATTTTTTTAATTTTATATTTTTTTCTAATATATATTTTTATTTACTTTTTTTTTTTAAACTTTTGTTTTGTTTTTTTCTTATTGTTGTTTTTTTTTTAATTCTGATTTTTATTTGTAAATTTTTATTTTCATTTTTCTTTTGAAAATTTAAGCTTTTTTGGAGGGATGATATTTTATCTTTTACATGGTATTTCAAAATGTTGAAAATTTATCGTTAAAAAAAATTGTTATTCCAGCATCTTCACTTTTCGTTTTGAGGGTGTTTTTGTCACACAAAAATTGGTTTTCACTATCATTTTTTAAACATGTTGAAAATTTACCTTTGAAATAAAAAAATGTTATTCCAGCATCACCACTTTTCTTTTATGAGCTGCTTTTTATGTTTTTGGGGGATTTTTGGCTAGAGTTCCCGTTTTGAGTTTATAATTCCCGTTTCATAGCTTACGTTGTTCAAAGATAACATGTAGAAATATACGTATGAAGATATCACCATCCTCTACACATGATTGAAAAAATTGTCTTCTTCTATCCATGGATGGTACATGTGCTTTTCAGCCAATTCTTAGTGAGAACCAAGAAAAAATATATGGATAAAAAATGGTGTCTTTCACTCATGGAAACATATAAGTAACTGCTACAATTAATTGAGCAAAAGAAATGAATAAAATGTCAAATAACCCATACAAATATCATACCATGCATAGCTTCCCCTAACTTCAATATGCCTCCAATAGGCAAGCTAATCCTGCAGACCTGAATGTGCATTAGGCCCATGAACTCATCTATATGTTTCTTCTACAACTAATACATATATAATGTTGGCATAAGGTGCTATGATATGATCGCCCAAAGGTTATGAACCTTCATAAATTTCGCAGTCCTCTATAATTAATATGCATGAGGTAACCATGGAATACGGATAGGGTTTATCTCTATGTCATTAATTGTTTCTCCTTCTTCCTCCACATGGTATTTAGTAGATTCCTTTCATTCTTCTCTAGTTCCTACTAGCTCCTCCCCGATTCTTCCTTTCTTGCTGGATTTTCCTTGAGGAACTAGGTAACATGTAGTCTCTCACCATATGGACAAAGTTATGGCAGAATGACACTCCACATGGTCAAGATATGAACCAAGAGGAATAAGTCTCTTTTTACTCATGGTAGATCTATACCTTGCATTCAATGTGCCTCTCCTCCTTTGGATAGATCTGAAGTCAATTTCCTTGTGTGAAAACATGTTACATGAGTAACAATAACCATAAAAAGCACAATTATACCTGTTGGCCAATCTCCTTCGTTGTACATATTGTTGCAATATCCGCTAACTAGATTTATACACTCTACTTCTACATTTGGTTGCAACATGTCCAAAGTTGTGACAAATGTAACACTCTATCTTATGCATCAAAGGAATAAAGAGACTTTGATTCCTTTGGAATTTGACAGATCTTCCACAATATTCTCTTGGAGCAGAAGATATTATAAATGTTGGTGCTCCTTGAGGTCTTTCTTTTTGTTGTTGTGGTGTTTGTTGTTTGTTTTCATATATGCTACTCTTGTGGCTGTTATTGTTTGCTACAAGTCCTTTTGGTTATACTTTTTTATTTCCCCCTGCATGAGAACTCAACTCTCCCTTTTGAAACCCAACACCAGACCTATCTAATGATGATCTTTGGATCTCAAGAAAATTTTCCAAGGCTATGTTACACTTCTCCATCTTCAATTGCTTCGTTATGGAGATCACTTCAACTTCTAATCTCTCACACTACTCTTCCTTTTCTCTGTATTTTTTTCTCATCCCTTGTTAAACTTTTTATGATTCTACCAAATGTGTCCTCAAGTTGATAATCTCCTCCATGAGCTTGGTATTCTTATCATCAAATACATGTAATAATTTTTTCTAATATTTTGATGCAATTGTTAGTTGACCAGTCTTAGTAGATAATTTATGTACAAGTTCCATGGAAGACTCATTCTTGGCTATTAAAATATTAATATTATCCTCATCTTCACTAGGAAATTCATCATGACTAGAATCCAAACCATCCAAAGTATAAATCAAAATAAAATCATTAGTATTTATACCTTAGGATTCATTTTGGTGCAATAACTTTGGATCTTTTTTTTTTTTCTTGATATTGTAGGCTAAACCATTTTCACAAGGAGGATGATACTCGTGTGGCTGAGTTTCTTTCTTTTGAGGCCGCTTCTTATTTTTCATCTTCTTTCTATTCTTATCATTCTCTCTATTATTGTTGGTATCATCTACAAACATGATCTGAATTTTTTCCCACATATTTTTAGCACATTTCAGATTTGTTAGCTTCCTCGAATTTGTATCGTGAAGATTTTAATAAATTATTCATATCGCTTGAGCATTGTGTGTTGAAATTGATGCGTGTTACAAATGTGCTGTCGGTTGGCATTGATGTCAACCTGGTAGCATGGATTGCAGGTGAGTCAGTTATGCATGTGTATGTGTAGCTACAAGTGGTTTGTGTATGGAGGCCATATGTGTAGATGGTCCTTGGAATGTCCACTAGCATGGAGATGTGAAGATGGAGAGATGATTTGCAAATTTTACCTATAAAGTGTGAGAAGAGGATTTCATGGTTCCTATGATCATGTTATTATGATCATATTGTTTGAATAGAGTTGGATGGTGGTATTTTGTACTTCCCATGATGATCAATTGTGTAGAGAAGAGAGTTACTATGTTTTGGTGATTTTTTTTCGGTTTATTTATGCCTCTTGCATATTTCATGAGTAGAGTATTACCATGGTATAAGTATTCTTGGTATTGGAATTACCATGTTATTTTTATGTGTGTGTGGAGTATGTTTACATTTTATTTTACCTTAGTGTAGATGGTATTGGTATTGACATAACATTGGTGTTTTTCTGTGGTATTGTTTTGGAGATTACCATGGTACAGGAGTTCTTGGTATTGGCATAACCATGGTATTTTCCTATGCTATTCATTTGGATATTAATATGGTACATGTGTCCTTGGTATTGACATAACAAAGGTATTCTCCCATGATATTGGTTTCAATATTACCATGGTACAAGTGTCTTGTGTTGTTGGTTTTTTGGTCATCATGAGAGTGTTAGAGCATGACATTGTGAGGAAATTGTGTGTAAGTAGATATTGAAATATCTACCCACACAGTATTGTAGAGATATACCAGATTTATGTATGCCAAAATCATAGATAAAATTTAGAAGTGAAATCAGATTTTATGTGTTGTAGGTGGTAAAGAATTGGAAGCTTGTGGTGTGTTAGAGAGATGTTTTTTGGTGTGAGAAGAAGAGAATAATTTCCATCCTCTTGCCAAAATTTTTTATTCATATTTTAAGTGCAAAGTGATGGTGTTTTTGGTTTGCTCATATTTAGCATATTTATAAACCAGATTGAAAATATATGAAATGTGGTTCGCATGGAGGAATTGAAGGTGTTGAGGCTTCAAAGTAGATACTGATTTCGTGTATTCAGTATAAGGAAAAAATTTCTCCATCCAATTGGTGTTGGATAGGCTGATGGGTGTTGGGCGAGGATAGTTAGTCATGGGGGCTTCCAGCAGATAGATTTTCGTATATCCATGAGAGAAACAAACTTACTATCTGATAGGTGCCAACATATTGTAATGAAAGACAAGACTTCTGGCTTATGGGTGTAAGATAATTCTTGTAAAATATTTCTTAGCATATTTATAGAAGAATTGATGAGTGCATTAGCAGTAGGGTGGTTTTCTCCCAATAGGGTTTCCACCAAAAATATTTGTGTCTTCATGTGTGATAATTTGGGTTTATGATTTCCATGATTATTATGCTTTGAGTTTATTTCTGATTTCATGTTTTGATAAGCTAATATTGTGAATGTGTGTGGAAAAATAATAATATGGGAAAAAGTTAAAATTGATATTAAGTTCATCTCCACTGATTCACCCCCTCTCTTAGTAGTGATCTAATTTCCAACAATTGGTATCAGAGATGGTTCTCTTCAGTGAAGCTTGACCTCTTGGAGAGTAGATATTGGATCATGGAAAAAAGAAAGAAGAGGATGTCTCAAAATAAAAAGGGTTTGAAGAAGGAAAATTTTTAGTCCTTTGGAAATGAAGCAAAAAATTCTGAAATATCAGGCAAAAGAGTTCTGTCACAAGGTAATATTTTGAAATAATTTTTTTAATTATGGTTCTAATGATTCTATTCAGCTACATAGTGGAGATGAGATGGATATTTATCTTCTTAAGGCTGAGTACAAATTAACAATTGTTGTAATAAAATAATTAGTCATTGAAGTAGAAAAACTAACCACTCCATGCAAAGATCAGAAAAGAATTTTGCGGATTTCTGATGAGAAGGAAAATGGTCTAAGAGAAGATATAACTGGATTGAAAATTCAACTTGAGGAGGAAAATAAGATTAAGGAAGGAATGCGAAAGTAGTATAGAGAAAAGGATGATGAATGTGAGATATTGGAAGAGGAAGTGGCTTCATTATGGAGTGATTTAGAGGAGAAAACCACTTCCTCATCTATCAAGCCAAATTTCAGCATGCACAAAGGAGAAACTGGTTTAATTGCAGCTACAAGTATAACCGATAATCGCAGTAGAAAAAGTCGCAAGAAGGAGATCCATCAACATAAAAAGCAACCAACTAAGGAACTCAAGGATGAAAAACCAAAGGTTTTTGCAAGAAAAGCACCTAGAATATCATTCTGATCTTTTGGTGATGTGAGATGCTACAATTTCTAGAAAATAGGACATATTGTAGAAAATTGTAGATCCATCCAATAAGAGAAGCAATGGTTTAAAAGGTCTTATCAAGAAACCAAGCAAGAAAGACAACCCACTTCTAGGAGTTCAACCAAAATCGAGTATAATGGTTATTTTTATAGTTATTTCTACTCATGAAATTATTTTGGCCATAAGGCTATTGAAAACAGGTTGCATATAATGAGGAGTAAAATCAAGATGAAGAGATTCAAATATTTTCCTCCAGTTCTTGCTTATGTCATATGATCGATATGTGATAATCTTGCTCATATATCCAAGGATTGAAAGACTCCAAGAAAATTTAGGCCACCAAATCAAAGAATGAAGAATATGCAAAGTGTTGACGACCAAATTTTTTCCTTTCTGGCACCCTCCTTAAACTTCATTTTCTTCCTTCTTGACCACAATAACCCAAATTAAGTGTTAAATTGCAGGTTTATTGGAAAAAACAAATATTTAATCATATTTTATTCATATTTTCATTGTTTCTTTATTACTTGATTTAATATTTTCACAAGCTACTGAATTTCATCAAATCTGCAGCTAATAATCGATTATGTAACTTACTTGAAGACTATATAGGTTCTAAAATATAAATTGAGGAACAACACCTACGAGCAGGTAGCTTGTGGCTAACATAATTATTTCCACCTATCACTATGATATAACAAGGCGATTATGATGCATATATGAGTAGGACAATTTGGAAGTCAACCCAGCGGAAAAGGAGCTCAAAGAAAAATCAGGCGAGCAAGAAGATTGTTGATAAGAATCAAAGCTAATATTTTTCTTTATGATTTTCTTCTTCAATAGAAAATCATGAATAATTGTTATTTTATCAAAAATATATTATTTTAAGACATTTGTTGAGAAGGATAGGCTTATAAATCTCCAAACAATTTAACAAAGGAGGTTATAAAACCTGCCTCTAGGCACGACGATGATATGAATGGTTATTGTTTTGAAAAATCTCTGCATTCATTTAATAAAGATTTCCATTTATACTATGTGTATGAATGTGCGATTAATTCATGTTTATCTCTGTGACCTTGCACTCACTGGAGGGACCCCTGGGAGTTGTAAAGTTTTATTTTTATTTTTGGTTAAGCTTACTGTTTCATTGAATGATTATTATATTGATTATAGTTTTGGTTTTTCAAAGAGTGCTCATAACAATCAAACAATAATTTTTTGTAGAATTTATTTCATAGAATTCTTGTTGTACAATTATTTCCATATAATTTCTTACATAATTTTAATATTTTTGTGTGAATAATGAAGAGAATGATCGAAGGGATTTTATCATGCACATGTAAATTTTGATTAAAAGTAGTATACTTGTTTTAGGTTTATTTGCACTTAGAAAGTATAATCATTTGATCTGGAATTTGTAAGGGTATAATTTCTTTTGATATTATCTTTTATGACTTTTGAAGTAGAATTAATTCTGTTGGTGTGATATTTATTTATGTATTTAAGATTAGTTTTATTTATGTCAATGTGATATTTCCTTTGTTGGAAGAGTGATAACATTTTTACTTTGAGTAATCCTTAGTTAATACATGTGCATATAAATATCCTAATTCAATTTTAAAGTTATTGATATAATAAGAAATCCTAGCATAAATGGTGCACATAAAGTTCATCAATTTACAAGCCTCGATCGATAATTTATGAAGTAATTTATGACCAATTAAATTACCAGCATTTTGGCACCGTTGTCGGTGAGGTGTATATAGGTTTTCATTTTCTTTTAGGATTGTATAGGATATATGTATATAGAAAAGGACTCTAGGGGTAGTTTTATAAGAACAGGTAGAGGACAAAATTCTAGTCCATCATCACCACCAGACAACCAGCCACCACTCCATTAATTCAAATTCGTATTCCATCCATAGCAGGTAGATATAAATTTCCTGAGATAGAGATATTTGAAATCCAACCTAGGGATTCACCAACCAATTCTATAGAAGTGGTATTTGAAGAGCCTACTTCTCCCAATGAGTGATTTATATTCCTCATTTTAACAGGAAAACAACTCCTAGGAAAAGAATTGAAAGTACCAATTGAAGAAGGAGAAGATGGTATCTACTCAGAAATACCTTTAGTAGAAGAACTAGAAGAAGAACAATAAATTCTTGTCATTGAACCTAAAATAAGCTCTGCAGAATCTATAATGGAAGGGTGAGGGTAAGAATAATAAGAAGGAGAAGTTCATAATTTGAATGGTGATCCAAAGATTAGAAGACGAGTAGGAAGAGGAAATGGAAGAGGAGGTGGTAATGTTAGAAATTGTAGAGGTGGAAGGGGATATCTAGATCCTTATGGATTCCCTATCTTTGATGAGGATACCTTAAGCACCATGAAAAAAATTTCATCCTCTATTCTTCCTAATTTTCATGGTTTAAGAACTGAATATCTTGAGATACTTATTTTTGAGTTTGAAGTTTTATTTATATGTTATTACTACTTACTTGATACTCAAAATTTGAAATTATTTCCAATAAATTTAAAAGATGGAGCCCTTAAATGGTATATGGGTATATGCAAAAACACTATTAGAAAATGGGATTATATTAAAACTTTACTCCAATCTGAATACAAGTATTATTTTATTCCTAATAACCTTAAGGATGAATTCTTTAAAATAATGCAAAAAGAGGATGAAAGTATTGAAGATTTGGTTAAAATATTTATTTATACTGTTACAAGAGAAAAAAATGCATGAACTGGATGAGGACACATTACAAGCTCTTTTATTAAAATCTGAATGGATTGATCTCCTTAACGTAATGAGTAAAGGAGATATTTCTCAACTTTCATTTGAGGAAATCTGTGAGTTATGTAAACACATTTCAAGGGGAAAAGCTAGATCTGGTAAAAGTTCGAGAGATCCAATTATATCAAGGCTTAAAAGATATTCAACTCGAGAAGTGAGTCGACTAGAATTGGGAAATTTTCTTGATAACTTCAAAACATATATATTAGGAAATCTTAGTGAACAACTAGATACCCTTAAGATTCAAAATGAGAAAAAAGCTGAAAATGTTGCATTATCAATTTTTTTCATAAATGCAGAATTAAGAAACATTCTCTAAGAGAATGTCCTCTTGATATTATAGAAATATTCGCCATATGTGCATAAAACCATGACACAAAGGAATTTCCTTCAATCCCTAGACTTAAATCGTTCTCGAAAAATGAAGTTGGAAGAAGCTAGGATGAGTCACTTTGTTTTATTAGTAAAATATTGTTGAAACCACAATATATAAACATAATACAAAATCTTAATCCTCAATACCAATCAGATTAAAAACATCAAAACAATTGGAATACCCCAATGCCTTGGAAAAATTAGCCGCCCCAAAATACATTATGGAAGCAAGGTTGGAAATACCCCCCTAGGAATCATTAGTATAATCAATTTAAAAAAAAATTTGATCCCATATAAACCTCCATATATACTCCTCAATGAAATTACTTTCCACAATCTGAAATTCATAATGAACCTTACAGTCAATCACCTCTATTACCGCCCACATCATATCCCAAAAAAACCAATCAACTTCCTGTTCAACCACTTCAAAACACAAATAATAAAAATTCACAACCTGTCTAAAATATAGAAGGTCAGGATTTCCAAGCTTGAATTATAACTCCATTAGATCTAAATAATGTCTAACTTACATCTCTAAGATTTGGAAAATAAGTCACCATCTGTTGTTATTCAGGAATCTGAAGAGGATGAACTCCTTGAGAAAGTAACATCTCTTAATAAAGAAGAAATCCCTTAAAAAGAAAGTACGCTTGTAAATTTTACTAATACTTCAATAAACTCAACTCCCATTGCAAAACAACCTTTTGTTTATTTTCAAAATCCACCTTTTCCTGAAATGCTAAAAATTGACAAAGAAATAGAAAAATAAATTGTGCTTCATGAATATGACATGCTAGATCAAATAAATAATATTTGCATCAAAATTCCTTTGTTATAGTCTATAAAGTAAGTACCAATATTTTCAATGAAAATCAAGGAGTTAAGCATTAAAAACTAGGAAGAAAAAGAAAAGTGGTTAAAAAAATCTAGTTAGTCTAGAAAATTGCAGATATTATGATGGGAAAACCAACAGTTCAAAAATATCTAGATACAGGTAGTCCCATTGTAAACACACACATTAATGGTGTCGAGATTCCAAAAAAATTGATTGATTTAGGAGAAACTATCAATATCATGATTAAACAAACTATGGATCAATTAAAATTTCCCAATATTCAATACAAACCAAGATTACTACAATTAGAAGATACATTTGTTATCAAACCAGATGGTGTGTTAGAATATGTATCTATCGCCTAAGATTCTTTGGAATATTTAGTTGATTTTATGATTTTAACTCCCAAGAATCATTTAGAAGCACACCCATTTATTCTTGGCATACCATGCTTTGATACAGTTAATTATTTTATAAGTTGTAGATATGGTGATATGTTTATCTTTGATAGAAGCTCTATGAATAAATTCACACTATATCCCCCTACAAAAACAACAATAGGAGTAGAAAGTGAACTTTAGATAGATGGTGATAATGAAGGCTTTGATATAAAACCAATATTTTGTACTTCACAAATAGATGAAGAAGGTCATATTTTAAATTTAATGAGTAATAATGATTCTTCGTCATATTGTGAACAAGATCATATTTTTCAATAGCAATGAAATATTGAATATTTAGCATATCATCAAATGGCTTTACATCCTATGGAAAAATATGGAAATTCTTTCATAGAAATGTTTCTGGGAAAAACTTTGAATATTAATAATAATATGGAATAATCTCAAAAGAAATAATTAATAAAGATGCTACAAGAACATTCTTCTACTTATGCATGGAAATACACTGATATGAAAGGAATTGATCCTAACACTTGTATGCATCATATTTATGTTGAATAAAATGCCAAACCAATTTGAAAACCTCAAAGGAGGATGAATCCAAATCTAATGGAAATCATTAAAGAGGAGTTACAAAAACTATTGAATGTGAATTTCATTTATCCAATATTGGATAGTCAATGTATATCACCATTAGTAATTGTTCCAAAGAAAAATGGAAAATGGAGAGTATCCATCGATTATAGGGAATTGAATAAAGCTACCTTTAAATATCATTTTCCACTTCCCTTTATAGATCAAATTCTTAATACAATGGTAGGGAAAAGGTATTTTTCATTCTTGGATGGTCTTAGTGGATATAAACAAATCCATGTCGCTCCGGAAGATCAAGATAGAACAACTTTCACCTTTCCATGGGGAAATTATGCTTACATGGTACTTCCTTTTGGATTATGTAATGCACCTGCAACATTTCAAAGGGAATTTATAGGCATTTTTTCTGATCTAAATTCATGACTGTGTGGAAATTTACATGGATGAATTTACTTTCTATGCAAATTATTTTAATGAAGCTCTTGAAAATTTGGAAAAAGTTCTCATTAGATGTAGAGAAACAAACATTTTGTTAAGTCATGAAATTTTTTTTATGATGTTCAATGAGGGAATTGTTTTAGGCCACCATATCTCAAGAGATGTAGTTAAAGTGGATGCATCTAAAGTAGAATTTATTTCCAAGTTATTAGTTCCCACTTCTCAAAGAGATGTTAGAAGTTTTCTTGGTTTTACTTGTTATTATAGAATATTATTAAAAAATTCACAAAGATAACCTCTCCACTTTTTAAATTTCTTACAAAATATTGTGAATATATTTAGAATTATGACTGCCAAAAATATTTTTCAAACATTGAAAGAAAAAAATTGTAAAGAACCCATTTTAAAAGGACCAAATTAGAATATCCTTTTTCATATTTCAAATAATGCTTCAGATACAACCTTAGGAGCCTTATTGGGACATAAATATTTGACTCCTGATGCCATTTATTATACAAGTAACAATTTAACTCCCGCAGAGTTGAATTATATTGCAATGGAAAAGGAGTTTTTAGCTGTTGTACATGCCATTAATAAGTTTCGACATTATATCACTGGTTATGAAACTTTTATTCATACAAATCTCTATGAAATTATATATCTAATGAATAAATCAATTTATAATGGAAGAGTTACGAGATATTTATTGTTATTACAAGAATTCAATATTAATATTCTGGATAGGCCTGGAAAGGAAGATACAGTTTTTGATTTTATATCTAGAATCCAAAATGATAAAAATGATGTTGTTGTAAGAGATAATTTTCCCGATGAATATAATTTTGTAGTATCTATTAAATCTTCTTGGTTTGTAGATGTTGTCAATTATTTAGCCACAGGGAAGTTACCATTGTATTTGTCTCCTTGAGAAAGAAGGAAAGTTTTCAAACCAGTGCATCTTATTCATGGATAAATTCAAAATTGTACAAAAAAGGACCTGGTCTAATCATTTGAATATGTGTCAGAGAGGATGAAGTACTAGAAATATTAAAGGTTGAATAATGTGGAGGGGATTTTTCTGATAAAATAGCTACCTATAAAATCCTTCTCTTAGGTTATTATTGGTCTTCTCATTTTAGAGATGTCAATGAATATGTTAAGAGATGTGATATTTTTAAAAGAATTGGAAAGCATGTTCGTTTATATGAGATGCCTCTAAAACATCGGGTACTTATTGAACCTTTTGAAAAGCGGGCTTTGGATTTTGCTGGTCCAATCAATCCACCATCAAGATAAAAAAAATCACATTTTTGTATATACAAATTATGTCAAAAAATGGGTAGAAGTTAAGTCACTTCCTTTTGTTATTGAAAATGCTTTAGTTTAATTTTTTTTTAGGATATATTCACTTGTTTTGGTGTCCCAAGGGAAATTGTGACAGATCAAGGTACTAAATTTACATCCAAAATGGTGCAAAATATAATGGAGGAATACAAAATCAAACATCAAAAATATACTCCATATCATATGCAAGAAAATAAAAAAGTGGAAGATACTAATAAAGTACTTGAAGCAATTCTTACCAAAATTGTACATATGCATATAAATTATTGTGCATAAAAGCTCCAGAAGCTTTATGGGCATATCATACCACATAGAAACACAACGGGGCATACTCCTTATGAATTTTTTTTATGGGAAGAAAATCATGTTTCCTATTGAGTTCCAAATAAAGACCTTCAAAGAAAAAGTAAAATTGGGTCTTGATATATCAATAGCCCAAAAACAAATAATGGAGCAATTAAATGAACTTGATGAGATGCGACAAGATGTTATTCATAGAACCAACATAGTTAAACAACAAATGCTTCGATGGCATGATAAATTTATCAAAGACAGGAAGTTCCAACTGGGTGATTGGGCACTACTTTTTTATTCTAAATTCAAATATTTTCAAGGAAAATGTCAAACTCATTGGCATGGTCCTTATGAGATTGAAGCTATATTTCACAATGGATCAGTCAAAACTAAAACCATTGATGGAGAAAAAGTATCCTTCCTTGTAAATGGTCATATATTATGACTATATCATAAACCATTAACAGAGGAAGAATTTATTAGAAATATGAAAGATAATATTTATTTAAAGATGGTCAGGTATGGTTCTCCTTCCTATCCAACTTAGATTGCAAAATTATTTCTATTTTCTTTAAAAAAATGTATAAACATGAAAAAAAACATTGTTTGCATGTTTATACAGAAACTCTAAGTTGAAAACAAATAATTATTGGAAACGTATATTTTCTTTAATGCTTGTCCCATTTCTTTTATTCCTCTTTTTCATAAATAAAACAACTACATAATTGTCAATAATTTGCAACTCTCATGAAATTTTGCAGTTGAATTGACATATTACAGCCAAATAAATCCATATGGAGATATCATAGCTGAAGCAACCTGATCCATCTACAAAAGAAAAAATAAGTAAGGCATAAAAACGGTATGTAGATATTATTTAAATATTAAAAGAAAACATTGAATTATGATATAAATAAATGATTGTTTTGAAGATAATGACTGTTGCCTCCACCATTTCACATAATCATTATGTTTTTATGACACAACATTCATTCTCACAATCCAATCTAAAAACTCTTTGATAATCACGAGTCATTAAACCTCCCCATAATTAAAATTTATTTCACTTCCTCTGCATACCATTCCATTTCTCCATATGATATCTCAATTTCTTCATGTTATATCCCACTTCCTTCGGCTCTGTTTCATTTTTTTTTCCAAAAATATCTTAACCGCTACCCAAATGTCATCCTTGTTACCAAAAATACATATTTCACTGAAAAAGGGAAATTAAGGACTAAAAATTTCTCAACATGGGAGTCACTGTGCATTGTGATCCAAATGGGACCAAGTTTCTTGAAGGCTATGCACAACTGAAGCAACAATTGCGGCAGACATGCTGGTCGCAATTCTTTGAGAAGTTTGATGAGCATGAAAATGAGGTCACTAAGTCATTTTCTTGAGCCCATTAGGGGAATTGTGAGGTCTAAAATGGGCCTCCTAAGAAAAATGTACAACCAAAATAACATTTATAAGAACTAATATGATTCAATATAATGATATCAATCATGGGGGATGATTCACCATTTTTGGAGTAAAAAAGTAAAAATATTAAAAAATAATAAAATAATAAAGCTACTTTTTTCAACTCATATTTTGAACTTGTGTCCCTAAGGTTTTACTCAATTTTCAAGCGTGGAGTACTCGTTGGATGCAAAATTTAATTCCTCATCCAAGGAGTACCCATGTTTCATACTTTCGATGAACCTTGCTACATGAAAAATGGGAATACATAAAAAACTTGATTGTAACTACGTTTTTCATGTATTTATCATTTTTTGTGTAGCAGAGTCCATAGAAAGTATGAAGCATGGGTACTCCTTGGATGAAGAATCAAATTCTGCATCGAATGATTATTTCTGCTTGAAAATTCAGTAAACCCATATGCAGATAAGTTGAAAATACGAGTTGAAAAACATTTTTTTCTTTTTTCCTTCTAAAATTTGATGATGTAATCAAATGTTATTTTATTATTTCCACTAATATTTTATAATATCCTTAGGAGGCCCATTTTAGACCTCAAAATTCCCCTAATGTATCAAGGGATAGAAGGACAAATTGGAGATATCAAATTGGTGTTGACAGAGTTGTTTATGGCAGAAGCTACAATATTACAAAGGAACAGGGAAAGTTGGTTTAAAAACCAGAAAATCAAGGAATAAAAGTGGGTGACCTTCCTTAAAATCTGAGTTATGGAAATCTCCATTTTCAAGAAAAATAATTCGAGTGACAACTTTAAAAAGTAAATGGAGGAATTTGTTACTAGTTATTCAAAAGTTTATAACCTATGAGGGTAGGTTTGGGAATATGTTCTTATATCATGTTTGGTTATTGATCAATTTTATTGATGGAAACGAAATCAATTTACCATATTTCCTTCTCTGAAATCGAAGGAAAATGGCCTCTAATACCCAAAGGAGAATACAATTTACTGATAATGCTTTGTATCATCCTGGGTTAGTAAAAATTTTGATTGAAGCTCACTTGGTGAGTAAAGGGGATAATTTGGAGGATTTTCTAGTTCGAAATCATTTTAAAGAATTTGAGAAAGGAGAACTTAATTCTAAAGTAATAAGGAGTCAATGGAAATTTCCCTCAACCCCTAATGTTCAAAACATAGATTTACCTATAGAGGAAAAAAAACAAGATAAGCATCCACAGAAGGATATTGATGATGAAACTCCTCTTCAATTTTTTTTATAAAATATTAAACAAAATAATTTTAGAAAGAAGAAATCCATAAATTCAAATGAAGGCCCATCGAAAGCATGAGATGAGAAAGCAAAAGCCAGCAAGAAAAATTGTGTTCTCACTGATGGAGAGTCACTAGTAAAAGTAAGAAGAAGAAGTGCACGACCTATGAAATCAACCATTTAACAGTCTCCACTCTTTGTTAATTTAGAGGAATAAGAGCCAATAATACCATCACCAATTGCAAGTCCAACAAGGAAGAGCCCAGAAATCGACCCTGTCCAACAAGAAATCTATGATTATGTAGAGTCTCTTGAACAAAAATCCAAAAGGAAAATTTTTGCTTGATCTCCAAATCAAGATGAGATTCTAAATGAAGAAATTCATTTTATCCCTCCAAGAGAAACTAAAATTGAAGATTCTCTTCAAGAAGAAATTTATGAACTAGAAATATTAAATAAGCATTTAAAGCAGGAACATGAAGCAATAAAGCTACAAAACTACATTAAAAAAATCAAAATGATAATATTCTCCTACATATTTGCCACTAGTACTAGAAAAACAAGAAGTTAAAGGTTAAAAATAAACTTCTAAGGAGTAAGATAAAAAAAAAAGTTTCCAGTATACCCCAGATGTGGGTGACATAGATGGCACGAATGAAAATCATTTCTCACACACCCTGGAGGACATAGATCTTCTGCGTAGAGCTTCACCGACCATGGATCCTCAAACCATTAGCCTTCCACACAAGACAAATAGGATAAGGTATGGTTATGAGACGATGGCTACAAGATCACCCTATCCACGGTACCCTTCTGCAACTATCACCATAAATTATTATCATTATTGATTTGTATATCAACCATCTCCCTTCCCTCGAGCCTACTCAGGAAATTGGTTATGGCACATAGCTGCGTGCGACACATGCTCATTTCGATCCTCCTCACATGCATCCTAGACCCTATAAAAGGATGAGTACTCAACCCCGAGAAAATCATATTAATGCCCCTCTGCCTCTCTTTTTGACTCTCCTTTGGCACTTCCCTGTTTCCAGACAACCACGCATCCCTCTTCTCAACACTGCGTTGCGCAGTCCCCTCTGGGCCGTGACATCCCAGCATGTGTACCTCTTCTCTGGCCCCTTCGACCCCCTGATCCTTGACACTGTTTTGCCCCTTGTTGTGTACCCTTCCCTTGAAGCCTCCCCCCTAGCTCATTGTGCAATGGCCCCCAGATTAGGCCAGAGAACCATCTGAGGTGGCCAGACAAGTGCCCTCCTTGGCTGTTATCACCGCGGAGAGGACAACCGCTTGGAGTTGATAGAAGGCTCCTCCTCTGGTAGTTTTGTGCGACAGAGCCTCGATCTTGAGCAGGAGGAAGAAGTTCAAGTGTAGGAGTAAGAATCTCTAGTACAAGCTATGCAGAGGGGTAGACGAGGCCCGTAGAAGTCCACCATAGTGCACCAAGCGCACCCTCTACCTCGCAAGACTAATCTTCTTCCAGTTCAGGTGGAGGAAGAAGATGAATTATATTCCTGGGTGATGGAATCTGATGGTCACTAGATGCGTGTCCCTAACGTAGAATATTTGGAGTCCCCCATCCTCTGCGCACATCTCACCAAACCCATGTGTACAGTGGTAGACTCTGAGGAAGCGGCTGCGCAGGCACCAGCATGCCCCATGGAGGAGGAGGTCCCCAAAAGTGATAATGAAGATGCAGATTGAGGCCTGCACAGTTGCACAACCCTTCCGTGTTTTTTTTCAAACATGCCACCATCAGGGGTTTTTTTTTTCTACTTATTTTTCACTTTCTAGATATGTCAGCGCTACTGCGCATATTGTAAATTTTTGTCTCAAGTTTCCTTCGGGATGTTTTCCTCCTCTGTGGTAGCCCCAACACCTAAAATCTAGGATTGGGATTGGCTAAGCATATTTTTCCAACCCCACCGGTAACATGTAATATTTCCTTTCTTGAATTAATAGAATAGCCTAACTTACCAAAAAAAAAATTTCCAGTAGATGATTTGAATGAAAAGAGCAAGGATGGAAATTTGTGCGAGAAAATAAAGGATAAGTACTAATTTAGATGTTCTTGATCAAGCCTTGGATAAAGCTCATTGACAAAGTGGGTTACAAAATTTTGAAATTTTATGCATGAGGACATGCAATATCTTCCATGTGGGTGAATGTTGAAGACGAAAATTGTTCCTTTTTGGCACCGTCCTTAAACTTCATTTTCTTCCTTTTAAACCATAATAACCCTAATTAAGTGTCATCTTGCAAGGTTATTTGAAAAAATAGGTATGTAATCATATTTTATTCATAGTCTCATTGTTTCTTTATTATTTTATTTAATATTTGTACATGCTACCGAATTTCATCAATTCTTGAGCTAATAATCGACTATGAAGGTTACTTGAAGAATCTATAGGTCCAGAAACATCAGTTAAGGAATGAAGCATATGAGCAGGTATTTGGATGTTGGCATAATTATATCCACCTATCTCTATGGTATAATAAAGCGATAAGGATTCCCATATGAATAGGTCAATGTGGAAGTAAAATCCAACAGAAAAGGAGCCTGACGAAAAATTAGGCAAGTGAGAAGATTGTTGATAAGAATCAAAGCTGATATTTTGCTTCATGATTTTCTTATTTGATAGAAAATCACGAAGAATCACTATTTTATCAAAAATATGTTATTTTAAGACATTCTGTTGAGAAGGATAGACTTAGAAATCTCCAAACATTTAAAAAAAGGAGGTTATAAAACCCACATCTTGACACAAAGATGATATGAATGGTTATGGTTTTGAAAAGTCTCTGCAATCATTTAATCAAGCTTTCCATTTATACTATGCTTGTGAATGAGTGATTAATTTATGTTTATCTCTATGTACCTTTACTCATAGGAGGCCCCCCTGGGAGCTGTAAGTTTTTATTTGTATTTTTAGCTAAGCTTATTGTTTCATTGAATGGTTATTATAGAGATTAGAGTTTTAGTTTTTAAAAGAGCGCTCATAACAATTAAATCATAATTTTTTGTATAATTTCTTTCATAGAATTATTGTTGTACAATTATTTCCATATAATTTATTTCATAGTTTTAATATTGTTGTATGAAGAATGAAGAAAATGATCAACGGGATTTTATCAAGAAGATGTAAATTTTGATTAAAATTAGTCTAATTCTTTTGGGTTTATTTGTAGTTAGAAAGTAGAATCATTTGATTCTGAATTTATAATTCAGATAAATAATTTATTTTTTGATTTTATTTGTTTCCTTTTGAGGTAGATTTCATTCTTTTTTGTGATATTTATTTATGTATTTAAGATTAGTTATATTTATTTTAGTGTGATATTTCCTTTTTTGCAAGAGTAATAATATTTTTACTTTGAGTAATCCATAGATAATACATGTGAATAGAAATATCCTAATTCAATTTGAAAGTTATTCACATAATAAGAAATACTATCATAAATGGTACACATACACTTAATCAATTTACAAGCCTCGATTGATAACTTATGAAGTAATTTAAGGCAAATTAAATTAACAACACAAAGTAGGCCAAACAAGAGGACAATTGGACATCTGCATGCAAGAGAGAAACAACTCAAATTTTGGAGGAATAAGGAGCATCAAGGACTGTGAAATATTCCTAAATTAGCATGCACCTAATTGGAATATTCATTTTTCCTTTTGTCTTCTAGATAGATATATAAGTGGGTAGGGAGACCCATAAATCTCTTTAGTAGGAATACAATCCATCTTAATGTGAAAAGGGATCGTTATGGTAGCTGGATAAAGCACCTCCATGTGTGAACAGGGGAAAAATCATGTGGACAAGGTCAATGTTGACCAAATCAACAACACTGGTATAGAGAGAGTGGAGCATCAATGTGAAACAACGCAGACTTAATGTGAGATAGTCGCCATGTGAGTAGTGGCTTTAATGAGTGGGACCCAAGGTGAGAAGGTTCACAATGCATATAAGGAAGGGAAAGGCAACCATAGAAGGGGTGTTGATGTATTTTATATTTCTGAATATATGGTCTATTTAGACATATAACTTTCTTCAGATGTGTAGCTAATATTGTAGTGTTGTTTAGCACAGGGTGTTCCCGAGCGGGAATCCCACCTATTTCCTTCAGAAGCATCTAGGAAGAGATTTTTACTACATTCCACATTCAGGCATTTGGCCAAGGCTTAAGTATTAATGTACAACGTAATCATGTTGAGGTTTTGTGTTGTGTTTTAGGGAAAAAGTTGTGGAGGTTTGATTTGGGAGATTTCTGAGCTAGATATCATTGGAGGAGGGTTCCTTTCTCTTGGGAGGCTAGTAAAGAAGGCCCTTGAGAATCATTGATACATTTGGCATCAGGCCATAGTGTTTTTATCCCCTATAGCATAGTATCAGTATATAACTGTGTTATTTTAGGGAGGCGTTGCAGGGGTATTTGCAGTAGGTGATTTGGGAGCTGATTTCTTCAGTGAAGGGCCCGACCTTCCATCCAGAGGATCCATTGGAGGATAGCACATTCATTTTCATATCAACTTTAACCATTTTATCTTCAATCACTTGTTGTAGCATACTTTTAGCCATAGGGCTACAACTCATATTGTGTTATTGGGTGTTTTTCCCGGAGACCCTTTTGGGCTCTTTTTTGGAGGTTGTATAGAGCTCAGATCTTTATTTTTGTATCTATTGTGGCATACATTAGCCCCTATATTTTTTGTAGTCATTTTTTGTATAATTTATTTTAAAATTGCGTCGTAACAATGTCTACGACATTTTGATATAGTAGCAACACCTCTTATTGAGGGTTTTGTCTATATTGTTATATGGTTTGTGGCCCATTATATTATATATGTTTGCTATTCTTTTGATGAATAAACAAGATCCATATTGGTCTCATACTTTTTTGTGATGTTTTACACTGCTATTTCAAGCATTTTGCACTATATTCCTACATTTTCCATTTTCGAATACTACAGTGGTATCAGAGCATAATATTGGCTCAGCCTGTGGATCTCAGCCATTATGCTATCAGGAGAATAAGAATAAGGAGAAAGAGATCAGAATGATAGAAGGAATGAGTTTTATCTCATCTCTTTTACGATCTACAAGGGACCTCATGAAGGAGGTCAAGCAAAGAAGAATGGAGAAAAGCCATGAAACCACAATAGTGTTTCAAGATGAGGAAGGTTCATGTACTTCCTATAAGTAGAAGAAAGAACCAGTATTTCATATAGCTCCAAATAAATATACTATGCCATTTTCTTTTGAAAAATAAGATAAGGGGCATGGAGATGGAGGAAATTATATCATGATATTATAAGTGAGTATCTTGCATATTTTACTCAAAGGTTGATCAAGAAGTTTGACAAGAAGGAATCACAGGAGAAGAAACTTCCACCACCACATGTTGCAAAAGCACTTGCATCAGGAGAAAGAACACTTGCACCCTTGCAAAGTGGTCTTGATCTCTTGACATTTAGAGTCCCATGCACTATTTGGGAGATGCATGAGGAGGAGGAGACTTATACCAGTGCTGATGCAGCCATAGAGGAGTAGCCATCACCATCAATATTTTGGGAAGTCATCACACCGGTGGGAGGAACCCTTCTATAAGTACAAGATTTTCCCAAGAAAAACCAAGGTATGCAAATGTTTCCACTTTCTATTATTTCAACACATCTAATGGAATGTTGTGGGAATATGCCATTGCATGATCTAGGGTCAAGATACAGTATTGATTTGGAGCAGCAGACTATCACTGCACACAGGACCCTTGATAGAATAAAGGAGGAGATATAGATTCATCCTAGTATGTCATTTTTGAGCTGCACACAACTCTTGGGGTAGGAGTGTAGATTTTTGGAGGATAGGATGACTGTTTTCCTAAGAAATCCAATGCAAGACTATATTTTCAGCATTGTGCATGAGCATGAGACAACATATGCACCATCATGGAGAGAAACAGTGCTGTCATTGAACAACAGTGATGAGTTGGGGGCCCAACCATTATTGGAGCATTCAAATGACCATTGTACATGTGTAGCAGAGGATAGGAAGATGGTTGGGAAGAGACATCTTATCTCCCATTATTATGATGGATATTTCTTGATGAGCACTTCACTACTCAATCAGGAGAGTTTTCCTTCAATATATTTGGATCTTTATGGGGTCAATTTATTCATCGATGAGTGGTATTCATATGAAGATCTCCATAATGTTTCACTTCAACATCCCATGAAGTGTAGAGAGAGTGATTTGATTTGGGAGGATGGGATTCTCCATTGGAGGAATACCCATGTAGAGCATGATAGTAGACAATCACCATTGGTTGGATGGGTGATGTTGATGAGAAAGAGGCTGGTGAGCCACTTACAGATCTATGAAATTGGGCAACAAGAGGCAAGGCTACACTGGCTACTCTTGAGAGAGTTTGGTCAGCATGTAATATATCCTACTTCAAAGGGTATGTTGTTGGGTGCGGCATGGCATGGAATTTGCATAATGGGGCAACAAGGAATTTGGTTGAATTGTAATTATATGACATTTCTCATGTCAAGCATCATGTTTTCACTCCATGGCCTATATGATGGAGGTGTGAGGAGGAAACAAGAGTTTTTGTTTCTTTGGATACTCTTGGGAGAATATGGGTTGATTTTCTCCCTTTGCATGATGTTTCAGGAGTAGATGGTGGAACAATTATGGTGCAAAGGGGTCAGGAGATACTTCCACATTGGAAGGAATCTATCATATATAGCAGCATTATGGTAGATGAATTTGGCATATGGCATGTCAAAGAGTGGAGCTATGAGATGACAGGAGCCTTATTACAAAGTCCAACAGCGTTGTCACTTGGGAGCTTGGGGTTCTTGATGGAGTGTTCCTAGGATCACTTCACATATGAAGCACATGATGGGAAAGTAAGAGATGAAAGTTATGGAGTGGTGGATAGAGATATCTAATGCCATGATATGATCTTCTTAACTTGGATCTCCAAGCATAAGAAGAAGGCTTTTCATGTAGCCCATGTTTCATTCCTTTCCATTCACAACGGTCTCATGGAGACATATTAGAACACTATGGAGAGATCATCCATGGATCTCATTACCAGCCTACTCTCAGTACATGGTAATAGCTGTGTTTTTACACTTATTGATCATCTAACACAGTATTTTCATTCCATTTCCATTTATATATAGTGCATTGCTCCATAAGAGGGCAATATTCTATTTGGGCGTCATGGTATTTGCAAGGCCAACATTAGTGATAGAGATAGACACTTCTTGTATGGCTTTAGGTATGTGTTCTACTATTATTTTTATGCTCATTTGATAAAAAATTCCATTTACTATTTTCTAGTAGATGATATGACATGCACAACTAGAAAATGGTTGGAAGATAACTTGCCATATTATGTTTTGAAATAACAGTTAGTAGAACTATGCTGTGACCACTTGGGAAACTGTTGGTACCTTCTAGCAGTACATGAAACCTTTAGTATCTTTCTCATTTGGATTCCATGTGGTGATTATGTCCTATTCATCATATATGGGATGGGTTGGGCACAGATGATTCATGCCAATAGAGAGAGGATATTTGAGGATCCAGTTTTCTTCTTGCCTCTTGAAGGCAACATTATTGTAGCCCAACATCAGCAGCCACTCTACACTGACCATAAGTGGAGAGAGAGAAAATGTGGGATGGAAAATTTGGTCCATCAAGTTCAGCTATGCATCCCACCTACATTGCAGGAGCCTAAGGTGGAGGAGTTTTTTTATGAGTTTCCATTTTGGAGGGTGACTCATTTTGTGGTGATGATAGCTTGGGGATGGGAACTTCACATGGGAATGATAGTTCCCAACGTATTTAAAATTCCATGCCTTAAGAAGGACTCTAGACAACATATATTTGCCTCCATTGATATCACACTACTTCATGATGAGGGCCATTTGGATTTGTCACCAAAGGCTAGCTTACACACTTGGGAGAAACAACTTGGAGACATATTTATGAGAAAGAATCTTGTTCATTGGAGTAGCTTATCATATGAGGATTCTATATGAGGAGGAGAGGAGGCTCTTTAGTTCTATCCTTGCAGTTTCTTGAGGATAAGCAACATTTGGGAGGGGAGGACTATAATATTCCTAAATTAGCACGCATCTAATTGGAATATTTATTTTTTCTTTTTCCTTCTAGATAGATGAGTAAGTAGGTAGGGAAACCCATAAATATCTTTGGTAGGAATAAAATCCCTCTTAATGTGAAAATAGATAATCATTATAGCTAGATAAAGCACCTCCATGTGTCAACATGGGAAAAATCATGTGGACAAGGTCAATGTTTACCAAATCAACAACACTGGTATAGAGAGAGTGGAGCATCGATGTGAAACAACGCAGAGTTAATTGGAGATAGTCTCCATGTGAGTAGTGTCTTTAATGAGTGGGACCCAAGGTGAGAAGGCTCACAATGCATATAAGGAAGGGCAAGACAACCATAGATGGGATGTTGATGTATTTAATATTTCTGAATATATGGTTTGTTTAGACATATAGCTTTCTTTAGTTGTTTAGCTAAGATTGCATTGTTGTTTAGAATAGGGTGTTCCTGAGCGGGAATCCCACCTCTTTTCTTGAGAAGCCTCTAGGAAGAGATTTGCACTACATTCCACATTCAGGCATTTTTCCAAGGCTTTAGTCTTAATTTACAGCAAAGTCTTGTTGAGGTTTTGTGTTATGTTGTAGGGCAGAAGTTGTGGAGGTTTGATTTGGGAGATTTCTAATCTAGATCTCATTGGAGGAGGGTTAATTTCTCTTGGGAGGCTAGTAAAGAAGGCCTTGGAGCATCATTTATACATTTGGCATCACGCCACAGTGTTTTTATCCCCTACATCGCAGTATCAGTCTGGAAATTTGTTATCTTCGGGAGGAGTTGCACGGGTATTTGTAGTAGGTGATTTGGGAGGTGATTTCTTCAGTGAAGGGGCCAACCTTCCATCCAAAGGATCCATTGGAGGAGAGCACATTAACTTTCATATCAGCTTCATACATTTTCTCTTCAGTCACTTGTTGTAGCATACTTTCAGCCATAGGGCTGCAACTCATACTGTATTATTGGGTGTTTTTCCCGGAGACCCTTTTGGGTTCTTTTCTTGAGGTTGTATAGAGCCCAGATCTTTATTTGTGTATCTATTTTGGCATATATCAGCCCCCTATATTTTTTATACTCATTTTCTATAGAATTTCTTTTAAAACTACGTTGTAGCAGTGTCTCCAGCATTTTGATATAGTAGCAACACCTCTTATTGAGGGTTTTGTCTATTGGAGGCTTGTATATCTTGTTATATGGTTTTTGGCCCATCATATTATATATGTTTGCTGCTGTTTTGATGAATAAACAAGCTCCATATTTGTCTCATACTTTGGTATGATGTTTTACACTGGTATTTGAAGCATTTTGCACTATATTCCTACATTTCCAATTTGGGAATATTACAGACTGATAAGAATAAATTGAGGTTTACCTGGCTTTAGGGGGAGATATGGTGCATCTTGTTTTGAATGTAGAAGAATTTTTGGTATTTCAATAGCTAGTGAAGTATATGTGAATATATATGTTTGTGATAATTTGATTTTATGTATGTAACTAGGGTTTAGATGATGCTTATATTTTGATGGTGTATTTTTTCTACTAATGATATATCTACAGGAGTTGTTGTGATGAGTGGAGATGGCACATGTTTAGGGTGATTGCTTCATATGCTTTCAGTATTTCAGTGGTTTTTATGGCATCATGTTTCCTTGAAGGGGTTGGTTATGCATTCCATCCTATGTCCTTATTTGACATGCGGTTGTTGTAGGAGCTTGCATTTTTCTTGTGAAGTGTTTATATGCTACCTACATTAGTTGACATGAATATTGCTAGTATTATGGATTTTGACGTGAGGATATTAAGCATGTGATGGTGCCATGGATATTAGTATGTTGGTTATGTATGGTTATAACTACTCCCATAATTCATGTGTTAGAGATTTGCAGCTTATGTGGAGAGAATCTAGAAGTTGTTCATGATATATGTTTTTCATGTTTTTGTTGCTTCTATATATGGTGTTATTGATCATTTTTTCGGGACAATAGATGAGGATTATTAGTATTTTTCCTGATGTGGTATTACTACTGCCATTACATCATTACATGAATGTTGCTGCTACCAGTTCAGTTTACGTTGTTGAGATTCACGCTACATATGATGATTATTGCTGCTGCTATGTTTTGTTATAGAAAGCTGATATATTGGGATGATTGGTGTGTCATATGTTGCTGGTTCATGATACTACTGATACATGCTATTATTGGGCCACTATAAATTTCTTTGTGTGTGTAATTACTGTTGCTGATATATGATTCGATGGTTAATTATTTGGAGAGGTTGATACATGTCTCTAATGTGATTAATATTGACACTATCTTGTTGCCAAAAAGAGTACATTTGGTTGATAATATGATCTGTGTACTTGAATTATGACATTGTATTAGACATGCATTGATGAGAGTATTTTTATGATATCCATTTATGAGAGAGTCTCATTCCTATATGTTACATGCATAGTGTTGAGACCATGTTTGTGATATGTTTCATAATTAGTCATGAGAGTTAGTCCAACTATGAATGGGTTATTAGTAGTGTTGTTACAACCACGTGTTTCATGTATTATTCTTGTACACTCTCATATTTATCATGGCGAGACATTCTAGAGTCATGTATGCATTGAGAGAGAGTCATGTGAGTCATAGTTCAGCCATATATGTGATGAGTGATGTAATTGTGAAACCATGTATTATCATTTTGGTAGCCATGTAATGGGCCAATGAAGCCCTGTACTTCATTTCATATGATTGGGTCATAGTCTTTGGTCCATGTGGAGTAGCCTCTTGTATATGTCAAGGAGGCATTGACAGAATATATATCAGTACACATTCAGCCATGGATATTTTTTCACTCAGTGGAGTATGGTTGGTCATGATTATGTCTGTGTCATCATATATCTGTTACTACCATGTATTATTTATAGGAGTGTATTGCTGCCCATTGAGATAGGTGAAATCACTTGATTGAGACATTATTTTTTTTGATGTATACATTTTGGAGAGGATGCATTTTTTGTTTTTTATTTAGAGATGGTTGGATGGTTTATGCTGCTACTATAGGGTTCATCCAAGTTGTTGCTGCTAGTTGGTCACATCATGTTGCTACTGCTATTTATTGGTGATTTGATGTGCTGCTACTATTATGACATGGATTATGTTTTCATTACTTCAGGAGAGAGAGAATGTGTTTCAATTATTTCTACTACTTCTTATTGTCATGCTGCCTTGGGAGGGAGAGAGTTTATTATTGTTGCTGATAGAATATGTATATCAGTGCTCTAGTGTGTTGTTGATCGGGCATACCTTGTGTCCAGGGGGAGTTTATTATACTTTTTTTTTTTCTATGTGGAGCAGTGGTGTTGTCATTCCCATGTATTGTTAGGTAAATTTACTCGGGATTAGAGACAAGTTTGATCGAGTTAAACAATTATGGTTTTGGAGCACATGGTATTGTGCACCCATGGTTTTCAGCTCATGGTATTTTCTGTAATGGAGCCTATAAAAGACTCGGAGGACTTCATTGTAATGTAGTCCTGGATGTGAGTGGTGAAGGCTCACTTGGCTGGATTGGCTAGGATTTTGGCCAAGGCTAATGAAATTTCATTAGGATGGGTTTTCCTCGGAGTTTGGGATTTTTCCCGGTTACAAATATGTGTTTATGTTTATGATTTGTTGCTAGTTATGTTTAATTATTTCTCTCGGTAATTATTTATGTTCTTCGGTAAATTTTTCTTCATTTGGTATTAGAGCTAATTGTTGCCTTCAGAGGGACGAATGTTGGCTTTAGAGGGACGCTTCTGTTGCCAAGGGTTTTATTTGCCTATGAATGGAGATATGATTTGTTGCACCGATGCAGATCTGGATTTGCAACGTAAGGGTATATAAGGCCTGATGAAAGCATTGCAAGTTGTTTACATATATGATATGGAAGCGGGTGAAAGATTGCATTGTGCCCACGTCGAGACTTTGGAGAACTGAGTACGTGGACTTTGAAGCATGAGAGAGTTCACATCTTTGGTGATAGTAAAATCCAGAAAGGAATCAAAGACATGCTATTGGACCAAGGTCGATCTGGCGGTGCCGCAGAGGGCCTTGGATGAATGTATTGGCATATGGAGTTATTTGGATGCTTGAAGGATGCAGGTGTCATGTGAGAGGGAACTTGTTTCTCATGCCAGAAAAAAATTCGGCCTCGAAGAATGAATCGAGCATGACAGAACAAGCAGGAGCTCGTGAAATAAATGGATGGCCACATGATTAGAAGGAGTGTTCGATGTGTCTTGGCATGGGGAAGAGCAGCTATGCTGAGATGCTCATGGCCTCAGGTGCGGTTTGTAATCCATCAAATGAGCAGAGCCAAAGAGAAAATTTTTTAATGAATATAAATCCCCGCACTTTTGGCCCTTCATCGAAAAAAAAAATGCGTGGGGAAATTTCCATAATTGTTGGAAAAATGGTGTTGGATTTAAGATTCACCAGAAATATCTAAGTCATTTATTTCTTTGGCGTAGATGAAAAAGTTGTGCAAATAGGTTTTGGCATGGACTCCTTGATGGAAAAGGAGTATAAAGTTAAGATAATTTAGATGGCTACGAGCATTGAATTTATTGTGGAGGACATGGCAGCACCAGTGGTGGAGCTGGTGTTCAGGGAGGCCACGATGGCATCTTTTCCTTGTTAGGAGCCAGATGAGTTTGCACGGTGGTCGAGAGTATGTTACTGATGGTGTTTCTTGATCAAAAACAACAAATAAGAATGAATAAAGAGAGTTGTTGTAGCAGCAAAAGAGAAATTATGGATAGAAAACATGTTGGATTGGATGCAAGTTGTGCAAGAGCAAATGCAGTGAGCACGAGAGGTGCATTCTTTTGTTAAAGGGACCGAGAACTCCATTAGAGATCATATTAGATAGGAAATTCTATGTTGTAGATCTGTGAGGAGATAAATACCCTTAGAAAAATATTTCGACAAGAGTTGGATTGTTTCCTATGGGCATGAACGTGCTAGTGAAATGGCGAGTATTGTGTGTTTTGAAAGACTCCAGAATTCACCTTATATTTAACAAAGGGATATTGGATTCAAGCATTGGTTATAGACCATTGAAGTCAAAGAAATGTGTGGGAGTTGTTGTGTTAAAATAGCAACAATGAAAATATATATATATACATTATAATGGATTTAATTTTTTACATGTAAATGGGCATAATACTGTAAGACATGGTATGGCATGCGTACCCCTGGGTAATCACTAGTAAAATTTGCGTTAGACCTAGGTGATAGGGGGGATGTCAAGTTAAAAATTATCCTAGGTGAAAATTTTAGGGGGGAGGAGCTAGAGTGAGCGAGGTTGTCTCATTTAGCAGTTTTGGCTGGATTTAGTCAGGAAACCCCAAGTCAATTTTAAGGGGGGAATGTTAGGTAAATTGAATTGGGATTAGAGTCAAGTTTGATCGAGTTAAACAATGATGGTTTTGGGGCACATGGTATTGTGCACCCATGGTTTTCAGCTCATGGTATTACATGTAATCGAGCCTATAAAAGGATCAGAGGACTTCATTGTAATGTAGGCCTGGATGTGAGCGGTGAAGGCTCACTTGGCTGGATTGGCCAGTATTTTGGCCAAGGCTAATGAAATTTCATTAGGATGGGTTTTCTCCAGAGTTTGGGGTTTTTCCTGGTTAAACATCTGTGTTTTATGTTTATGATTTGTTGCTGGTTATGTTTAATTATTCCTCTCGGTAATTATTTATGTTCTCCAGTAAATGTTTCTTCATGTATCAATCATGCATTATATTATTCATCACTTGCATATAATATTGAATGGAGTTTTTGTTTGTTTTTTGATGGAGCCCATTAGATGGAGAGGAGCATATAAAATTTTTCCTTGACATGTTTATCCCTTTTCCCTTGACTTCAAAGGAGGATAATGAAAGGATGAAGATCAATTTTCACAGGATAGTTCATATGGTTGCATCAATTGGGGTTACCATCAATGCTAAAGGGGGAGATTATTGGCATTAATGTGTTTTCCAGATGTTTTTTTGGTTGAAATTTATGTCAACCTGGTAGCATGGGTTGTAGGTCAATTGATTATGCATGTGTATGTGTGGCTACAAGTGTTTTATGTATGAAGGTCCCCTTTGTATATGGTCCTTGAAATGCGCACTAGCATGGAGATGTGAGGATGGAGAAATTATTTACATATGTTACATATAGAGTGTGAGCAGAGGATGTCATGGTTCCTATGATCATGTTATTGTGATCTGACGCAGGGGCATTGGACCTAAGACATTTTTGTACATAAATAAATATAAAGGATGGCCTCATGTTTTGTTTCCCCATTTAAATATTCATAATTTAGTAATTTAGTTAATTAGAGGGAGAAATGTAACTGCCCGAATGTTCTGTGGGCATAGGAAGGGATAGCTTGTCTCTGTTTGTCTGAGCGTTATTTTAATTTGTAACTGTAGGAATTTGAAGAGTTATGAGTCATAGGGAAGCTGAACTGATTGATTTCCAATATGTTAAAAATAAACCTCTGTGACAGAGTCGAGGGGAGACCTGCACAGACCTGTAGAGAGACCTGCACAGACCTATAGGGAGAGCTACATAGGGAAAGAAGGCCATCAGATTGAAGATATAGCCAGCCAGTGGTTGTAATTCAATCCATTGTGTAAATAAGAATTGTTCCCGTATATTTGTTCCTTGCGGATTTAATTTATGTGTGAATGTATATCTTCTTTTCTTGAATTAGTTCTCTGTGAATATGTGCATGCATCCTGGTGGAAAATAATCGAAACCCATGATAATTAAGAAGCCGAAGAGAAATTCTCTACTCAGACGTAGGGAGAGTTGAGTTCACGTTCAGGGTTAACGTGTTTATGGTGATTATTGAGGTGCAGAAAGGCTGGAAGGAATACCATCCATTGATCAACCACGGTGGTGAGAGCTGAACTTGAGGTCGGTGATTTGGGTTGACAGAACCTTGGGCACACAAAGTAATGGAACTGTGCATTGTATATATGGTCGGACAGTGTTGAAACATTAGGAACCAAGGGCCACTTATAAAGGAGTGGAACAAGGCGAGGACGGAACCTGGAGAGTGAGTGAAAGATGGAACCGTGAAATAAGTGAATAGTGAACACGGTTTGGAGCGGAAGGGTGGTTTTCATCGCACCACCTTCCGTTGCGCAAGTGGTTTCCTCCATTCGCGAGCGATTCCATAGATTGATCGACGTGTGTCCCCGAATGACATTGCAAAACCGCCTTCCACTGCGCGCCATTGTGCGTTATTGTTCGCGCAAGTAGCCCGTGCGATATCCGTTGGATCGTCAAGGCCGAGGCAACGTGATAACAACCGCTGGATGGGCGCGGGGATTTGACGGAGGTACGAATCGGGTTTGTGTGTTCCACGTCTATTGTATGTGTGGGCCCGTTGCTTATGATGGCATGTGTTTAATTATACAAAGTTCTAGTTTCAAAGTGAATAGTCGTGTGTTGTGGCTAGTCAAGGATTCCCTCTAATTTCAATCTGAACCACGGTTTTAACCCGAGTGTGGCCGAGTCTTTGACTGAGATTGGGGTCCAAGTTGTTGGGATCTTGTCATAGCGCTTCCAGACAGTAATAAATTGATATGTTACAGTACGCATGAAGAATCGCATATACCCGTGGTGGAGTAACATTTGGTTAGTAGGGGAGTTAGCGTAAGGTATAGCAGCTTTTGGTTAATTGATAAATTTTTATTAAAATTAATCCAGTTATGTGGCCGAGAGATTTTACTATGATGCAATTATATTACATAGGCGGCCTCGTATATTGTTTCAAACGTTAGTCATCAACCCCCGCGGAATTTAAAAGGAATGGTTTAATATATTAGAAGGTTTGGATATAGCTCAAGGCATTCTGTTAATTATTGAAACTCGGAAATACGGAGATTGAAGACCACATGAACACGTTTGTGAAGTCAACGCTGTGAAATATATGGGGATTATGAATTGGTTGAACATTAGAAGCACATAAGGGTTGAGCGCATAACATAAGGGACCCGGAATTAATATCTCAAATCTCAGATATTTGAGATACTAAAACTCTCAGATTTAAGTGGTTAATTGCCAGCATAGAATGAAGTGGTGTTGTGAGATTTCCCAGATTGTGAAGTTGATTCAGGAAGAAGCTTTGGATGCACTTACACACAGTTTTAGGAGAAATATTGAAAGCTACTGGGAATGTGGGTTTAGCGGTGACCCCCCGCTATCAAGTGGTATCAAAGCTAGAACTTAATTAGCTCGCTGAAAATTTTATTTTGGAAATGCACATATACTGAACCAGAAAAATAGTTGATGTTTGAACCTATTTAATAGAGAAAATTGAAGATTTGATTTGACATGTAGTGAAGGTCTCCAGATGAGCAGAATCTAGATTTGAAGACAAAAGAGTGCAGCAGGTAGAAATGCAGTGCAGGTGAGGAGAGAAGGAACAAGATCATTTAGGGATCTTGAGAGGTGAGATGATGAGCCTTATTGGAACTCTGGTTGGAAGGTATTGTTTGCAGAATACAGAGTGCAAGTAATTGAGGAAGACATCTCAGCAGAAGTAGATCACAAGCTTTGAGAGCAGTGATGGAAGAGTCCAGCAAGGGATTCTAAGTGTAGGAAGAGTGTGGCAGAACCTGGAAGATTCCCAACTGAGGTTGGATGAAGGAAGAAAAGAGATTTTATTGAGAGAAGTTGCAGAGTGAAGCCTAGAGAGCAGAGAGAGTGCTCAGAAGGTTCCAAAGATAGGGGACCAGTACTTGCCAAAAGCCAGAGTTCAGGAGAGAAGCTTGGTGAGGTAAGTTGTAGCAAGAGAGCTTTCTGTTGCAAAGGCTTAGTGAAAATTGTGAGCGAAGAAATCCTAGAGGAGGCAATGGATACTGAGAGCCATAGCAGAGACTGCAGAGATTGCAGAGGTTCTGGAAGAGGCCACAGCAAAAGAGTGTGGGAAGATGCCAAAGCAGTTGGCATGAGGAAGAGAATCACAGATGAAGAATATTGGAAAGAAGTTGTTGAGATCAGGGAAGAGCTCAATGAACTGAAGAGAAGGATAGAAGGAAGCTAGAGAGTTTTTTCACTCATGAAGAAGAAGATAAAGTGGCAGAGGCTACAAAGGAAGAAGGAGCAGAGGATGAATGCTAAGAAGAAGGAAGAAATACTCAAAGTGATTGAGTATTTGGAGAAGGACTTGGAGACTGAATCTTCAAGTAGGACCAAGGGGTCCAAGAGCCTTACATCTAACACATTTTGTATGATTGCAGGAACAGTAGGTGAGAAAGAACAAACTGCTGATGTTGTCACTGAGGAAGAAAATGAAGTAGCTACATGTTTTGAAGATGTCCATGCATAGTTAGAGAAATATTCTGCTTTCCAACATATTGGAAGCAGAAGAGCTTTAGTTTTTGATATTGGCCAGAAGCTGGAAGTTGAACAGCTTGAGGACTCAGAAGAAGAGACCATTGGATGATCTCTGGAAAATATAGAAGACTTGAAACAGCAGAAAGATTTGGTGACCAAATCACCAATTGAGACCATGAGGTCTTATTTTTTTGCCTCTGACAAGTTGTGTGTGAATGCAGGTGTTAATGAAGGCAGTTCACATGATGAAAATGTGACAGATGAAGTTGACTGTTGCCAAGTAAAGTATGATGAGTATCTTTCAGATGAAGAACATATTGAACTACTGCAGCAGAAGGAATTCATTAATTCCTTATTTTATAGAAGAGATTGTTTCAATGGAGCTGATGATGGATTTTTCATTAATGCTGACAATGAAAGGCTGCTTTTGATAAATGGCCATGTGGAGAATGATGGATAGGTAGCTGGAGTCTTTGCAGAGATGGGAAATCAGGATTTTATTCTGATGAAGATTGAGGAGACAGTGACAGCAGAAGATAAAGAAGATTGTGGTGAGATGCCAAGATCGAGGCATGAGCAGAGGACAGAACCACAGAGAGAAGATGTTCCGATGGTAAGGACAAAGATGATTGAAGAAGAGAAAGTTCCTTCTTTTGAACTAGAGCAGAAATACATCCTTGAAGAGGATGGTGCAGAAGGGAGACTAACTGATGGTCTCAAGAAATTTTTGAAGAATTGGAATCAACATTCTGATGTGCTGATTGAGAAGAAGAGAAAGTTGGGACAACATATTGAGATGCTGAAAGAAGAAGGGAAGGCTCTGAGGGCTTGTAGACTTTGTTCTAACAAATATTTGATGAATGCAGATCCTGTTGATGATGGAGATAAGTTGACAGCATGGGGCAGTCAATTGACAGAGAAGGAGAATTCTGTGGAAGACTTTAAACCACGGAATGGAGAAATTGAGGTGCTAGAGAGTATGTTGAATTAGCAGGATTCCATACAGGAGAGAAGACCTCAATTTCAGAATTGGGGGTTGCATAATGTGAAGGCACAATGGGATGAAGATAGAAAAGAGTTTTTGATTGGATCATCAGTAGGGACCATTAGGTCTTGGGGTTTTGGAACTGGTGAAGTGGCTGTGTTGACAGGCAAAGAAGAAGACAATCCATCACTTGGAGTTGTCTTAGAAGAAGAAGAGTTGTTGCAGAATAAGGATGAGCAACTGAATAAAGATGAGACAGCCATGTCTCACATGCAGGAAAATATTGTTGCTATTGGTAGCAGAGAAGAATTGGCTTGTTCGAATAGCCAAGGGAAGATTAAAGAGAAGAATGCATGGCAGACTATTGGGGCTAATACAGCAGTGGAGAACCAGAGGTTCACTCTGACAGAAGATGAAGATACAGTGGCTAGAGAACTTGATTTGATTGCTGGATTCAATCAAGAAGAAGGAAGGCAATTGCGGAAGATTTCCAAGGCAGAAGAAGATGCTGAACCTGAGTTGTAGCATGGAGAAGATTTGTTTGGCCAAAGGATATGGCAAGGTGAAATGCCAGAGCAGCAGCTTGGAGTGTTTCTAGAGAGAGTGCTAAAGCAACAAGTTGAAGTGTTGCCAGCAGAGGAGCATAAATTTTACTATTGCAGAGAGGGTATGGATGATTGGGTGGCAGTAAGCATAGTGAATAGGGCAGCAGTAAGAACTGAAGAAATGAGAATGCAACAAACAAAAGTAAGTATCCAGCAGTCAGAGGAAGGGTTAGACAGAGAAATGGAATGGATAAGGAAACTGATGCAGAGGATTCCTCAGAGGAGGACAACAGCAAGGAAACAAGGAGATAGCAGCACAAGAAAAGCAGACAGAGGATGTAAGGGTACAGCCCGTGGAAAGCTACATCATAAAGTTTGGAAGCCAGGAGGAATGCGAAAGAAGGACACTGCAACAGATCGCCAGTTGCAAAGCAAGGTGTGGAATCTAGGCAGATAAAAGATAAAGCACATGATTAGGAGATCATGAATCATTTGAATCTGGGGAGTCTGATGGAGGGGCATTGGACCCAAGACATTTTTGTACATAAATAAATACAAAGGAGGGCCTCATGTTTTGTTTCCCCATGCAAATATTTATAATTGAGTAATTTAGTTAATTAGAGGGAGAAATGTAACTTCCCGAATGTTCCGTGGGCATACGAAGGGATATCCCGTCTCTGTTTGTTTGAGTGTTAGTTTAATTTGTAACTGTAGGAATTTGAAGAGATATGAGTCATAGGGAAGCTGAACCGATTGATTTCCAATATGTATAAAAATAAACCTCTGTGACAGAGTCGAGGGGAGACCTACACAGACTTGTAGAGAGACTTGCACAGACCTGTAGGGAGAGCTGCATAGGGAAAGAAGGCCATCAGATTGAAGATCTGGCCAGCCAGTGGTTGTAATTCAATCCATTGTGTAAATAAGAATTGTTCCCGTATATTTGTGCCTTGCAGATTTAATTTATGTGTGAATGTATATCTTCTTTGCTTGAATTAGTTCTGTGTGAATATGTGCATGCATCCTGGTGGAAAATAATCGAAACCCGTGGTAATTAAGAAGCCGAAGAGAAATTCTCTACTCAGACGTAGGGAGAGTTGAGTTCACGTTCAGGGTTAACGTGTTTATGGTGATTATCGAGGCATGGAAAGGTCGAAAGGAATCCCATCCATTGATCAACCACGGTGGTGAGAGCCGAACTCGAGGCCGGTGATTTGGGGTGACAGAACCTTGGGCACACAAAGCAATGGAACTGTGCGTTGTATATATGGTCGGACCGTGTTCAAACATCAGGAACCAAGGGCCAATTATAAAGGAGCGGAACACATAAAAGAGTGGAACAAGGTGAGGACGGAACCTGGAGTGTGAGTGAAAGATGGAACCGTGATAGAAGTGAATAGTGAACGCGGTTTGGAGCGGAAGGGTGGCTTTCATCGCACCACCTTCCGTCGCGCAAGTGGTTTCCTCCATTCACGAGCGATTCCATAGATTAATCGACGCGTGTCCCCAACTGACATTGCAAAACCGACTTCCACTGCGCGCCATCGCGCATTATTGTTCGCGCAAGTAGCCCGTGCGATATCCGTTGGATCGTCAAGGCTGAGGCAACATGATAACAACCATTGTATGGGCACGGGGATTTGACGGAGGTACGAATCGGGTTTGTGTGTTCCACGTCTGTTGTATTTGTGGGCCCGTTGCTTATGATGGCATGTGTTTAATTATACAAAGTTACGGTTACAAAGTGAATAGTTGTGTGTTGTGCCTAGTCAAGGATTCCATCTAATTTGAATTTGAAACGTGGTATTAACCCGAGTGTGGTTGAGTATTTGACTGAGATTGGGGTCCAAGTTGTTGGGTTGTCGTCATAGCCCTTCCAGACAGTAATAAATTGATATGTTACAGTACGCATGAAGAATCGCATATACCCGTGGTGGAGTAACATTTGGTTAGTAGGGGAGTTAGCGTAAGGTATGGCAGCGTTTGGTTAATTGATAAATGTTTATTAAAATTAATCCGGTTATGTGGCCGAGAGATTTTACTATGATGCAATTATATTACATAGGCGGCCTCATATATTGTTTCAAAGGTTAGTCATCAACCCTTGCAGAATTTAAAAGGAATGGTTTAATATATCTGAAGGTTTGGATATAGCTCAAGGCATTCTATTAAGTATTGCAACTCGGACATACGGATATTGAAGACCACATGAACACGTTTGTGAAGTCAACGCTGTGAAATATATGGGGATTATGAATTGGTTGAACATTAGAAGCACATAAGGGTTGAGCGCATAGCATAAGGGACCCGAAATTAATATCTCAAATCTCAGAGATTTGAGATATTAAAACTCTCAGATTTAAGTGGTTAATTGCCAGCGTAGAATGAAGTGGTGTTGTGAGATTGCCCAGATTGTGAATTTGATTCAGGAAGAAGCTTTGGATGCACTTACACACAGTTTTAGGAGAAATATTGGAAAGTACTGGGAATGTGGGTTTAGCGGTGACCCCCCACTATCATGATCATATTTTTGCATGGATTTTGATGGTGGTGTGTTGTACTTCCCATGATAATCAATTGTGTAGAGAAGAGAGTTACTATGTTTTGGTGATGTTTCTCTGCTTTATTTGCACATCTTAGATATTTAAAGAGTAGAGTATTTCCATGGTACAAGAATTCTTGGTATTGGCATTACCATGGTAGTGGTATGTGTGTGTGGAGTAGGTTAGCACCACGTTAGCACATGATTTTAAATTTTTGAAGACAGTCTTGGTATTGACATTACCATGTTATTTTTCTGTGGTTTTTTTTTGGAAATTACCATGGTACATGAGTCCTTGGTATTGACGTAACCATGATATTTTCCTATGGTATTGGTTTGGATATTACCATGGTAAAAGTGTCCTTGGTATTTAAATAACCAACGTATTTTCCCATGGTATTAGTTTGGAGATTAAAATGGTATAGGTGTCCTTGGTATTGGCATAACTAAGGTACTTTCCCATGGTATTGATTCATAAATTACCATGGTACAATTATCCTTGGTATTGACATAACCAAGGTATTTTCTCGTGGTATTGGTTTGGAGATTACCGTGGTATAAGTGTCCTGGGTATTGGCATAAGCATGGTATTTTTCCATTGTATTCACTTAGAGAATTAATTTACCATGATATAGGTGTTTTGGGTATTGGCATAGCCATGGTAATTTCTTGTGGTATTCTCTTGGAAAGTTGTTGAGGATATTTTGGTTTTTACTTATGTAAAAAATATTGTGTTGTTGGTTGGTGGTCTTGAGAGTGCATAAGCATGAAATTGTGAGTCTATTGTGAGTAATTAGATATTGCAACAACTACTAACACAATATTGCAGAGATATGTTAGACTTATGTATGCAGAAATAAGAGATAGAATTTAAAAGATGTTTTTCAGGTGTTAGAAAATTGGCATCTTTTGGTGTGTTAGAGAGAATTTTTTTATTGTGAGAAGAAGAGAAGAATTTCCCTCCTCGAGCAAAAATTTTTTATTCATATTTTATGTGCAGAACAATGGCATTTTTTGGTTGCTCATGTGGAGCATATTGAGAAAGAAGTTTGAAAATATATGGAATGTGGCTTTCATGGAGGAAGTGAAGGCGTTGAGGCTTCAAAGTAGAAAATGATTTGGCTTATTCAGTAAAAGGAACTGATTTCTCCATCCAATCAGTGTTGGATAGTCCAATGGGTGTTGGGAGAAGACAATTTGTCATGGGTACTTCCAACATATAGATTTTCGTAGATCTGTGAGAGAAACAAACTTCTATTTGATAGGTGCCAGCATAATGTAATGCAATAAAAGTCCTCTATCTTATTGGTATAAGCTAATCCATGTAAAATATTGTTCAACATATTAATATAATAATTGAGCAGTGCAGAAGCAACATGGCGGTTTTCTCCCGAAAGTGTTGCTTCCATAAATACTTCTGTTTTCATGTGTGATTATTTTTGTTCATGCTTTCCATGATTATTATGATTTGATTTTATTGTTTATTTCTTGTTTTAATCAACTAATAATGTGAAGTTTTGTGGGAAATTAATAATCCTACAAAAAGTTAAAATTAATATTAAGGTCATCACTATTAAGACACCTCCACCTCTTAGTAGTGTCTTATTCCAACATCCTGCTACAAAAATTTAGGTGCAAGTGGGTCCTCGCTACATCCTTAATGTACCAATATCCAATTTTAGATACATAATACAATAATTTATATTTAACATTATGATGCCATACCTTTAAATTTATAACAATGAGGATAAAATCTTTTGAAGGATTCATTCTGAAAAATTGAAAAAATTTGACCAAAAATTCCTAGATCTACTCTTGAGTGATCAAGCTGCAAATAAGAGCCCCAATTAGAAACCAATTGTTAGAAACCTTAAACACTACTAAGAGGGGGGTATGAATCGATAGTGTAATATTGTCAATTTTACTGTTTTCTTTTTAGATCTTGAATCAACCACTTATTAGAAGCTTCGCATGTGAGAAAATCTATGCATAAAAATGTACCATAATCAAATATAACATGAGCATCTAAACCATCAAAAAACACACACACAACATCATACACATGAGAAACAAGGATATCCAGTGGAAACCCTTTCTAGGGAAAAGCAATCCTTACTGCTACTGCATTGTTCTAAATCTTCTACTATGTGTCAAGAAAAACATTGTCTTTTAGATAGATTGTTGGCACCCACCAACTAGGAGACTCAGCCTCAACACAAAGTTTTTCAGTGACCACCAACTAGGAGGCTCAATCTGAAAATATAGTTGGTCCACCACCACAAAATATTATGCAACTACCATTGGGAACAAGCGACCACTTTGGATACACTGTTTCTACCACCCACTAGCACAAAATCATTGCTTGAACATAACAAGCACCCACTTTCCAAATGCCACTCCTCCATAAATTTATGTGGACCAAGATTTATTTCATTTTAAAACGGGATCCCTAAGACACTATGCTCAACATTATTCACCTATACTATCAAACCCCAAAAGTAATATATTCTCATCATCTAACATAATTAAAATCCCCACAACCAATATTCTCTTCACTCTACGAAATTCTCACTCCATTACTTACATTAAATCTTCAACAATATAATCATCCAACAACTTATAAATATAATATCAAACCCTCAATAATATACAACCATATAAGAAACATGGCATCATATATCTTTGCTCCAACAAATCATACAGTAGCGTATAAAATATTATGACACATTTCCATTCACATCAATTCCCTGCATACACAAACAATTAGCATGTAGACCATAATAGACTCTTTGTGCAATTTATTCCCCTTCCGTTGATCTGATGTGCATGATGGTATTTTTCTTGAGTAATCTACTACAAGCCTCTAACATTATCGCTATAATGACATTTTTACTAATAAACAAGGTATATATGTTCAAAAATATGTCTAGAGAATTATGCCTCTCTACTGACCTCTTACACTCACAATCACTCTAACTCACCATATAAGAAATCTAAAATGAGATATGTATAATGTGCTAGGTGAATTCCTCTTTTGTTCTAAGTTCATAGATGCATAAATTTGATGAAATACATCCATAACCATCACTGATTGTTCATTAAAGGAATTTTGACCCAATGGATGACTAATTCAACCATTTGAGAGCTTATCCACTTAATTTGAAGGCTTCTAGGAATTACAATGTAAAATATCTCTTAATGTTCTCAAGGAACGTGGAGAAACTATCATGTAATCCCATAGCTGCGGGGATGAAACTATCATATTTCGGCTACAACCACACAAATTTAACTAGTAGTTGTTGGCTATATTCCTACAACCGCACGAAGGACACTCTCTCCCAACGGTTGTGGAAGAGGATAAGAAAAAGCATAAGATATTATACTCAAAACTTCTTGTAGCATAAGATATTATTAATTGTTTCTATTTAGTAAGTTTTTCATCCAAAACTATATTACATCAAATGGAAAACCCAAGAGTGTACCAAGTGATTTATTTCTGTAGGGCAGTGATCTTGTGAAAGGATAGGTAGTGAATGGCCCAATCAAATAAGAAGTGTAGGATCCAGTGACGTGATTTAAAAGAATGCCATTACGATTTATGAATAATAAGAATTTGACATATATTCGAAATATTGAGAATAATTATGAAAGAGGTTATAAGAATATTCACATTAGGAATTAGGGACTGATAAATTATGGTTTGGAATCATATTTCAAACACCAAGCAATAAAATTATATTTGAATTTGATTAATTCAATGTAGAATTTAAATTGATATATATTTAATTCTCGTAGTAAATCTACTTTTCATTTTTCATTTCAATATTAACTTAGGCCTTTAGTTAATTCATGCTTTTAGCTAGGGACGAGGCCCTTAAATAGATAATTAAATTTAATTTTCAATGGATTAGTGTTGGAAAAATAGACAAGCCATAGTATCACCATTTATGAATCATTCTGGTACAAGAGTAGGTTGAAAATACTTGGAGAAAACATAGAAAATAAATACCTATATTCAACATTTTAATATTGAATAAGCATTAATTTTATGCCTACATAAAAGTAGAGGATTGTTAATTATATAGAAAACTCTTGAAGAATATGACAAAAAAAAAAGAGAACTAGAGCTTAGGTTTGATTGGATAGAACAAAACATTGCTACATTGATAAAATTGGTGACATAGCTATTGGTGGAGAAAGATAGTGAAGCAAAAGCAAATACTAAGGATTAAGAAGATAAGTAACCATAATAAGATACCATTTGAAATGATTTGGGAAAAAACATTTGTTTTCCTCATCTTCTCATATTCCTTTCAAATTTAAAGGAAACGTTCAAATACCCATATTTGATGGAAAAATTAATGCATAGGTATTGAATATATAGTTGAAACAAATGGAATTTTTCTTTTGTGGTGGGAGAGATATCTCGATGCATTGAGAATCATAAACACTCTCATTATTATAAAATGTTAAAACGTCAAAGAATAATTGATGTCGCATTTTTTCCCATAGGTTTAATAGGAATATCTCATAGAGGTCCCTATAATACTTGTATAGCCCTGTTATGATCATTACTTTTAGTGTAGTCCCTTATTGTTATTGTTGCACCATGTATCCTCCATATTGTTATTATTTTGTCCCATAGAAGCTCACTATTGTTATTTTATTCCCCTTATATTATTATTTTTATGTAGGCTCTGATTATATTGTGACCCCTTAGACTCCTATATGTATTGTTGAGGTCTCAAATCATTTCCTTTTTTACTACCTTTTTCCATCTCCTTCATATTTTTGTGACCATTTTTGTAGCAGTATCAACATACTCAAGGTCAATTCAACCTATAAAAGGGATTAATCATCCATGTTTCAGAAGCTATGTTTCTTTGTGAAGTATAGTGAAACAATTTATACCATTAGAAAATTTTGATAATTTCACAGCTAATGTTGAATTCCACAGCCATATCCATAACTAGAAAGGTTGCATTGCATCAATAAGGAAAAGAAGGGTATATGAATATGAAAAATGTTAACGAAATTTATTACCACCTATTGGCATAACTTGGAAGGCTACACAAATCAAGAGATCTAAGATTCAAACTCAAAGTCAAACTATGGATATGACGATGCAGCGGTTAAGCGAGGATAAGCAAGAGATCATGGCAACATTAGGAGAGTGTGAAAAAAAATTGTTCAATCATGATGATATGATTCGAGAACAATCCCTCATGATTTCCTCTTTCATTAGAAAATCATGAGATAAAGATCTAATTTAAATCTATTTCCTAGATGGAAGAACAATTTCATTTCTTATCGGCATAGAACTCTTGAACTAGTTTAATGAAGACTTGTATAAAATAAATAAGGCGAAACCCAAAAGATAGTTCGAAAATTAAGTTCTTTGTTGTTCATTTCCAGTATTTGTAAAAATCGATTTTAAATAATACAATCCTTTGTTTTCAATGTGTGACTAAGAAATAATTTGATCAGTGGCATACTTACACACATAGGAAGGACCCATAGTGAGATGTAAGCTTATTTAGTTTTTTTACATTTTAGTTTTCTTATAGAGTGATAGTTAATTGAAGTTTTTCTTAAGTAGCTTCATTACAATTGTGATTTTATCATTTCCTATTTTGGTTTCAGAGCGCTCATAAATGAAAATTACCAAAAATATTTTACTTTCATATGCATTTCCTTTTGGGTTTCATTACTCAGCTGATTTTTTAGATCATGAAAAGAAGTGTCTTTTAGAGTTAACTACACACACCAATAATCATTTTGAGTTACAAGTTCTCATTTGATTTTACTTATGCAATTGGTTCCAAGGTATTCCTTTTTAAAATCGTAGTTAATCACTTTTCTTTCTAAAATTAGAAATTAAGATTTATTTATGCAATTTATTTGTGTGCAATTAGTATAGAGGTTCCTTTCTGCAAAGTAGTGTTTTCAATTCTACCAGTAGCATTAAAATACTTTTCTTGTAGTCTAGTGTTAGTATTTGCTTTTATGCAAATATAAATCAGTTTTGACTTATAAAATTTAAAATAGATTCTCAATTTTGCAAGCAATAAATTTAAATTCAGCCAAGTATTTGAATTTTTGATGTAATTTTGAGTAGAAATAACTTGTGCCTGATTACTCTCTAAATATAATTCAAACATTTTTAAGTACTTAGAATAGGTTCATACTTGGAATAATTCAATCTACGGATAGAATTCATAGAACATATGGTGCAGATACGCTTCTTAAGTACACAAACCTTGGTTGACAATTAATGAAGTAATTTAAGGTCCATTAAATTACCCAACATTTTGGCACTGTTGAGGGGGAAGTGTATATAGGATTTCATTCTTGGTTTGCATATCATTTTAGGTGCATTCATTATTGATTTATAGAGGCGTAATTGAAACACAATAAAAAATATTTATGTATAGAGAAAGGGATTCTAGGGGTAGATTTGTAAGTAGAGGTAAAAGTTCAATTCCAACATCACCATTCACTCCTGCCAGACCTCATAGTGCCACACCATCCACTGAAACTTACATCCCTTCATTTTCAAGTAGACATAGACTCCCCAAGGTGCATAGATCTGAAATCCAACCAAGAAATTAAACAACTTCTTATACTGTAGTTGTAGTTAAAGAAAATACATCCCCAACAGACATTGGAGTAAATTTCAGCCTAAACGTGTTGATGATATTTTCATGTAATATCCATGTCATAATATGTAAACCAATAAAAATGATTTAAATTTAAAAGAGGTACATGTAAATATTTTTGAGGGAAAAGAAGAAAAACTAATTTTTTTAATTTGTATTTTTGACTTATCTCCTTATAGGTTTACTCGAATTTCAATTTTAGAGACTCATTGGATGAAAATTTAAATTCCACATCCAATGGGTACCCATTATGCATACTTGTGGGAAGACTCACCTTGATAAAAACTTCAGATACATTAAAAAAACGTGTTGCAACAAGTTTTTTAATGTATCTACAATTTTTATCAAGGTGGGTCTTCTCAAAGGTATGCATAATGGGTACTCATTAGATGTGGAATTTAATTCTTGATATAATGAGTGTATAAATGTGAAATTTGAGTAAACCTATAAGGATATAAGCTGAAAATACAATTAAAAAAGTAGTTCTCTTCTTTTCCCTCCAAAATTCGTAACTCTTATTTTATTTTTTTTGCTATTATTTTATTATTTTTCCTTAGGAGGCCGCTTTTAGGTTGAAATTTACTCTAATGAGGAGTAATATTTTTTTCTTATATAGGAGAACAACTTCTAAGACAAGAACTAGAAGTCCCTAGTGAAGACGAAGAAGAAACTTATATTTCATTAGTAGAAGAAAAAGAACAAGAGATAGACAATCCAATTATAGAACCTTATATTAGCTTTGAAGAATCTACAATGGCAAGGAAGGGAGATGGAAAAGTGCACAATGTGAATGGTGAACTTGGGATTGGAGGTGGAAGAGGTTGAGGAGGAAATAGAGGAGGTGGTGGACAAGGAGGTGGTAGAGGTGTTAGAGGAGAAATATATCCTTTTGGATTTCCAATTGTTTTTTAATACACCAGAAAAACACCAGAACCATAAAGAAAAACATCTCATCCTCGATCCTCCCTAATTTACATGGTTTAAGACATGAGGACCTTCAAACATTTATTTTTGAGTTGAAGTTTTATGTAGATATTATGACTACATACTTTATCCTCATAAATGAAAATTATTCCCAACTACTCTTAAAGATGAAGCAGTTGAATGGTTTATGGCATTAGGAATGCATACTATTAGAACATGGGATGAAACGAAAAATGCGTTATTATAAAAATATAAGGATTATTTTATGCCCCATAACCTTAAGGATGAAGTCTATAAGATGATGTAGAAGGAGGATGAAAGCGTTGAAGACCTAGTTGAAATATTTTCTTACAACGTTAAAAGGGATAAGATGCATGATTTAGATGATGAAACATTAAAATATATTTTGCTAAAATCCATCAAATATGAATGGGTTGGCCTTCTCAATTTAATGGGAAAATGAGATGTTTCTCAACTTTCATTTGAAGAAATTTCTGATTTTTGTAAAAATATTTCAAGGGGCACGGCTAGAACTGGTAAAAATCCAAGCGATCTTGTTATGTCCAGAATTAGTAAATATGCAACTAGAATAGTAAGTAGAGCCAAAACAGGAAATTTTCTTGACAATTTGAAAACAAATATGCTAGGGAGTCTTAGTGAATAACTAGATCCTAAGATGAAAAAAAAGAAAAAATACAAGAATGTTGCATTATCTATTTTTTGTCCTAGATGTTGGAAGAAGCATGCCTAGAGAGAACAACCCCTTGATAGTAAATAAATTTGTCTCATATGTGTTGAAAATCATAATACAAAGGAATTTCGTTTGATACTTGGTCTTAGTTATTTTACAAGCTAAAGTTGGAACAAGCCAAGCCGAATCTCTTTATTTTATTTCTAAAAACCCATAGAAAAATCAACAACGGAATATGACTCAAGGTTTCAATACTCAATCACATTCTCAACCACACAAAAAATTAGATTGCACACATGACTTGGAAACCTTGTTCCCCACAAACTCAAAATCCATCTTCGGCATAAGGTTGGAAAAATCCTTATGGAAGATATCCTTTATATCCTCAATTCCAACAACCTTATCCTTCTTTTCAACCCCAATATTATCCCACTCAACCAAACCAACCTCCTCAATTCCAAGATCCATATCAACGACTCTCATTACCATTTACTCAAAAATCCAATCAACTACCTGCTCAACCACTTCCGAATCCAAATAATAAAAATGAAATAGATGTTTATAATGTTGAAGGAAAAAAATTTCAAGCTTCTATGATAACCCCATTAGGTCAATGATGTTCACCTTAGATATGGTAGGGTTTTTCAAAATAAGTCAACAATAGTTTCCATCCAAAAATCTAAAGAGAATGAGGTTCTTAAAAATTATGGAAATATTGATCAAGAAAATATTTCTCTAAAGGAATATATTCCTATACAATAAAAGGATAAATAAATAAAATAAGCTTCTACAATTCCTCTAGTAGAACAAACTTCAATTTTGTGATCGAGGATTCAAAATGTCCACAGTCTCCATTTTTTAGTCTATGTTTTGAGTCTAGAACAAGACTCATCATGAAGAAAAAACCTGTGAAAAAGAGAGCTAATATAGGGAAAAAATATAGGATGGAAAAGAAGAAGAAGAAAAAAGCTCACCAACACAATAAGTGATAAATTTAATTCATTATAAAAAAAATTCTTTAAAATTCTTGATTTTAATTTTAATTTCACTAAAGTTTTAGTTAATTAATTTTAATGCAACATATTTATTTTATTATAAAAAGGTGAACATAGAATTAATTTTATTTTTTTAGTTTTATTTATTTATTTATTTATTTTAGATTGATTTAATTATAAGTTATTTAAAAGAGACCAGTAATAATAACATATGTAATAACATATGTAATAATAAGATTTAAATTTAATTATTTTTTTATCTAAAAACTTTTAATTAATTTGATTATAATTATTATTCAATTAATTAAATATATGTAAATGCTTTTAACTATAAATGGATTCTAATTATTTAATTGGGTTTCTTCTAATTATTACCGACATAATGGTAAAATCAATTGTAATACTAACCATATTTATTAATAACCATATTAATACTAATAATATATATATATATATATATATAATTTTTTTTTTAAAAAAAAATTTTAAAGTTTTATTTTTTTTGATTAAGACATGATTTTTAGAGGGTTGATAATAATAGGAAGAATGGAGAGCACAGAAGGGGGATGGAGAAAATTACGTACACAAGATTAAGAGAGGCGATGACAAACATGATGAAGGGTGTGGGAGAGGCAAAATATGCATACATATGTCCTTATGTGAATCTTCCCCCTCCCACACCCTTTATATTTTTCATCATCACCTCTCTTAATCTTGTGTATGTCATTTTCTCCATCCCCCTAATCTCCTCTCCATTCTTCCTATTATTATGGACCCTCTAAAAATCATATCTTAATCAACCTTCCCCTTAAAATTATATATATATATATATATATATATATATATATATATCATAAAATTAAAAACAAATATTATTAGTATTAATCAATAAATATTGTTAGTAATAAGTTAATTTATTACTAATTAATATTACAATTGATTTTACCATTATGGTTGTAATAATTAGAAGAATCCCAATTAAATAATTAAGATCCATTTATAATTAAAAACATTTTCATATATTTAATGAATTAAGTAATAATTATAATCAAATTAATTAAAAGTTTTTATATACAAAATTAATTAAATTTAAATCTTATTATGACATATTTTATTATTACTTGTCTCCTTTAAAAAACCTATATTTAAATCAATCCAAAAAAAAGGTTAAATAAATAAATAAAATTAAAATTAAAAAATAAATAAAACTAAACATAAAATAAAATCAATTCAACTCAACGTTCACCTTTTTATAATAAAATAAATATATTCCTTTAAAATTAATTAATTAAAACTTTAGTAAAAATAAAATTAAAATGAAGATTTTTAAGAAATTTTTTATAATGAATTAAATTTATCAGTTTTTGTGCTCGTCGACTCTTTTCTTACTTTTTTTTTAATCCTATATTTTTTTCCTTAGATTAGCTCTCTTCTTCGCAGGTTTTGTCCTGATGATAAGTCTTATTCTAGACTCGAAATGTAGACTAAAAAATGGAGACCATGGACATTCTGAAACATCTATCACAAAATATCTATCACATATAAACGTACAAACCTTCTATTTGTTTACTATGATATGTTAGATGAACTTAAGAATATTTGCATCAAAATTCCCTTAATCCAAGCCGTAAAGGAAATACCAATATTTGAAAAAACTATCAAGGATATATGCATTAGTAAACCAGGAATAAAAAAATATGTTGAAAAGATCTAATTTGGAGGAAAAATTGTTGATATTATGATGGGGAAACCTATTGTTAAAAATTATCTAGTTTTAGGTAGCCCTAATATAAGAATTCATATCAATGGTATTGATATTCCAAACATTTTGATTAATATAGGAGAGTACATTAACATTATGAGTAAAGAGACAATGGAGCAACTAAAGCTTCCCAATCTTCAATATACTCTAACATTATTATGATTAGAAGATATATTTTTTATCAAACCAGAAGTTGTACTAGAAGATGTTTTTGTTTCTCTATTTTCTTGGGAATATCCTATAGACTTAATGATCTTAACCCCCGAGAATAATTTAGAAGGCCATCCATTCATCCTTGGTATATCTTTCCTAACTACAACTAATACTTTCATAAGTTTTAGATCTGCTGATATGTATATATATTATCTAAATTCCACTAAGAAATTAATATTGTACCCTCCTGCAAAAAAAACAACTAAAGAAGAAAGTTAAATTTCGATAGATGATGATGATAATGAAGACTTTGATAATATGCAAACAATATATATTATTTTCACAAGTAGATGAAGAATATCAATTGATAATTTTAATGAATAATAATGATTATTCTTCTTACTTTGAGCAAGATCAAATTTTTCAAGAACAATGTAATATCGAATATCTATCATCTCATCAAATGGATTTACATTCTATGGAAAATTTTGGCAATTCTCAAGTAGAAATGTTTCTAGGGAAAATATTGGAGATTAATAATAATCTGGAAGAATTTAAAAATAATAAATTGATAAGGATGATACAAAAACATTCCTTTGATTATGCATGGGAATATACTTATATAAAAATAATTGATCCCAATACTTGTATTAGTCATATTTATATTCAGGAGAATGTCAAACGAGTTAGAAAACCTCACAGAAGAATGAACGCTAATATGAGAAATGTTTTTAAAGAGGAATTACAAAATATTTTGAATGTGAATTTCAATTATTCGATATCAGATAGTCAATGGGTGTGACCTTTAGTGACTCCTCCAATGAAAAATGGAAAATGGAGAGTGTGTATTGGCTACAAATAATTAAAAAATAAATAAAACTACTTTAAAATATCATTTTCCACTTCCTTGTATAGATCAAGTATTAGATACCTTGGCATGAAAGAATTATTTTTCATTTTCAGATGGTTTTAGTGGATATAACGAAATCCAAATAGCACCAGAAGATAAAGATAAATTTAATTTTACATGTCGATGGGGAACATATACATATAAAGTAATTCCCTTTGGATTGTGGAATGCATCTGCCACATTCCAAAGGGAAGCTTTAGGTATCTTTTCTGATCTAATTCATGATTATGTAGAAGTATACATGGATAAATTTAATGTGTATGGAGATACTTTTGAGGGAGCTATGAAAAATTTTGAAAAATTTTCTTATTCGATGTAATGAAGCAAACCTTTAATTAAGTAATGAGAATTTTTTTATGATGTTAAATGAAGGGATTGTTTTAGGCCACCATATTTCAAGTGATGGACATAAAGTGGATAAATCTAAAGTAGAAGTAATTTCTTAAATTTTAGTACCTCTTTATCAAAGAGATGTTAGATTTTTTCTAAGATTTACTGGATATTATAGGATATTCATAGAAAAATTCAAAAAAATACCCTCTCTACTTTTCGATCTTCTAACAAAAAATTGTGACTTTATATGGAACTCCGACTTTCAAAAATAATTTAAGAGATTAAAATAGAAGGTCACTGAAGCACCAATTTTAAGAGGAGCTAATTGGTTTCTCCCTTTTCGCATTTGTACTGATGGTTCATACACAAATTTAGGAATTGTGTTGGGACAAAAATATTTAACTCATTATGTTATGTATTCTACAAGAACAAAATTTACTCCGACGGAGTTAAATTATACTATAATAGAAAAGGAGTTTTTAGTTGTTGTAGATGCCGTTAATAAGTTTCGTCATTATATCAATAGTTATGAAACTTATATTCATATAGATAATTCTGCCATTAGATATATAATTAAGAAAACAATTACCAATGAAAAAAATACAAGATGGTTTCCATTATTATAGGAATTCAACATTACTATTCTTGATAGACGGGGAAAATAAAATACAGTTGTTGATTTTATTTCTAGAATTCATAATAATAATGATGATGTTCCTGTAAGTGATAATTTTATTGATGAGTATATTTTTGCAGTATATATTAAATAACCTTAGTTTGTAGATATTTCTAATTATTTAGCTACAATAAAATCACTACCGGAATTATTGCACAGAGAAAAGAAGAATGTTGTCAAAACTAGTGCGCCTTATTCTTGAATAGATGTAGAATCACACAAAACTGGACCCGATATAATAATTTAAAGATTTTTTTAAGAAGATGAAGTACCAAATATTTTGAAAGCTTTTCATGATGAAAAATGTGGACACTTTGCTGACAAAAGAACTACTTACAATATCCTTATTTTGGGATATTATTGGCCATGTATTTTCAAATATGTGAGAAATGTGATAGTTGTCAAAGAATGTGAAAACATGTGTCATCATATGAAATTCCTCTAAAACCACAGGTACTTGTAGAGCCTTTTGAAAAATGGGCTCTAGATTTTGTTGGATAAATAAATCCTCCATCTAAATAGAAAATGTACATGTTTTTTTTTACAGATTATGTTACAAAATGGGTAGAAGCTAAACCTCTTTTATTTGAAACTGAAAATTTTGTACTTATATTTGTTTTTTATGACATATTTACTCGTTTTTATGTTCCAAGAGAAATTTTAACAAATCAATGTAATCAATTCACATCCAGGTTAGTGAAAAATATCATGGATAAATATAAAATCAAGCATCGAAAGTCTACTCCATATCATCAATAAACCAACGAACTAGTGAAATCCACCAAAAAATTACTTGAACCGATTCTAACCAAGACTGTGCATTTGCATAGGAAGGATTGGGCAGAAAAGCTTCTAGAAGCACTATGGGCATATCGAACCACATGGAGAAACAAAACTAGAAATATTATTTTTGAGATTCTCTATAGGAGGAAAGTTTTTCTTCCAATTGAATTCCAAGTGGAGACCTTAAAAACAACTGTCAAATTGGGCCTTGATCTATCAAAAGCCCAAAAACAATGATTAGCTCAATTGAATGAGCTAGATGAAATCTGACAAGATGTTATGCATAGAAACAACATAATTCAACAATAAAGAACAAGATGGCATGAAATATTTATCAAGACTAAGAAGCTCAAGCCAAGTGACTTAGCTCTTATTTTGTATTCCAAATTTAAATATTCAATGAAAGTTTCAAACTCATTGGTCTGTTCCTTAAGAGGTAGATATTGTCTATGAAAATGGAGTAGTCAATATCAAAACTATTTATGATGAGCAAGTTACCTTCCTTGTTAATGTTCATAGATTAAGATTTTATCATAAGCAACTAAAAAAGGAATATTTTGTCAAATATTTGCAAGAACATTCTCAATTTAAGTTGGTTAAGAAAGGAGACTATTCTCCTCATTCTCTAGTTTAGATTTTCATAATAAATTTCCTTCTGTTTTCCATATTTCTTTCTATCCTTCTTTTTATACTGAATTTCAGGTGAAGAAGACCAATTTTCTTCATTGAAAACCATAAGAAGAAACAACAATAAATAGTATTTTCTTTATCAAACAACAAATTTCAAGAAATAATAGGCAACAACAAAACTTATATCTTTATGCAGTTGGCCTTCAATTTTGTAGACAAGTATGAATTCTACATCTACATCAACATCAAAAAATACTTAGCAAAATAATAACAAGGGAATTCACAACCAAAGGTATGTAGAATGTTGAATTATTTTTCATATAAGAACATTAGGTTTTAATTCATGGGATTTTTTTATTAAATAAAAGTTTGAATCATTAAAATACCTTATAAAACTTCCAAAAACTATGCTCATTATCATAATTGTTATATTTCATTCCCTCGCCATTACTCAGTTGGTCACATAAATATTATCAAAATAAAATACATCCCATCGATCCCATGAAATTAGATCTAGGAACCATGGATAATTATTTGAAAAAACTATCCTATCATAAAAAAAAATCTCTACACAAACCTTATTCCGCAATCATTTTACTCCACCTCATTTGAGTTCACTCCATTCTGAAACCCTTACCATTCAACTACACTCATTTTATTTGTATCAAGCTTTCATCATCCATGTCGAAAGGAAACAATTGAATACCAAAACTTCTCCCCACCATGGGTATTATTGTTTGGTTTGAACCAAATAGAATTAAGTTTATTCAAGCATACCCAAGAGTTAGAAACCAGTTTCAGTAGGCAACATGGCTTAAATTCTTTAAAAAATTTGATGAGCATGAAAAAGAGGTCAGAAAAGAATTTTCTTGGGCATTTGATGGGGTTGAGGTAGAAATTGGCTACATCAAGCTTATCTTAATAGATTTTATCATGGAAAAAGCTACGGGATTTCCCAAAAGTGGAGAAAGTTGGTTCAAAAATAGGAAAATCAGGGATAATAACTAGGTAAACTTCCTCAGAGAACCAAATATGGATATATCAACCTTTAAAATGGGAATTCCAGTTACAACACTATAAGGGAAATGGAGAAATTCATTGTTGTTTATCCAAAAGTTTTTAACTTGTGAAGGGAATTACAACCAAAGCTATGTTGAATTTTGAATTATGTGGAATACTTGGAACAAAGAGCACAACAGAACAAAAATCTCTCTCAGAATCAAGAAAATGAAGTCGGTTAAACTTAGGAAAAAGAACATAGAGTTGAGGATAACTTGAAACGAGACATATATGACTTAGAGGTTATTAATAAACACCTTAGATAGGAAAGGGAAGCAGTAAAGCTACATAATGAGATATTAAGAACCAAAAATGATAACATACTTTTGCATCTTTGTCATTGGTAGAATACAAACAAGAAACTCAAAGCTAGCAATAATTTCCTTAAGAATAGAATCATGGGATTCCAATGCCAAATTATGATGAAGAGACCAAGATCTACCTTCAACATTAGAAAGGGAAAGGAAAGCACTTGTCTATATGTGCTTGCATAAGCCTCAAAAATCATACATTGAAGCAGAAATAAAAACTCCAATTTTGAATTTTTTATGCATGAGGACATGAAATACCTTTGGTGTCGGGGAATGTTGAAGTCTAAAATCATTTACTTTTTTAATACCTTTTTCCATCTCTTTCATATTTTTATGACCATTCTTGTAGAAGTCTCAACATACTCAAGAGTCAATTTATGTTGTAAAATGTATTACTCGTCCATGTTTTATAATCTATATTTTTTTATGAGTTATAATGAAAACATATCTACAATTACAAAATTTTGATCATACCACAGCTAATTTTGAATTCCACAGCCATATCCATGATTAGAGAGGTTGAAATGCATCAATAAAGGAATGAAGTGTATCTAAAGATAAAAAAATTTCACTACATGGACGACCGCCTATTGGCATAAATTTCCAGGCTACAGAGATCGTGAGATCTAAGATTCAAACTATGGGTATGACAATGTAGTGGTAAAGTGAGGATAAGAAAGAGATCACGACAACATTAGGTGAGCGTGAAAAGGACTTGTTCAGTCAAGAGATATAATTCGAGAAGAATCCCTCATGATTTTATCTTTCAGTAACAAATCATGAAGAGATAAAGTTATAATTTAAATATATTTCCTATTTGGCATAACAATTTCATTTCTTATCGACATAGAACTCTTGAATTATTTTAATGAATAATTGTATAAATTCCATAATGCGAAACAAAAAATACAATTTCAAAATTAAGCTCGTTGTGTTTCATTTCTAGTATTTGTAAAAAACTATTTTGAATTAACACATTCCTAAGTTTTCAATGTGTAAATAAGAAATCATTTGATTATTGGCAGACTTACGCTGACGGGAGGACCCCCTTGCGAGCTGTAAGGTTATTTAGTTTTTTTTACATTTCAGTTTTCTTTTAACATGATAGTTTCCTAAAGTTTGTCTTGAGTAGTTTCATTATAATGATGTTTTGATTATTTTCTATTTTGGCTTCAGAATGTTCATAAAGGAAAATTACCAAAAAAATTTTAATTTCACATGCATTTCCTTTTAATATTCATCACCTAGATAATTTCTTAGATGGAAAAATAAATGTATTTTAGTGTTATCTACACACATCAGTAATCATTTGGAGTTAGAAGTTTTCATTTGATTTTACGTCTGCAATTATTTTCATTACATCCTTTTTGCAAATTGTAGTTAATCTCTTTTGTTTCTACAATTAGAAATTTAGATTTCTTTATGTAATTTCCTTTTGTACAACTACTATAGAGGTTCCTTTCTACAAGGTAGTGTTTTCAACTCTAAAATTAAAATTAAAATCCTTTTCCTCCAGTCTAGTGTTAGGATTTCCTTTTACGCAAAGAGAAATATTTTTTGAATTCTGCAATTAAAAATAGATTCCCAATTTTTCAAGCAGTGGATTTCAATTGAGTCAAGTATTTGGATTTTTGAAGTAACTTTGAATAGAAATAAATTCTGTGTGATTACTCTCTAAATATCATTTAAACATTTTTTTATACATAGAATAATTCAATCCATAGATAGAATTCCTAGCTCATATGGTGCACATACGCTTCATAAATACACAAACCTCGATTGACAATTAATGAAGTAATTTAAGGTCAAATAAATTGTCCAACAGATACCAAGGAGGTCTTGTCATTTGTATCATTCAATAATTTTTCATTTATGTTATGAAAAGGATTTTCCCCCCTCAAAGAGGCTAATTTTCGAGTATATGATCTATATATTCGTTTTTTTTGTGCTCTAGTTACATAAAATTTGATTTTAGGGCTTGGATTCTAGGCTTTCGCTGCTTCAAACAAGTCATCTTGGAAATTTTTCTATAATGTTTTTTCTGCAAGGCTTCAAAAGATAAAGTTTTGGACATGTGTTTTTAAATCTATAAGAATTTCGTGTAGAAATTTAAGATCTTGGTGCGCTATATTTTCTGATATATAGTTTGAAGAAGTTAGGGTTTTTTAATGCTCCATAATTGAGTTTCAAAAAGGTAAACTAGGGAAAATTTTCATAACTTTCTCTACAAGAATAGGATTTGAATTTCATAAAAAGAGAATAAAAGATGATGAAATTTAGTTTTTCATGTATCACTTTTAGGGTCTAAATTTGAAACAATGACACATGGAATTCCATATAGGTTCCCTTTACTAAACTAGTCCATAATTAGTTCAATGTCGAATTATTGTGCACAACTTTATCTTTAAGAATCCAATCTTAGTATAACTTTTGGAATTGGAAGAAAAACGAGAGGGACACCACAGGATGAAATTTCAAGCCTTGGAGAGCTAATATAACAGAGATACGATAGTTTCAAGATCAAGCTCCAAAAAACGAGAAAAAAGTCTGTATTTTTTTAAATTTTGCATAATTTTTTGTTTGAAAAATCAATTTGAAGAGATTCAAAGGGCAGAGTGAAGGACATATATTATTATTTATTTCCAATATTCCTTAGAACGAAAAAAATGGATACACCTAGTAAGCAACAAGAAATATCTTTTAAGGCGCATGAAGAAGAAGAAATGCAACATGATATATCAAAGTTATAGGACCATGTGCAACAAATTTCAGTCTCAGAAAGAGAAACCACAAATAAATTAGAAGTGATGAATGTGAGGATGTATGGTTTGGAAGAAAAAATAAAAAGGTACCTGGAAAGTTTAAAAGTAAACATGGATTATTTGACAAAGTTGCTCCAGTAAAGGCTTCCTAGTGGAGACAAGGTAGTACATAAATCGAACAAAATGAATGTGAATCATGATTTTAGAGATTGTAACCTAGGGATGAAGATTAGAAATATTCTTAAGATCGATATGAGGAATTTTGCTGGAAAGGATCTCGTAACATGGATAATATAGATGGAGAAATTATTTTATCTACACGTGTCGTACACACAAAAGGTACGAATTGCATCTTTATATTTAGAACAAAATCAGTTTTTGTGGTATCAATGAATTTGTTTTCGTAAGTCAATTTTCACTTGCACAATTGTTATAGAAGAATTGGTAGCACATTTAATCAAGATACAAAGATAAATACTTTCTTTAGCCAATTGATAAATCTCAAACAAAATGGTTAGATGGCAGGGCACATTTTAAGGAATTCCAAAGATTGAATATCAAGGTAAATGATATTCCAGAGGAGCATAGGATTGATTTCTTCATAGGGACTTTAAAGGATAAAATCCAAAATGAGGCTCGTATTTGGGAACCTAATTTATTGCAGAAGTTATTCAAGGTGGAAAGAAAATTTGAAAGAAAAAATATGGCAACAACGATATCTACCACTCACAACTATAAATATGGAAGTGTTGTACAAGGCATAATTGCACAATTTTTCTCACTAAATGTTTAAACATCAAAATCATATGTTTCTCTAGATCTCCAAATAATCTTGGATAATCATTCCAAGCTATTTGAGAATAAAAAATGCTTCCCATTTATTAGTGATCATTATCATGATATACAGTTAATTCTAGGAAGCGTTCCTCCAAACATCTGACCTTACAAATATCCCTATGCCAAGAAGAGTGAAATTGAATGTGTGGCTGCAAAATGATAGAGGAAGTTATAATTGAACATATCCAAAGTTCATTCTCTACTCCAGTAGTATTGGAACACAAATAGGATGGACCATGGCATATGTGTCAATATTATAAGGAACTCAAAAAGCTCACTATTAAAAAAAATTCAAATTCCTGTCATTGATGAATTGTTGGATGAATTACATGGAGAAAGCTACTTCACCAAGATGGATCTTCATTCAGGATATCATCAAATCAGAATTAAGACTGAAGAAATTCTGCAAACAACATTAAGAACTCATGAAGGTCATTCTGAATTTGTGGTCCTGCCTTTGAGCCTTATTAATGCACCATCCACATTTCAAGGATTGATGAATTCCATTTTCAAACCACTAGAAAATTTGTGTTAGAATTTTTTGATGATATACTAATCTACAAAAAATCTTGCAAAGATCATGTTCAAGATTGTTACAGGGTGCTAAAACTATTATATGGGAAACAATTTTATGCAAAAATCTCCAAATTTTTCTTTGGGGTACACGAGGTGAAAAATTTGGGTAATAACTTATCTCATGAGGGTATTAAGGTAGATCCTAACAAAATTAATGCGATGAAGGATTGGAAAATCTCCACAACCCTAAATCATCCTTGTTGATTTCTTAAGTTGGCAAGGTATTATCAAAAGTTTGTTAAGAATTATGGGAAAATAGGAGAGTCATTAATAACATCATTTGAAGAAAGATGAACTTTTTTAGATTCGAGAAGAAACTAATTCCTTTGAATGTATTAAAGTGGCAGCATGCCAAGCTTCAATTTTTTCTACTCCATAAAAACATTTATGATAGAATGGGATGCCTTAGGAAATGGAATTGGTGTTGTTTTAATACAAGAAGGAAGATCCATTTCTCTTTTAAAAGCGTCCAATCAAGGGAAATTATTTACACAAAAGTAATTATGAAAAGGAAACTTTGGAAATACTACATTCCCTAAAGAAATGGCTCCCTTACCTAATGGGAAGAAAATTCAAAGTAAAAACATATCATGATAGCCTTAAATATTTTTTAGAACAAATATTATCTGGAGAAGAGAAGATAAAAAGGTCACTAAGATGTTGGGTTATGACTTTGAAATCATCTAAAAATAAAGAAAGAAAATTGGTGTTGTTGATGCACTCTCAAGAAGTGATTAGGATATGGAAGCATTTCTCTATGCCAATTATATTATCCAACATCATTAGATAACTGAAGCAAGGTAGGAATGGAAGAATTAAAAAAAGGTGTGGACACTCATTTAAAAGTTTCGAAAATATCCAAATACATATTATACATTTATATAGAAAAATGACTCATTTTGGTTCAAATATCATTTATATCTATGTAAGAATTCCCGACTCAAACAAAATATTATTTTGGAATTTCACACCTATCCTTTAGTATGGCACTCGGGATTTTTAAAAAAAACCACAGGGTCAAGAAGGAATTTCTTAGGATGGAATTAAATCTAATATTCAAAAGTTTGTGGCTGAATGTTTTATTTTCCAATAATATAAAGTTGAGACAATTAAGACCCCAAATATGTTACAACCTTTAGCCATTCCAAGTCAATCTTGAGGGGAGGTCCCAATGGATTTTATCATAGGTTTACCCAATTCCAAAGGAAAGAGTGTAATCATGGTGGTGGTTGATAGACATACAAATTATGCACATTTCTATGCATTATATCATCTTTTTAAAGTCAATACAGTTGGTACTACATTTATGGAAACAATTCAAAAGCTACATGGAAATCCAACGATTATTGTAAATGATAGATATCCAATATTCACAAGAAATTTTTGGATGAAATTGTTTTTGTGTATTCGTCCTCAATTAGCTCATGTATCATCTTATCATCCTTAATCTAAGAGGAAAATTGAGATACTGAACAAATTTTTAGAAGGATATCTTCTTCTTCTTCTTCTTTTTTCTGATAAAAAAACAAAATGGGTCATGTGGTTAACTCTAGCTGAATGGTGGTATAACACTTACTTCCATACTATAAGAAAAATGAACGTTTATGGCACTTTATCGATATCATCCACCATCCATCCCATCACATTTAAGAGAAAATTATAAGGTTAAAGTAGTGGAATATCACACCGAGAATCGACAATAAGTTCTCCAACTCTTAAAGGTTAACCTCACTCTAGCACATAATCGAATGAAACAACAAGAAGATTGACATCGCAGTGGAAGAAGAAGCATAGAACTCGAGTTAGTTTCATAAGTTTCCTTTTTTATAGAAGCATAGAATATTTTTAGCATCTTTTTAGGGTCTGAACTTTCGAATGATTTTTTACCCCCTCAACAATGTTTTTTGAGTTCTGCAACAGGCCCATAGCCATAGGCATGGGCTTGTGGAAAATCCTGTAGTACTTAGAGAGATATTTCCAATGAGGTATCATACGTGCCAAACACATATAATATGACCAAGTTACAACCTCGGGAGGTTGCTTACCCTACCAACCCCAAAAGGGCCCACAACCTCTTTGATTTACATCCGCTCGGGTTAAGGTTTTGGTTGTTTAGGATTTTTAGAGGCATGTAGCCACCACATATCTTCTTAGAGATAAGAAATAATCAAACGAGATAGTTCATTTCCATTATGTATGTAAGCATATTTCAGTTCTTTCATATTAAAGAAATGAAGTCTTATTTCTACTGCATCGATGTGTTTATGTTTATATATGTATTCTATTTCATTCCTACATAAGTCCATATCATTGGTGTCAAAGTGGTATGCTATTTCTATTTTTTTTCTTTGCATGTCCCCAATGAGATCAGGGTATAAGGAGTTATAGTTCGGTCTAGTTGAACCATTGCAAGATCAACCTCATAAACCCCCATGCCCTCCCATGGAGGAAGAATAGAAAGACGACGGAGTAGGAAATTATCTCAAAATATTTCTTGAGGAATCCCTCGAGAAATAGAGGAATGTGATGATGGAAAAATTTTCCTATATCCTTCGACGGTTTCCCACCAGTGATGCATCTACATCCAACAAACAAACTAAAGGCACCACTCCTTTTAAGGTACAAGTTAGTTTTGACCTTCCCATATTTGAAGGCCACATATATGAAAACACCATAGATAGATGGTTAAATATATTGGAAGGATGTTATTCAGTTCATAACTTTTCCAATCAAGAAAATATTACTTTTTCACTCCTTAAAAAAGCATAAACCTCTAGTCAGTTTCATAAGTTTCCTTGTTTATAGAAGCATAGACCATTTTTAGCATTTTTTTAGGTTCTGAACATCCGAAGAATTTTTTACCCCCTCAACAATGCTTTTTGAGGTCTACAGCAGGCCCATAGCCATAGGCAAGGGCTTGTGGAAAATGCTGTAGTACATGGAGAGATATTTCCGGTGAGGTATCATACGCACAAACCACATATAATATGACCAAGTTATGACCTTGGGAAGTTGTCTACCCAAATAACCCCAAAAGGGCCCACAACCTCTTGGATTTACATCCCCTTGGTTAGGGTTTTGGTTTCTTAGGGTGTTTAGAGGCATGTAGCCACCACATATCTTCTTAGAGAAAAGAAACCATCACATGAGCTAGTTTATTTCCATTATGTATGTAAGCATATTTCAGTTCTTTCATATTAAAGAAATGAAGTCTTATTTCTACTGCATTGATGTGTTTATGTTTATATATGTATTCTATTGAATTCTCGCATAAGTCCATATCAGTGGTATCAGAGTGGTATGCTATTTTTATTTTTTTTCTTTGCATGTCCCCAATGAGATCAGGGTATAAGGAGTTACAGTTCGGTCTGGTTGAACCATTGTAATATCAACCTCATAAACCCTCGCGCCCTCCCATGGAGGAAGAAAATAAAGACGATGAAGTAGGATATTCTTTCAAAATATTGCTTGAGGAAGCCCTCAAGAAATAGAGGAACGCGATGATGGATAAATTTTCCCAGATTCTTCGACAGTTTCCCACCAGTGATGCATATGCATCCAACGAACGCACTAGAGGCGAAACTAATTTTAAGGTACAATTTAGTTTTGACATTGCCATATTTGAAGGAAAAATATATGAAAACATTGTAGATAGATGGTTAAATATATTAGAAGGATATTATTCAGTTCATGACTTTTCCAATCAAGAAAATATTACTTTTGGACTAATTAAAGGCACTCCCCATGTAAAGGACTGGTGGGAAACCTACGGTGAGGAAAAATACTAGAGGGATTCCTCATTGTTTTCAGCCACACCCACTTGGAATTATTTATAAGACATCATAAATTGGACCACATTGTAGCAGGGAAGTAACCAAGAGGTGTTAGAGTTCACAAATTGTTTTCATTCCCTTCGCACAAAGCTAAGTATCAAGGATTCATAGTGGAATGTGGTACTTAAGTACCATGAATATTTACATAAGTTCACCGAGGATGAAATGGAGTTCTTAGACATATCCTCACTTGGTGCCTCCTATCAATATGTTTTCAAGATCAAGAAGAAGTTTAAATAAAAGAAGAGATACTTCGGATCTGTGAATTAGAAGGAGGGGAAAGGTGCCCCCAAACTACATAACAAAGGATGAAGGCAAGGGGGGGTGAACCAGGAAAACCCAACAAATCTGCAAGTAAATAATAACACCTTGAAGGAAAAGAAGGACATGGGAAAGTGGTGTGAGTTCCATAAGAGCCCCGCTCACAACACGAGTGAGTGTCGAGCCAAACAATCATTGGTGGTAGAGTTGAAGGCTTCCAAATTAGATGCATGTACCTCTAAATTCTCTGGTAAAGCACTCCATCGATATGACCCTAGGCACATCTCTACCCAATGGAGTTATTTATCGATGCTATTTTTCTAGAAAATGATGAAATCAAGAGGTAGATTCAGGATTTGTTGCAGAAATCGCACATCAGGCCAAGTTCATCACCATGTGGGAGCCATATCTTGTTGGTATAGAATAAGGATGGGACCTAGAGACCCTGTATTGACTATTAGCATTGAACAAGATCAATTTTTGAAATAGGTATGTGAGCCCCCAGATTGATGACCTTCTAGACTAGTTTAAGGGGGGAAAATATTTCAGCAAGATTGACTTTAAGTCTAGTTATCTCCAGATACCAATTGAATCCTTCGATGTGTGGAATACTTCCTTCAAATGCAAGGAGGGCATTTACGAAGGCCTGGTCATGCCTTTAGGGTTGACGAATGCCCTCACAACCTTCATGAGGATGATGGAAAACATATTGCGACCCTTCACCAACTCATTTATGGTGGTGTATTTGGATGACATCCTGATCTTCAACCAGAGTTGGGAGGAGAACCTACACCACATTTGACAGGTCCTCCAAACACTGCAGCAACATAATTCGTGTGCCAATTGGAGAAATTCACTTTTGGGATGACCCAGGTTCAATATCTAGGTTACATCATTAATGAGCAGGGAGTGCATTTGGACCCAGAAAATATACAGTTCATTTGGGATTGGCTAGCCCCAACCACTCTAATAGAGCTCCGCAACTTTCTAGATCTTTCCAACTTCTACCATAGGTTCATGTTGAGGTTATCTCATATTGATTGTCCTTTCAGTCAAGTCACTAAAGGAGGAGAGAAATAAAAGTTATTTTTGTCTGACTTCGAATAGAAATCATTCACCGAGTTGAAGTATCACCTCTGACTTGCACTAGTGCTCATATTACTAGACCTTCAATAACAATTTAATATTGAGAAAGATTCCTATGGCTATGCTATTGGTGCAATTGTTACTCATTAAGGGAATTCAGTGGAATATCAAATCGATACACTTTCAAACACAATCTGAAAGTATCCCACCTATGAAAAATAGATGTATTCTATTATGTGGGCCTGACAACAATGAAAGCACTATATTCTGGGGAAGGAAACAGTTATCCACACAAAACATTGACCCCTGCAGTTCATACAGACACAAGGGAAGTTGCAGAATGATAACCATCAGAAATGGTCCACATACACGCAACAATTCAATTTGAACATTAAATACAAGAAGGGAAGCACCAATAATGTTGCATAATTCCTCAGCTGACTGTCGATTGTGCAACTGGCCACTATGCTCGAATATTATGGGCACGAGACTTTGGGGTGGCCGCATATTTACAAGGGCGATGTATAATTTTGAAACATATGCCATATGCTTCTAGAAGGCAAGAAAATTCCAAATTTTCACATCCAGGACACATTGTTGTGCCACCCGGGAAAACTCTGTGTTCCTTCAAGAAAGTGTGCCAAGATTATCTGGTAAGCCCACTATATTCGGATCACTATACATTTCAGGGTAGAGAAACTAGTGGGACTGTTGCAAAAGTATTTCTATTAGCCAAAATCTTGGAGCGGGGTCCCCTCACTGCAATTTTGATATATTTTTGTAATATTTTGTAACAGTTTAGTCTAGCACATGGGATTTGGGGCAAGCCAAAGGGTATACTTGTTGGAATCACGATTTTTGTTAGACCAAAACCCGCAGATGTTAATCTCTGCTACAATTTCCAGAGCTAGGATCCACAAGAGGCAGTTATTCCATATCACGAAAGACATGGGGAGCGTTGAACCCAATGTCCAACAATCTCCCCCCAAATGTGAGCTGGGTGAGTTTAGAACTCGAGACCTGTCGCTCTGATACCAATTGTTGGAATCATGATTGTTGTTAGAAAAAAACCCATAGGTGTTAGTCTCTACTACAATCGCTAGAGTTAGGATCCACGAGAGGCGGTTAGTCCATGTTAGGAAACAAACGGGGAGCGTTTAACCCAATTTCCAATAGAATAAGGGGCTACAAACCATGATTTGTGGACCATAGAGTAGTGCAGGCTAAAATAACATAAATAGATGAAAAGATTGAGTCTAGAAGTAAGTTTAAGTATGAATGAGAATATTGGATATGTGATACCCTTGTGAAGATTTGTCTGGGTAAGGGCTCATGCTGGCTATGTGCCTGGAGACCCTCAGTCCTACTGTGTGTGTGGGTATGTAGAAGATTCTGTAAGATAATATGAATTATTAATGAATCAGAAGACTTTTTGTTGATATTTGAACGTCTTTGTGTTCTGTTATTGGTTGCGCTACATGATAATTACTTGTTATTTCCATTACATCTATGCAATAGTATCTAATGATTATAGATTAAGTGCGTACCTGTAATACATGATTAGAAGAATAATGAACGCATAGATCTGAGTTACATTTCTTCTGTTAAGTGACTATCTTATGATTTACGGGTTGCGCAAGATATTTTGTTACACATATTGTTGAGGGTTTTTGGTTAGATATTTCTCAGCGCATGCATGTTTAGATATAAAGGTGACCCCTTCATCAAATCTCTCTCTCTCTCAAGGTGTAGAAACCTGGTTCCAACACCCTCTCATACTACTTTGGGTGAGACCTTGACCTGCGCCAGTAGTCCATTGCCGAAAGGGTCAGTAGTACAGGTGTTTGTTAATTAACCTTAAGTCTGAACCTGGGTCAATACCCCTCAAACCAAAAAATGGATTTATTTCTGAGACCAGGAGCATTTTGAGAGAGACACCAGGTGATTATTCAGGTTTTGTGACATTCAAAAAAATTTGAAATCGAAGAGTGGTTCAAAAAAAAAATCCAGGAGTTTTCCCTAAAAGAAAACATGAGTAAGAAGTTGTCTACTAAAAAGTGGAAGAATAAGTATATCTTTACAGAGGTACACAAGAGCTTCTTTGTGACCTTTTCACACAAGTTGCAGGAGTGGTTGTTGATATTGGCAGAGTTCCAGACCTGTTGGAAGAACGATAGGGTTACACAGTGGACCCCTGAATTAATCCAATAGTTGGAGAGAACTGATAACAAAATCACCAGGACCGTAGATCATTGGGTTGATAGTACCATAGATCATTGGTGTGATAGAATTTGCAGTAGAGTAGTTCATGTAATATTCTGAAGCTGAAAGAATATTTTTCAAAGGGTTGAGAGGTAAATTCTTGCGAACATTGCCTTTGTTGATTAAGATGTTATTGAGTGAAAAAGGTGTTCTGTGTAGCCACACCGTGTGAATGAACTATGAATAGATTGAAAGCACCACAAGGAGCGAGAAGTATTATAGGATCAATTAGAAAGGAAAAATAGCTGCATACAACCCTCTGAGAGATCCACCGAATCTAGAAATAGAGGCTACACATGCTGTAGGTATCCCTCCCGCAACACCGTATTCGAATTTGCATAAGACTCAGACATTTCCTACACCACCGCCACCCCCACTTGTCGATGATATCATTGCGCACATGAATTTACCCACCTTTAGGGGTGTGGATGATGAGGATATGGATTGGTTCTAGTTTGTGGCTGATGTAGTATGGGCTGCGTAGAACATTAATACTGATGTTGTAAAAAGAGTGCAGCTGGCCATGGATTTTGAGGGCTGATCACTAGACTGGTTTATGGGATATATGAAACAAAATGCTTCTCAAAATTCCTCTCCCCCTACTATCAATGATATTAAGAAGGAACTAAAACAACAATTAAAAAATCCAAAGTCCTACACACAATTAGTAGTGGAGCTAAAAGACTTCAAGCAAGAAGCAAAGGAGTCAGTCTGGGAAGCCGATCAACGGCTAAAGAAAGTCATCAGTGATGGGGGATTTATTTATGATGACAAGAAACATAAGGAATGGTTCATCGCCATGCTATTACCACATCTCCATGGACCTATGGGTCAGTAGAACATTCATTCGCAGGAAGAAACCCTTGAAATTGCTATGAAGCTAGAGGATCCGCTGAGGGACGATACCCAAATCGGGGCACTGTAGATCCAAAACCAATTAGAGGAAATGCACTTAGAAATTATGAATTTACGGAGAGACCTAGGTAAATAAGATAGCATAGATATTTGGTGTATTCGTTGCAAAGGAGAGGGCCACACCAAATATCAGTGCCCTATGCTTACGAATTACCTACTGGCTGGAGGTCCAAATCAACTGTGCCCTAGGGAGGTTGGACGACCCCAAAACCCCATCTTATGGTGTGTTGAATTCTGGGTAGCTGGCCAACATGATACTGACCATTGCCCAAGACTGGGAGCCTATGTGCGAGAGTTAAAGCCACAATATTTCATATTATACTCCTCGATTTCACATGATGAGCACCACTGCTGAACATATGAGTTGATGATAGACAATGAAAACATGTACAAAGTGTAGGCTAAGAACTCTTCACCAGCATCTCCCTATAGACGAGTAGGATCCCCAGCAAGAAGAATGCTAGGGGGCAGAGGAGGAGGAATATGCCAAGGAAGAGGCCAATTGATCTACTATAGCTATGGAGATATGGAACAATATGCACGTGATTTCCCTAACCCTATGCGAAAGTCTTGCAGGTACTGTAGGAAATTTGACCACGTAATAGAAGAATGTCCCATTCTGTTGGCTAAGATGTAGGAAAAGTAGTAGACACCTATGCAGAATGTGAAAATGGTCAAAGTTGAGCTAGGTAATGATGGCCCTAGTGGAAATGAAATAATGTGCAGTGGCATGGCCATTGGAAGACCTGCAGAGCAAGCTACTGTAGAGTCATGGATCAGAAAGGAAACTAAAAAAAAGGAAGGTCTAGATCTGAACAAAGAAATGGAAACTTTTATAGAGGCTAGAAAGGATTTTGCTATGACACAAGCATTAACATCAAAAAATGTCATGGATACAAAGGTCGTTGAAGTAGTTAAGCCATTCCTTCCAACATGTATGAAGTTACTATGCAACCATAAGGCGGTAAATATTATCCAAGAGTTGATAGATATCTGCACATAAAAGGAAGCCTCTCAAGGGGAGATTAAGGTTGTAAACAATATATATAAGAACAAGAAGAGGATCGGTCGAGAGATGCCTACGCCTATGAAAATTGGAGACTATGAGATGGATCAGGTCATCTTGGATCTGGGATCAGATGATAGCTGCATAGAAAAGAAAACCCCTCGAATGAAGATTAAGGTTGTAAACAAGATTTATAAGAACAAGAAGAGGATTGGTCGAGAGATGAATATGACTGCACACTGTTTGAGACTACGAGATGGATCATGTCATCTTAGATCTGGGATAAGCTGTCAATTTCTTGCCCAAAAAAACCTGGAAAAGGATGGGAGAACCCAAATTGGAGTGGTCCACTGTTCAATTACAAATGGCTAACCAAAAAAATATCATTCCAGTAGGAAGGCTACCTAAGGTTGTGGTAGAAATTGCGAGAGTTAAAGTATATGTAGACTTTTAAGTATTCCAGATTGTGGATGATGCAGACTCGTACCCTGTGCTATTAGGACAGGATTGGGATATTGACATGGGAGGTATCATCAAATTCAAAAGGAGGAGCATGATATTTGAAAACGATGGTACGTGGGTCATATTCCCTCTAGATCATGCTGAAGGTGAAAGATATAAAGAGCCAGTGTGCGATGAGGAGTATGTCGACCATATTTAGAAGTTAACTGGACGAGATGAGGATTGGGTCAACCCTACTGCTAATGGCATGTTAAATTTGGAAAAATACAACTCATGCTTCTCAGATTCAAATGGAAAGACGCAGAATTGGAAGAATCGGTTGCATGACGTATCTGCATTGCCCTGCCTCAAGATCACAAAGAGCTTCTGGTGCATATTCTCAGAGGTAAGATAAATTCCTTACTTTGAAATTTCTAGTAGTTTTAATGAATTTCTTAAAGTACTAGAAAAATATGTCCCTGAGGAACGAAGATTTTGGGCACTTTATTTGGCCATGTGCGCAACCCCTGGGCGATGGTGGGAAACACATAAGGGGGCTTTTCAGGACTAGGGGGAATGTCAAAAGATGATGATACTATGCATTGAAACCCAATTCAATCCACTCAGGTAGCTATTTTTGGGCCGTGGGGATCTGCACAAGCAGTTGGCTATGTAGATGGAGATGTGGAATGAAAATACCTGGAATCAATGGGTCCATATGTTTATTCATGCATTACGGCTGATCCCCACCACCTGGTATCTAGATACGGAGCTTCAACAACACACTCACCACTGGCATACAATGAAATCAGATTTCATGACGATGTTCAGTTTAGTTGGAGGGACGGAGAAATTGGATGAAGCCCTCCAAGATATAGACGCTCTTGTCTTTGATGAGTATTTTCCTTGAAAGGAATGTGTTGCACCAGCTTGGGATGCACAGATGCAGGATATTGTCAATTGTAGAAATTTGGTTGTAGAGGACTGTGATGAGGATCCAAGGAATATCGCAATCCCGAAAATGGAAGGATAACGCATAGTTGCAGGACGCTTATTGAAGACAATAGATGTTACCAAACCATTAAAGTTGAAGGAATTCAACATTGGGACAGAGTAGCAGCCTAACTTGGCCAAGATTGAGGATTAATGGGACAATGATAAGGTTGGAAAGGTTGTAGATCTACTGACTTAATATCAGGACCTATTTTATACGAAGTTATTTGAACTCAAGGGAATTGTAGGAGATATGGGTGTTATGAAGATCACCTTGAAGCTAGATGCATGTCCTGTCAAGAAGAAACCCTGTCGACTGAACCCTGAATATAAGCAGAAAGTCAAGGAGGAGATAGATAAGATGGTGGCCACATGTGTCATTCAGCCTATATAACAGTCTGATTGGGTAAGCCTAATGGTAGTCCAAGAAAATAAAACCAAAGGGGAGATAAGGATTTGCGTAGACCTGTGCAAGATGAATGATGCTTATGTGCATGATACCTTCCTTACACCATTCTCTGATGAAATCTTAGACAATGTGAGAGGTCAAGAAGCATAATCATTCATTGATGGGTTTTCAAGGTACCATCAGACCATAATTTCACCTCAAGGTCGCATCCAGACAACCTTCAAGACCGAATGGGGCTCCTTCCAGTACACTGTCATGCCATTCGGACTAAAGAATTCCCCTACCATTTTCTTGCACGTAGCTGTACTAGTATTCAAAGAATTCATCCATAAGTTTCTAGAATTCTATTTTGATGATTGGAAAATACTTAGATTGGTAAAGAATCATGTGTCGAACCTATGCATGATGTTGGATACTTGTCGAAAACACCAAATTTTGCTAAACCTAAAAAAGTGCATATTCTGTGTAACTTTTGGAATTTTATTAGGGAAGATTGTATGCTAGTAGGGATTGATGGTTGAACCAACCAAGTTTTTCGTTATCATCAATTTATAAGTCCCTACCAATGAGAAATATATGTGCTACATATTAGGGAACACAGGGTACTTCTGGAAGTTTATTTAGGGGTACGACTTGATCACTGTGCAAATGGGAAAGCTGCTAAAGAAGGATGTGTCATTTTTCTAGGATGAGGAGTGTCAGAAATGTTTTGAGCCACTGAAAGAAAATATGGTCACTGCAGATATTCTAATATTTCCATATTAGGATAAGGTATTTCACGTACATGTGGATGCATCAGGAATACCTCTTGGGGCTATCCTAGTGCACCCTGGGGAAGGAGACATTGATAATCTAGTTGCTTTTGCTAGAAATAAAATATCCAGCGCAGAGTGCAATTATTCTTCTACCAAACGAGAAGGACTGGAAATGGTGTATGCCTTCCAGAAATACAAGAACTATCTATTGCGAGGACACTTTAAATTGTTCACTGACCATTCAATGTTAAAATATCTGGTCAATAAGCCTGTGTTGGGGGGAATATTTATAGATGGTTGCTACTGGTCCAGGAGTATAACTTTGAGATTATTATGAAGCCTAAGAGACTGAATGTAAGACCTGATCACTTGTCTCGAATTGAGAGTGGGGAAGAGCCAACTAGTTTGGAAGAATAATTACAACATGCATAGATTTTCGCTATTAAGGTGGTTGATGAACACTTTGTGGACATTATTCACTTCTTGGCAACTGGGACATCCCCTATAAAATATCTGGTACAATAGAATAAATAATTGGTGGTTTGCGTAGCTAATTTCACTATAATTACATGATAATTATATAAGTTAGACATAGATGAGGTATTGAGGAGGTATGTGTTAGAACATGAAAGACAACCTATCCTGGCTTAGGCCGATGGCAGAGTGGCAGGAGGTCTCTACAGAGGAAAAGCCACTTCACAGAAGGTGTTTTGGGCAGGGTTATGTTGGGCTATATTACATAGTGATGCATAATCATACTGTTGACCCTGCGACGCATGTCAGTGAACCAGGAAGCCCTCGTGTATATATGAAATGCAACTGCAACCACAAATGGCCTTGCAGGCATTCGATAAATGGGCTATATAATTTTCGAGACCAGTCAATCCCATAGGAAAGAATATTGGCACAAGTTACATCATTACTACTGATGAATATGTGACCAGATGGGCAGAGGCAAAGGTTGTCAAGGATTGTACGACATATACGACCACAAAATTAATTTTTGAGCATGTTCTGACTAGGTTCTTCTGCCCGAAGATATTAATGAGCTATATAGGTAAGCATTTTGTTAATGAAATTGTTGAAGCTTTGATAGAATAAATTCAGATCCATCATACGAAACGTACCCCATATCACCCACAAGATAATGGCGCAATAGAGGCTTTCAAATAAATTTTGGAGAATGTGCTAACTAAATTCTGTAATGCCAATCAGAATGACAGAGATGTGCGCATCCCTTTGGTGCTATGGGCCTATAGGACTACATGGAAGAAGCTAGTTGGGAAGAATCCTTTTAGGATGGTCTATGGACAGGAGGCCATCATGCCCATGGAATACATTATCCCCACCCTATGCATTGCGACCTTTACAAATATGGCGAAACATGATATCATGGAGGAACGCTTGGCGCAGCTGGTTTCCTTTGAGGAAGATCGATTCATTGCTAACTTTAATCAGTAATTATCGAAGGCATGTGAAAACGCTTGGCATGACCAGCACATCCGATAGAAAGTGTTTAAGGAAGAAGAATCGGTGTTACCCTATGACATTCAATTTTCATGCCACGTAGGGAAGTTTCGTAAGCACTAGTTGGGACCGTATATAGTAAAAGAGATTACAGATGGTGGTGTGGTGAGCTTGGCCACACTGCGCGGCGACTACCTTCCTAGGTACGTTAATGGAAGTCATATGAAACCATATAGGGAAAACCCGGTGCCTCCCAAATGACTATATGGTAGGAGTATCAGCATTGAAGGAGCTACATGCACTATGAGGAGAAGGCCCAGATAGGTACGACGGAAGAGCAACAGTAGTGCACATGTAAGGAGGCACGGGAAGGTGTGCCTGAGGCGCTGGGGTAGTGCGCAACTAGAAAAACTAGTCATTGGAACAGTAAAACTGGGTGAAAAAGTGATTTTACCGTTGGATGGAGTGGGTGTTTGGCATTTAATGCAACGATCTTTGAGGATTTTTTACCATTTCCTCAATGGTAAGTCACATTTAATGATAATTCGACTATTTTTACCCATGGTGGCCTATAAAAGGAAGGGCGTAGGTCATAATTGGTTCCTTTTCTCTATGAAGAACTTGTGCTCTGTGCCTTATTACAAACTCTATGTTTATTATAACCGCGCAACCTGTATGTCTGGGCGAGGTACCCTTTCCGAAAACAACAATCCTAAATTTCTATTCTGGTCAAGGATGACTGCCAGTAACCCCACAGAATCTCTGCCCATCATGACGACCACCATTGAGCCCAGATATGAAGAAGTCTTTGAAATTACCCCTAAAGTCGAAGAGGTCCTGTCCACACCAGTGAAAGGAAAGGGAAGGGGAAGTGAAAAGGAAAAGATGAAGGAAAGGAAAAGGGGGAGGGGAAAGCCATGAAGTGGGCTTCAACGAAGCTGCATACCTCCCCTAGGATCGTGCAATCTCCCAAGAAAGTGCCCCAGGTGCGCTCACCCAATCCCTCAAAACACCCCATGTCGGCCCAGGAGGAGGCTTTGTTGGTAGCCCTGCTCTCATGGATACTGGCTTATGGGAATTCGTGCAAGTTGACGGTGCACACACCGAAAAATTTGTATGTCATCCAAGAGTATCTCATGATGTCCTTAGTATCGAAAGAGGTCCTGCTGATTGGAAACATGTTTGGCAGCATCTCGACCATTAAATTTTATGACCATGATGTGGCTAATGAAAACACCTTCTCGGATCTGGCCCAGAAATTATACCTAGAGTGGGTTCTGTATGATGACGTACCAAAGGTATAACCAATGTCATGGGCGTGTGGGCTATAGGCCTTAGGAACCTTGAATCTGTTTCACATCCCCTACTTTGGGAGATACTCAATCATTGACTTGGTAGTGTGGCAGCTGCATGCCTTAATCCATGATGGTTTCTTATGGATTCAAGGTTGCATCCCTCTTGATGCTGTGTTTATCTATAGGATCACTCACTTGCCCATGAAGGGGCCCCATCCCATGAAGGGGTTTGGGAAGAAGAGTGAGCATAAGGTGGCTGATGACGTGAGAGAGAAGTACAAGGTGGACCGCAAAAAGCGAGGGTTCTTGTTGGCGAGCATTGCTAACCTCGAGGTGTGCATGGGCACTGTTTTTCTTCGTTGTAAGCTAATGCGCAAGTGTAGGCTATCAACTATCCCTGCGTACATCATCTAGTTGGTAGGGTAGTGCGACAAAGGGGTATCCTACAATTGGTCGCAACACCTATGTGAATAATTTTTTGATAACATGCGTGAGGCGCATGACAAAGGTAAGCCTTTATGCTACTCTTGTTTGTTACTGTTGATTTCCCTGGTCACGTGGGAGACGCCTAAGGATGCGATGCTCCTTGAACTTGAGCCCGATGTATGCGAAGGAGCACACTATGCGAATCTATGGGACTCCAAGGATCTGCAACGCATCAAGGAGAACAAAGTATTATGGGTATTATTTGATGGTGCACTGGTAGCAGTGATGCACTCTAGGCCTCGACTATCACCTGTTTTATATGATAAGTATAAGCACATCGATGAATTTCATATTACCATGCACAATGTGAAAATCTGGGCGCACAAGGAGCCTGCTTAGTACAATCTACCGTACATGGTCACCGAGGAAGCAGTAGACCAAGTAATAGCAACTGAGCCACCTGCATGGAAGATATGCCTCAAATCTACTGATCTAGTCATCGAGGACACATCTAGTAAATATGCAGCAATAAAATATGTTGTCCCACCAAGCATAATGAAGGAAACTAAGTTGTGCTCCACTGAGAATATGACCACCAAGGAAACCCCCAAGGACACCACCAAGGGGGCGGAGTAGGATCCACAACATGATGCTGAGACTGGAGGAGTTGGTGGGGAGGGTGCGGATCCCCCACAAGGAACAAAGTGCACTAGTGATCCTCCCAAAGGTCAACAGAAGAAACGAAAGGGTGACAAGTTCAGGTAATGCAGCCATATGGCTGCAATAACCACATAATCTCAAATCATACACTACCTGGGATTTAATTTTTCACTATGATGGGATCTGTCCTGAAACCGCTGCTACAATAGTAGAATACATCCTCGGATCTTAAAAAAAACCACTTTACAAATGGAAAGATTATACACCTAGCTCCCTGCAATCCAACTTATTTTATAAGACCCGAAATCAGAATCTCGCAAATGCTTTATCAACCCCGTTTTATAAAGGAAAAACCCAATTCCATGCTTTCTAATTATCAGATCAAACCTCTTTATATGACTAGAACATGAACAGAGGCTTCCCGCAAATCCTAATCTACAATCCTCATCGTATGTACTCCATCGTACTTACACTTAGCAACTATAGATCGGAAATGAAAAATTGCATCATGATTTCATAGATTCAAGGCTCATCATAATATCACATATTTAAAGATATCGCAGATCAAAAACCTTAGCCTTCATCGCATATCATCCCATCACAGTTTTAACCATATTTCAATAATAGCAATTTTGTGATTTCACAAATCGCAATGAATACCTTATCGCATGTTGCACATTTTAGCTCATAGAAATAACAACGTTCCTCTTATCATATGCGATATGAAATTGCATCGCATCGCAAACCCCATTTCTTATGGCATCGAAACCTCTAGACTTTATTGCAATTCCAAATATCCTTTAGTCCATGCGATATACGATATACATGAAAACCCAACACGTGGCTCCTCATCACGGTCTCAATGTCCTTTAACAATTTCACATCTCTGAATGCGATATGGCTTCTTGACTGTCCATCTTACACTATAATCCTGCAATGTGATCTTGACCATTCACCTTCTACATCATTTCTACGATATGATCTTAAACATCCATCGCTCTCACTTCATATCTGTGATATAATCTCAATCGTCTAATCTCTAGCTTCGCCCTTGCGATTTAATCTCCACCATCCATTCACCCTTCCCACTCTCATTCTAAAATATCTAGAATTTTGGGGAAAAAAGCAGTTCTAACTTCGGAAAATATATGTGTTATTCCTCCCGCTCACATTAATACGACTTCAATTACCTCCAAACAAATTCATCTGCCATTTCAATAAGGAAATCTCAACTCATATGCACCTACACACGGATTTCTATGCAAACATCTAAACACCGATTCCAGAAAGGAAAACTTCAAAAATTTCATTAGTATCACTCAACACAAAGAAATATTCTAACTATGCATATTCAAATTTTAATGAATTTTATACTCCGTCAATGCCTCAATCAGAAATGAATTTTGAGTTTAACCTTGAACAGGTAGAGACGAACTTTCCAAAATAGATTTGTTCACACAACACAAATATTAAAACCCCATATCATTACTCTCATTGCACACTGTGTTTTTTTATTGATACAACATAATATATCTACAAAGGCTAACAGTTATACTCATAAGACTATTAAATCCTGCCTCATAAGGCCCAAACTATTAACCCCGGGCCAACCCCCTTATGTTTCAAAATGCTTACCAAAATATAAAAAAAAGGAATCATGAACCAATTTCAGTTCAGATCCAACAATCTCTCAATATTTCCTGAAGCTTCTCCCTATTCCATTCTTTACTCAACCAAAATCCTATATTAGAACTCTAGATCCCTAAAATCCTCAATCTTCCTAGGATTACTCACACATCCCTAATATTTCTACAACTCACGAGATATTTTTCATTAAAAAAATTACATTTAAATCTCTTTAGAACTCAAACTAAACTTAGGCCCAAAAGAAACCAAATAATTAAGGAATCCACTCCCTTTAGTAAATTTGTGATAAAACTCCTAGGTCTTATAAACCTTGAAGAATGCTCCTGCATCACCGGGGGAGAAGCAGAGGTTACCTTGACTGAGGAGGACTTGGAGAAGATTGTAGATGCAGTCACCACTGCATCTGAGGATAGATGGAATGCCTTGGAAGATCAACACAAGGCTGTGGTGGAGGCCCTGCAGTCTGGGTTGCAGGTACTACAGCTGAAGGCAGAGACACTACAAGCGAGCATGAACCAGGAAAGGCCAATTCAGGTGAGCCTGCCAACCATAGCCATGGTCGCAACAACTGAAAGTAGGATTTTCCATTTCCCAGGTGCAACATTGATTGTAGAACAACCAGATTTTTGCGCGCAAGTCCGAGCATGTGCAGAGGTCATCCTAGACCTTGCAAAGATAACAAGTGGGAAACTACACACTCTCCCCTTGTTCATCTCTATTGAGATACAGAGCAGAGAAGCGTGTGCACAACAACAGCTGAGCAAGGTAGAGTAGGCAATTGCTACCAAGGCCGTCGAATCTTCCTAAGCATAGGTAGCACAACACGTGGCAGTCATGCAACAAGTAGAGTTAGAGCACCTAATTGACCAGTTATGTGAAGAAATGCCTAAAGTAATTCCTTCCTCTACTATGCCCCAGACCAAAATTGAGAGCTTGGTGGCTATGTTGAAGGCATCTAGAACCGAAGTGTAGAGCGTTAAAGAATACCTCAATCACTAGATTGCTGCGTTGCAGGCTAATCTGTAGCCTGAGACCCATCCAGAGGTGCGAGCCCAACGAGTCGCGCTAGTTAAAGAAGAAACTGGAAGTATTTCGATACACTTATCCAAGGGATCTGAATTGCTAGACCGTGCTATGGAGCTGTGGTCAACAGTGTAGTGCAATCCCCTTCTCTGACAATTCACTCAGGAGCTGCACCAAAAATAACAGGAAGTCGAGCAACTGGAAGTCACGATGCGAATCTTTGTTGTAGCCACATGCCTAGGATGCCTTCACACCAGTCATGCTATAAGGGATGAGATCGAGGTGCTCCTCCATAAGAAGCAAGTTCCGAGTGATCATATGAAGCACTAGGTAGATGAAGCACTGAAACTCTCACAGGACCTAGACACAATAGTCAAATAGTTGAATCAAACATTGGAAAGTGTCACTGAAGCTACTGAGGTGCCAACTTCACAAAATTTGGTCGAGATCGCGTATAACGCAACTGCACAAATTGAGGGCATCCTTCCACCATTTTATGCCACCATAGAACAACTCCGAACCAAGATGAAGACCCCACTACCGCTGTGACTCAGGATGAGTCACAAGATTGTGTTGGGGGCCTATTGGAGAGGGGTCCCCTGACTGCAATTTTGATACTTTTTGTAATATTTTGTAATATTTCCGTTTGGTGCAGGGGATTTGGGGTGGGTCAAAGTCCCTAATGAATTGTAATGGGTCAAAGGGTAGGCTAAGGGGTCTCAAACCACCATTTGCGGACCATGGAGTGGCACAGGATAAAATAGTATAAATATATGAGTAGATCAAGTATAGAAGTAAATTTAAGTCTGATTGAGAATCTTGGATCTGTGGTACCTTTTTGCAGATTTTTCTGGGTAAAGGCTCCTGTTGGCTGTGTGCATGAAGACCCTCAGTCCTACTGTTTACGGAGCCCGCTGGCTGTGTGCGTGGGTATGTAGAAGAGTCTGTAAGAGAATCTGAAGTATTAATGAATGAGAAGACATTTTGATAATATTTGAATGTCTCTGTGTTATGTTATGGGTTGCGCTACATGTTACTTCCTTGTTATTTCCATATTATCTCTGCAATAGTAATTGGTGATTATAGATTAAGTGCGTACATGTAATATACGATTAGAAGAACAATGAATGCATAGATTTGAGTTACACTGCTTCTGTTAAGTGATTATCTTATTATTTACAGGTTGTGCAAGATATTTTGTTACACATATTGTTAAGGGTTTTGGGTTAGGGCTTTCTCAGTGGAGGCCTATTTAGATCGAAAGGTGCCCCCTTCATTAAATCTCTCTCTCTCTCATGGTGCGGAAACCTAGTTCCAACACCATCCCATCTACATCCGGTGAGACCTTGACCTAAGCCAACATGCCATTGATGAAAGGACCAGTAGTACAGGGGTTTGTTGGCTAACCTCAAGTCGGAACCGAGTCAAGATCCCTCAAACCAACAAGAACCTTTGACATGATGTTTGGAAGTACACAATATCCTAGAATTCCTGCATCATTTACAAACTGACGATTAATAAGCAAGGCTTATATACTCCACTTCCTACAACTAGTCGACCTTGGGAATCCATCTCCGTCGATTACATGTCAGGCCTTCCTTCTACCATGCATGGAAACCACTTCATTTTTTTGGTCATTGACATATTCTCTAATATTTTCATTCTCACGGCCTGCAAGAATAGTATCATGTGAGAAGCCACTGCTAAGCTCTTCTTTGAATGAGTGTGAGTATAGTTTGGGATCCCATAATCTTTTATCTTAGATCAGGACAACATGTTCCTGAGTAAATTTTTGTCAAGTCTCTGGTCGATGTTGGATACCAAGCTCACAAGTCTATGACCTTCCACCCCCAAATTGAAGTCCAAACAAAGGTCATCAACAGGATGATAGTGCACATTTTGTGCATGTAAAACTCGAAGCGTCCATGCACATGGGATGAAACCCTCCTCTATGTCCATCATAGCAACAATAGAGCTCTCCATATTTTGATTGGACACAACCCCCTTCAGGTGGGGTTGGGTTTCGAGCCACTATGTCCCATTTATGTCGAGATACCATTTGCAACTACTCATGCAGATTCATTGCATATCCAGTATGAAGCTGACAAGGAAAACAACTTCATTGAGTGCATTCAGCACGTCCACCAATAGGTCCATGAAATATTGGATAGCGACAATGCTAAGTACAAGAAACTACATGATATGGGTCATACACCATCACAAAAGATATAGGGGATAATTCCTTCAAGCTCACATTCTAGCATTCCTTTCTTTGCACCCAATGTTCAATGTGGACCGCCTTCAACCATACTTTCCACATAAGTGGACACATCCAACATTGCAGAAAAACTCACACCAACGAAGTTAAACCCAAATTTCATGGAACATTCCACAAATAATTGAATCATGGAAATGAATATTAAGAAAACCCACCAACATAGTATCCAACCATATCAAGTTGTCAAAGCAGGACAACTCCTTCCCTAGGGAAAGTGGCTCACTAGGGACCAAGTTAAACATAAATTTCCTCACCTCATGGAGGCTTTGCACACAATGGAGACCATTGGTTCCTAAGGAGGGATGACTGATCCAGTTGGATAGTGATGCTTCAACTTGTAAAACACCTTTTGTTGGGATTAAGACCAAAAGAACTTTTCTTTCGCTCTTCCCTTGGTGACTTGACTCAAAGAAAAAGTGACATGAGAGAAACCCAACACGAACCTACGGTAGAAATTTGAAAGACCCAAAAAGTTTCGGAGTTCCGTTAAAAAGGTTGGGGCTGGCTAATCTCGAACACCTTGTATCTTGGCTCGGTCAACATGCACACCCTTCTCATCAATGATGTATGGGAGGTATTGTACCTATCTCATGCCAAAAGTACATTTCTCCAAATTGGCACACAAATTGTGATGTCGCAGGTGTTGGAGGACATGCCTAATATGTTGTAGGTGCTCTTCCCAATTTTGGCTAAAGATCGGGATGCCATCTAAATACAATACCATGAGTGAGTTGATTAGGCATCACAAGATGTCATAAATCATCCTCATGAAATTTTTGGGCACATTCGTCAATCTTAAAGGCATGACCAACCATTCGAACAAGCCCTCGTTGGATTTGAAGGTGGTATTCGACACATGAGAGGGATCAATTGGCACCTGGTGATAACCAGATTTCAAATCAATCTTGCTTAAATATTTGGCCCCTTTTATTTTTTCCAAAAGGTCATTAATCCCTGGGATTGGATACCTATTTTGGACAATGATCTTATTGAGTGCTTAATGGTCCATACATAGTCTCTAGGTGCCATATTTCTTCGGTACCAACACGATCAGGCTCCTAGAGGGTGATGAACTTGGCATGATATTCCTTTTTTGCAACATATCCTGAATTTCCCTTTTAATTTTGACATTCTCAATAATAAAGCATTGGTAGATCAACCCATTAGGTAGTGGTGCGCCCAGGGCCAGTTGATGGAGTGCTTGAATTGATAGTGTAGGGGTACCCCTATGGCTGAGGTGATGATGTCCTTCTACTCCTTCACAACCTTTTCCATATATTACTGCCACGTGGAGAAGCCGTGTTTGCAGGCTGTGGAAGTGGCCAACAACTTATTCTTTCCGTGAGGACGAATCATAAAGAAGACTAATTTCTCGATTTGGGAAATGATCTTATTGCATTTCTTTGCAGAGATCAAAGAAATGGTGGTAGGTGGTGCTACGTCTAGTATCCTGTATAAGATATTTCCTAAAGAAATAATAAAAGTGTGATTCCAAGAATAATACACATCATAACTCTTCCACAAGTATGGTTGGCCTAATAATACATCACAAACTTCAACAGGAGAAACATCACACAACACCTCATCTATGAAGGTCTTGATGTTGTAGGGAAAGGGGAACTACTGGCTTACACATATATCTTGTCCTTGGTGAATGATCCAGGTGGCTCCAGACACATGTAGAAGTCCAAGAGGGCTCAAAAATAGTTAAAATTCAAAGTGGTCAAGACTCTCTCGAACTAGGAGTAGATCGAAGTACTCGTCGCCCTGATTCTAACGATGTGAACGACACTCCAATCTATGTTCATATGAGGGAGATAGATCTCTTCAAGTTTGACATGATAGGGAAAACGCAGGGACCATAGTGTGCCACATGGCATCCGAGTCAACAAGTGGGACCCACAGGGTAGCCCATCAACCATTAACACTTGGCACCCAGATATTTTCTCCTTGCCCCTACAGAAAGGACAAAAACTAAAATATATATATATTAAAAATCTATAAATCAAACAAAATATATATAATAACCAAAAACTTAAAATAATTACAAAATAGTTATTATAAATATTAATATGGTTATAAAATAACCATAAAGCTTAATTTTTGAACTAATTCCACCCAACGAAATTGGCATATGGTATATATGGTTATATGTCCATCTATGGGGAGACATATTATGGTGTTGAACCATATATGTTTGGTATTTTAACGAAACCCTATGTTAAATTTAAATGTCCATTGAAATAAAATAATAACCGTGGGCTTATACAGGATGGATAGGTTTTGAACCCGACCCACATTCTAATTAATCTACCTTTAACTCTCCACCCTAACCAACATGCCCAATTCAGTGCTTTGTTTATTCTGCCACAAATATTTTATAACCACATTCTTTTTCCATTGGACCAGGGGGGGGGGGGGGGGGAAATGTAATGGACAACGAACACTAAAGCTGAGAATAGCAGCGGAACCCCTAGTAGGTGGAAACCAGATGCTCTGGAACCATGACGTAGTTCCAGGAGGTGGAACCCTGGACTAAATAATTTTCCCAAGGAGGTAAAAATTCATTTGATGATAATGATACCAACTTTATAGTCAAATTTCGTGAATTTTCCCAAGGAATGCAATGGAAACATCAGGTTAACCATTTGAGCAATGGATTTCCAGTCAAGCCATGGAGGAAAATATTTGGAGAATCATAGGGGAATCTAAAATATTCCTGTAGGCCTAGATTTTGACAGTGTCAGACTTCGACAAATGGATAGTCGATTTTACACTACTCGAATCCAAAAATTGATTGGTGTAGTCATATTCAGCATCTGAGCCTTCCATTTTTCAGCCAACTTTAGAAGTAAAGGTACATGAAGCAGTCATGTCTAGTTTACTTTCATGATCGCTCAGATGATGTACTATTTATGAGATCCATGTTTGATGTTATATTGCGGGATCATTATTTCCACTTTTTCGTGAGAAGTCATTAGCTTTCCATGCTACGTATTTTGGTTGAGATCCATGTGTAATGATGTTGATGGGATAATAATTGCCACATTGTGTGAGATATTGTTAGTTTTTCATGCTGAAGGAAGCCCTTATTGAGTGAGAGTTCCTGTAAGAGGAACATCTCGTGGAGAGACAACCCACTATATTTGAGGGTGTATGTCGTTGTTATCACAAATATTGTTCCTTGTACATCACCATCTCTTACAACATTATATGAAGCGACCGGAACCATATTCACACCGGGCCTGGAGACGTAGCCCACGCTGGGTGAACTCCGTTATCAAATATCTCGTGTTCTTGTTTTTCTATTTGTTGTCATGTTTCCTCATATTTAAAGGATTAATATATGTTATTTTGTTCTCTTTTAAAATGCAATTCTAACCACATCACATAATTAAAAGATCATGGGTAAATATGGTAGTTGATGTACTCAAATCAAGTTTGGTATTGGAGCAGTCTTCTTGTAGATGTGAATTGCGAGCATGAACAACTATTGAAGGCGCATCAATGGAGGATGAAAAATACATGTACAATACCATGCTCAGGATGTCCAAAATGGTGGACATAATGTATGAAGCTTATGAGAGATGGGAGAAAGAAGAAGCAGGAAATAATGCATCATCCACATGTTACCATAACAATTCATCGCCCTCATCGTCTTTTCATTATTCGAATGTGAAGGTTGGCAAGAGCCTTCAAGAAGATAGCGCTGAATTGAAGATACTTCTTTGGCAAGAGAAAGAGGAGAAGCAAAGATTTCAGCTTCAGTTGCGATCCACAAAAGGGGCATTGGAAGAAAGCACAATGACTAGAGGCTTCAAGCAGAGCACATTGTATTAAGAAGGCTTCTACAAGAGGAAGAGGAGAAACATAGACAAAAAATTCAACTACAAGACACATAGGAGGCCTTGCAAGAGTTGTAGAGAAATGAAGGCTTAGATAAGCCATCATTACTTGTTTTTGAATCGACATATGAGGTAAAAATAAATTATTGTTCTTTATTTTCATCTTCACATGTTGTTGGAAATGTGGAGATATCCATTACTGGGACTGGCATGAGACCTCTTACGAATATGGGTTACAAAGGAGGATGAGTTGGTGTATATGGCGAAGGCATGACTAAGCCATTGGAGGTCGTGCAAAGACCTCAATTCGCAGGTTTGGGATACACTGAAAGACAGTGCTCAAAGGTGTTAGAAGCTTCAAGGACATGGTTGAGACCATTCGAGAAAGAGAATGATGTGAATACATCGCCATGATCCCATGACAATGGATGTTGTAGAGGAAGAGCTTAGGAAAACTTTCATTTACATAATTTCACCAGAGACGACAATACATTATTGACCTTGTCGAGGAAAGAGATTGATGGGAACACTTCACCATCATCCTATGGTAGCACACATTTCAGAGAAAGAGCTGAGGCAAGCTCTCATTGACATAATTACACCAGAGACTACCAGGAAAGGTATGACAAGTATTATTATTCTAGTGTTCATTTTTATTACAAGCATGTTGCTAATAATGAACATAAATCATGGCATCGAAAAACATATAGTTTTTTCATTTACATAATTATGTGTTTGCTGAGTGTTGGAAAAGAATGGAAGCATGAATAAGGATGAGGCATCAAATGCCTTCTCCACAACATGAAAAGAAGAAGGTAAAGCAGGTCTTGAGGAAGAAGACCCATTGCATTCATTGCAATAGAACTCGTCATCAAAGAGCCAATTGTTGGAGGCTCCATCTAGAGAAGCGTCTCAAGGAAAAAGTGTTAGTGAATGAACAAGTTGAAATAGTCGTTTGACAAAAAAATCCACCACAGGAAGATAACTCATTCACTTTGATAAGTGAGATATGGTTCTTCTAGATGTGTTAGTATGTCATGGCCTTACTTTTTAAACCATGTGTTGCAATTTAAAATATAAAATTGATGATGTGTTTTCATCACTTGTTAAGCAACAATGATGATTTTTCCTTGTATTGATAGCTGGGGTATTGATTTCCTTTTTGTTGTAAAATTGAACACAAAGTATGTGTTACAAACTTGTGGAAGGTATGGGATGATTGGGTCATAATTGGTCATGTAATTAAGCATGTAATTGGAAAAAATATTGTTCTACAAGTTTGCATAGGATGTAGGTGTTGGCTCATTGCTCATGGCACTCAAGGAAAATGGTTAAGGCTAAGGAAGGGTGACCTGTCAAGACACTTGTGGTGCAGAAAATGTACATAATAGTTGCAGATTATGTTCATGATTTTAGAGGACCAAAATATTCTTAGTGGGGAGGAATGGTTGAGGTGGCTTTAGACACACGCAAAAGTCTAAGAGGACTCAAAATTGTTAAATTTCAAAGTGTTCAGAATGCTCTCAATTTAGTAAAATATCGATGTGCTCATCATCCTGATTCCAATGATGCGAATGACACTCCAATACGAGATTGTATGTGGGAGATAGATCTATTAAAATTTTGACATGACAGGGAAAAAGTGGGGCCCACAGTGTGCCACATGGCATCCTAGTCAGTAAGTGGGACCCACATGGAAGTTCATCATCCATTAACACTTGGCACCCAAATATTTTCTCCTTGCCCCTGTAGAAAATACAAAAACACACACACACACACACACACACACACATGTATAATCTAAAAATCAAACAAAGTACAGATAATAACCAAAATCTTAAAATAATTACAAAATGGTTACTATAAATATTAATATGGCTATAACCTAACCATAAAACTCAATTTTCGAAGTAATTCCACCCAACGAAATTGGCATATGGTATATATGGTTATATGTCTATATATGGGGCAAAAATTATGGTGTGGAACCATATATGTTTGGTATTGGAACGAAACCTTTTGTTAAATTTAAATGTCGGTTGAAACAAAATAATAACCGTAAGACAATATGATATGGACGGGTTTTAAACCTGACCCAATTTCCAATTAATCCACCTTTAACTCTCCACCCTAATCAACACGCCAAACTCGGTGCTTTTTTTATTCTGCCACAAATATTTAATAAACAAATTATTTTTCCATTCTATCAAGGAGAAATGGAACAAAGAATTAATAGAAACGGAGGTTAAGAACAACAATAGAACCCCGAGTGGGTGGAATGCAGATGTTGTCGAACCATGATGTAGTTCCATGAGGTGGAACCTTGCGTAGGGAAAGAGGCATTGAAACCATGAACTGAAGAATTTTCCCAAGAAGGTAAAAATTCATTTTATCATAATGGTATCCAATTTATAGTCGAATTTCACAAAATTTCACTGGGAACGCAATGGAAACATCAGTCCTATTTGAGTAGCATATTTCCAGTCAGCCCATGGAGCCTAGTCTTTGGAGAATCACAGGGGAATCTAAAATATTCATGTAGGCCCACATTTTGATGGTGTCAGAATTCTATAAATGGATATTCAATTTTACACCACTTGGCGCAAAAAATTCATTGGTGTAGTAAGATTCATCATCTGATCCTTCCACTTTTTGGCCAAATTCAGAAGTGAAGGTACATGAAGCATTCATTACCTGTTTACTTCGATTATTGCCGAGATGATGTAATATTTCTGAGATACGTGTTTGATGTTATGTTGTGGGATCATTATTTCCATATTTTTGTGAGATTTCACTAGCTTTTCATGCTATGTATTGTTGTTGAGACCCCTATGTAACTATGTTGAAGGGATACTCATTGCCACATTGTGTGAGATCTTGTTATTTTTTGATGCTGAAGGAAACCCTTCTTCAGTGAGAGTTATTGTAAGTGAACTGTCTTATGGAGAGACATGCCACTATGTTTGAGGGCATATGACCTTGTTATGATAGAGAGTCATCCTTGTACAACATCATCTCTTACAAAATTATATGAGGTGGCCGACACCATATTGACACTAGGCCCGAAGACATAGCCCACACTAGGTGAACTCCATTATCAAATGTCTCATTTTATTGTGTTGCGGATTATCATCATGTTTCCTCTTGTTTAAAGAATGTATATATGTTCTTTTATTCTCTTTTAAAATGTAATTCTAAACACATCATGGAATTAAAATATCATGGGTAAATTGAGTAAGTAATGGACTCATATTAGTGAATCCACCTGATGGTGTACTACTGCGATTGTGGTGTGGTCGAAAGGCCCAAGAGCTCCAAGACCTCGACTGATATAAGGTTATTTTATGCTTCCATTGTTGATAATGAGCTAAAATGAAGAACACTTCATCCACATCTATGAGTGGAAGAGACTCTCCCCATCCTATGTATCTTTGGACTCAATTTTTTGGATCTTGGTGGTGGCAACAGTGGCACTGTGATCCACAGCGATAATCTGCTTCCATTTTTCATTCCTATTGTTGGGTTCTAACTCAGAGTCAAAACATGCATTTGATTCAGAAGCCTTCAACTTGACCACCATTTACTTCTTAAATCGACACTCACTTGTGTTGTGAGTGGGGCTCTCATGGAACTCACACAATTTCCCTATGTCCATATTTGTCTTCATGGTGTTTTTATTTTCTTGCGACTTTGGCAAGTTGTCCTAGGTCTCCTTGCATTCGCTTTGTCCTTTGTTCTGCAGTTTTGGTGCGCCTTTCCCTTGCTTCAGATTTTCATATCCAAAGTGTGCTTATTCTTCTTAATTTTATGCTCAATATTGGCAGCATAGCTATATGTTGCACAAAGCGACGAGATGTTGAGAAAATTCATTTCCTCCTAAATTTATTTTTGGGAGCAATTGTGATACTTAAGCATTAGATGTTTTTTTGAATATTTTATACCGAACTTTATACATACGGTATGTAAAAGATTCATCGTCTCATACACATCTTGATCCGTTTTATGTCACAGCATCGTCCATTATATGTACTCATCTTCATACCTCCCCACGGAGTAATATTATTCCTTGATGGCATCTTGGAAATAATTCCAAGTGGGTGCAACACAAAACAATGAGCGTTATCTCTCATATCTCTATTCATAGTAGGCATCCCACCAGTACTTGACATGGGTGGTGGCTTTGAGGAGTGAAAAAGTAATATTTTCCCAATTGGAAAAGTTATCAACCGAAAAATATCCTTCCAATAAATTTAAAAATTTATCTATGATTTCTTCATCTATCTGGCATTAAAATATGGGAATTTTAAAGTTGACTAATACAAGGGATTGGTGCCTCCATAGTGGCTACTGGATGAAGATGCTCGCCAGTGGGTAGTCTTTGAAGGATATGGGGAAATTTATCCATCATCTTATTCTCATCTTGCTTGAGGGCTTCCTCGAGCAATATTTTGAAAGGATATCCTGCTCCCTCATCTTCCATTTCTTCTCCCATGGGAGGTCGTCGGGGTTTGCGAGTTTGGTCTTGCAAAGGTTCAACCAGTTTGAGCCCTAACTCCTTATACGTTGACCTAGTTGGGGACATGCAAAGAAAAATAGAGAAAGAGAAAACCACCCTGATACCACTAATTCAAACTTATCTAGGAACACAAAAAAATATATATAGAAAAATAAACACATAGATGCAGCAACAATAAATCTTCATTTTATTAAATATCAAGGAATTGAAATAAGCTTACAAGAAAAATGGAAATAAACTAACTCAGGCGATGGTAGCTTATCTCTGAGAAGGTATGTGGCAGATACATGCCTCTGAATTGTGTTACAATGAGGCTCAAAGGAATTTTTATTATTTAAAAAAAAAGGAAAACCATAACTGACGAGACGGAATGACAAGAGTTTGTCAGCCCCGTTGGGTTTCGTTGGGTAGCCAAATTCCTAGGGTTTTAACTTAGCCATATGATATTCGTTTGCTGTGTATGATACCTTGTTGGAAATATCTCTCTGAGTACTACAAGATTCAGTGCACACCTTGTGGGCCTAATGTAGATCTCAAAAAAACATCATTTAGGGGGTCAAAGCAACTCTAGAATTTCAAGACCCAAAAACTGCTAAAAATAATAAATGCTACTAAAATCAAGGAAACAAATGAAACCAACTGGGGGCTAGGTGGAATAGGTGGGTGGCCACCAATATCCATGTGGATCAATAACCACACAAAAATTCCCACCAAGTAGGCTAGGAATTATTAAAATTATCACCCAAGTAGTATGGTCCTTACAAGGTGTTGCAAAAGATTGGTACTATGGCATACAAATTGGAAGTGCCTACAACTTGCTGAGTACAACTAGTTTTCCATGTTTCATGCTTAAATAGTGTTATTAGTGACAAGACCTTGGTTCAAAAAATCTTGCAAGAACTTCCTGAGGAAGGAAAATTCATATTGGAGCCTAAATCAATGATGCAAACAAGAACCTGATAGTTAAGGAATTGATCAATTTCAAAATATACCATTAACTTGAAGAACTTACATATTGAGCATTTCACATGGGAGGATGATAATTTTATACAAAAGCATCCAAAACTACTCAAGTATTGAGGACAACATTTTTTTTAAGGAGAGGGGAATGTTAATTCCCTATAATACTAGTGTATCTCCCTTAATGTTATTGTTAGTGTAGCCCCCTTATTTTTATTTGTGTACCCATATAGCTCCCATATTGTTATTTTTTTCCCTTACATTATTATTTTTATGTAGGCTATGATTATATTGTGACCCCTTAGACTCCTATATATACCAAGTATGCCTTGTCATTTCTATAATCCAATAATTTCTCATTTATGTGTTGTAAAGGGTGTTTCCCACTCAAAGAGGCTAATTTTGAAGTCGTTGATCTATCTTTTCTTATTTTTTGTGATATGGTTGCATAACACATAAAGTGGCATTTAATTAGTAAGAATATGGATAATGGCTTTAAGAGTCCACTTGGGACTTTAGGACATATACTATTAATTTGGGTATCTCTTTGCACGAGCTAGGAGTGATGCTGAAGTACCTTGGAGGGATTTTGACATATATTTTGAAGACAATTATAATTTAATAGTTGGTAGCATATAGAAAATATGAGTAGGAACTATACACATGTATATGTATATAATAATGATGAGGGGTCGTCGAAGTATAATAGGAGACCATTGGCCAAAAAAAGTTAAGCATATTAAAGATTTTGTATATCCTACATTTTCACAAAAGTCCATAAATGAATACCATATCAAATTTCTACTTAGTTTTTTTCATGGAGATTTCCTATCGCTCGACGGGCCAAATGAAATTGATACCAAATTGATTTCTAAAATTATATTGATACCCACGAATGTCGAGTTTCCAAATCCATTTTTTGATAGGAGGAATGAAATGGAAGAGGTGAGAAAATTCATGGAGATTCTTTCTATAGATCGCACAAAGTGAAAAGTAGAAATATCTTGGATAGTGTATGATGGAGTGTGGTTTGATACCCAATTCATGGCATGCAAAATATTGAGGAGATTTAGGAAGGACCAATGCCCTGCAGGGATAGATGCAGCTACCACAAAGTGCATGGGGGGGGCATAGAGGAAGTGAGACACCTTCTTGTTGAATCAATTTATGCAAAATTGTATTAAAGCTTGAGATAAGAACATTGGCTTACATTATTCTTGACTTTGATGTTGAGCACCCTCACAACATGGTAGGTTCCAAATGACAAACAATTTCCACTAACGGATAAGCTAGACTTTATTGTGCCAATATTTGGTTCTTTATGGTATACCTTGATCAAGAAGCAACAATAATAAAATAGCATTGTGTTTAATATCTAGAAGGAAATAATCAATCATGTAATTAATAAGGTAGCACACATGTTGGTCCAAATTATTATTTCTTATGGTCTAGTTGTGTAATTCCATCCCACCCCACATAATCTGTAAATGAAGGCTCAAGCCGACGACAACCAATACTAGATATATTGCAAGTACAACTTAGACAAGCAAACAATGATGCAAACAATAAATGACTGGCTAAAATAATTGAAGGTATCAATGCTTGACGAGGAACTATATGTTTAGGATATTGAGATAGAAACAATGATAAAGACAAAGGTTGATTAAAAAAATGGCTAATAAGAAGGGCATACTATGCCCTAGGTAGAACCACATCCAAATACCTCACCACATGAACTAGATAAAGATCATCCCAACACACCATCAGGAGACCTCGAGGAAGAAGAAAATATGTTAAGTGGAGAGTAACAACCTTTACAAAGCCAAACAAATTGTGCAGGGAAGAAAAAAAAATCTAATAGTATTGCGCATATTGAACTAGGTTTGTCAAAGGATGACATGGAAAAAATCGTCGAGAAACTAAAGGAAGTGATAGAGAAAGGGACCGCACCCTTAGTCACAACTATCTATAAGGCCACCCAAAGCAAGAGGGAGTTACATTATCATATACAAAAACATGTAGAGAAAATATCTCTAATGAATGGAGAATTGAGGGTAGAATTTATTGTGCCCAACACATTAGATCAAACAACCACAACAAAGGTAACCAACATACCTCCTATGCCAGAGATTTGGTTGGAACCATCGTATCTCTATGTGACTTCGTCAGAACCTAACACCTTAGTCACGCCCCTCATTGTAGTCAACTTCATGAACACTAATGTTGAATAGCAAGCCCAAGTTTTAACCTATGTAGACTTAATTATTTCTCAATTTCCGATGCCTATGTTACATTTATTACAGTTTTCAATTTTTGAGGAGGCATAGTTCTAGACACAAGCCACCTCAACGAACCTATTTTATATTACTCTTGAGCATATAACTTGAAAAATAGTGTAGACACAACTCTAAGAAGCATGAAAACAAGCATAGTAAATAAAAGTGGTACTCCGATGCACTGTTAAGCAAGTGTATAGCAATATGTCTGGTTTCCCTATGGAAATAAAAGCTCGACTAGAGGAGAAATGATCAAAGATAAAAGAGGTAGTTCATGACGTAGAAACAATGGTGGAGGAGTTACAATTGCAGATAAAAACTACTACCCAAACAAAATAATTCAACACAAGAGAAAAATTTCAGAGAACCTCCAAATATTTTGAAAGTGTGCTAGACATTGAAAAGGAGTGCATGAAGCTATATGAGGCTAGGATAGAGCTATGGAGAAAATGATGGGACAATTTCAAACTCAAGGATATTGGTTCCATAATTAATACCACTGAGAAACATAATGAAGTTATACACAACAATTTGAAAACTCTTCCAGCACCACAAGCTCTGCTATGGTTGATAGTGCAACATTAGGTAGAAGGATAAACTAGTGGAGAGTGGAGCAACAAAAATTAACACATAAATTCAGGTAGTTGTAAGACAAGGCAATGTATCTCAAAGATGATCTTTCTATGGCATATAATAAAATGCACAATAATATTGCTGAGAATGATCCCTTATTCCAAATTACCTCTATGCTTGTGTATACTACTACAAACATTATTGGAACAATGGAAGCCACCAAAACTATCGTTTCTAAGGCCAAAAAATCATTTGAGAATTTTTTGGCAAGGATCGCCAAAGTACACCCTTCCATTGGTGCACAATCATGACAGAGAGCCTCGGGGATGAACCGCAAAACTGTTGGGGCTAAGAATGAAATGGATACTTTTTTTAAAACAATTTCCTAATTATGGGGATATTTTGTAGAGGGAAGTTGAAAAAATGCAAAATAGACCAATGGACGTCTCATAGACCAGACATATGGGAAAAAAAAAGTGATATAACTACATGTTTATCTAAATATTCTTCAACCACCATGGTATCCTCCAGTTGTGTGCGTTGGTTAGACATGGCCAAAGGTGGTCACTTGGCTAGGTATAGTTCAATATGAGGTTGAGACTTTTTATGTATGAGGATGACTCATCAAGGTTAGCTAGCGAGATATTCCTTGGAGCTTAATATTTAATAAAAAGGATATATAACAAACTTATTTTGATGGTTTGGGGTTCACTTGGACAATGTTCCATTTCATTCTGTCAGATATTATTCTATTATTTGATTTTATTATGGCTCTATATGTTTGACCGTGTTCTATCCAATGTTAATGTGTTTCTTCTTTTTTTATCTAATGGTTTTGGGAAGTTGGTGCTATTCAATTTTTTTTTGTTCTATTAATGGGTTCTATGAATGATAATACTAAGGCTCTAGTAAATTTTCAATTTGTCGTCATTATCAACTCTATATATTGTAATGTCATTGGTTAGATTGGTGTTGTATGAATGATCATATTCTAAGTTCTTGTATTCAAATTTATGGAGTTGTATATTTTCAATTTTGATGTTTAATACAAATATGAGCTATACAAATCTTTTATTCCTAATTCATGGTTATGTTGTTTACATGTTTTATGTCAATGATGTAATTAATAAATGAGCTATGGATTCTATGCAAGGTTTCTGGCAATTTTCTATCTGGAAACTTTACATGTTGTAAATAATTGTGCTAGTGAATAAACAAATAAATCCTATTCCTTTTATTGTCTTATATTTGAGTTAGTTCTACATTCACGCGAACCTTGTTACTTTTACTATCGCTATTATATATTTTTATGTTTCTCGGTGTTATTTTGGCTATGTGAGCTTGACATTGTTCTATTTAGTTGTATTCAATGCTATTGTGGTCCTACTTTTGTTATCTGATAGTTTTGGGTTGTTGTTGCTATTTGACATTATTTTGTTCTATTAACTAGTTCTATGAATGATAATTATGAGACTCCATTAATTTTTTAATATGTTTTTATTATAAACTTTGTATATTGTAATGGAGTCGACCATAATGGTACTATATGAATTATCATAGTATAAGTTCTTATAGTCAAACTTACGAAGTTGTTGTATATTTGCATTATTGATGTTTAATTCAAATATGAGTTACCTATAGGTTTTGGTCCAAATTCATGGTTTTTTTTATATGTTTTATGTAAATGGTGAAATAAATGAATGGGCTATCGATTCTATGCAAGGTTTCTAGAAATTGTTTATTTGAATACTTTATGTGTTGTAAATAATTGTTCCACTACATAAGCATATAAATCGAGTTCCTTTTATGGTGTTACGTTGGATTTAGTTATACGCATACATGATGAAGCCCTGTAGAACGTTTGATTTTTTTGGCTAAACCATATAGTATGTGCAACCAACACCTATCCTAGATATTGCAAATATGTTAATGTGTGTAGTATGGGCTTCTGAAAGTATTTTTGTTAATGGGCTTGCACTATGCACTGTATAGAAACTCCACTTAGTTAGGTTGTGTTACTTTGAGTTAGAGCTATCTCCATTTCACCTATCTCATTGCATAACAATAAAAGGTTTTTAAACCCATCAACATATCTTTAGTGATACCTCATCGACTTGCAATCATTGAAAATGATTGCAATATCTAACAGGAATTTCTTGGCATATTCCTGAACCCCTGTTCACTTCCTCTATTTTTTCCAACAAGCTTCCATACCCACATGCACTACCCTAATCTAATATTGGGAAACCTAAGGTACCGTTCCAAGGAGAAAAAGAGTCATATTATATAGAATGCTTGTCATGGAGAAGTTCAAATTCTTCAACTTAAACTTTGGTTAAAGGATTCTCACATAGAAAAAAAAAAGTTGAAATTTGAGTAATTCAGTTGGATTAAAGTTTGGATAAGAGATTCTCATTACATTTTTATTTTCTATTGATGCACTTGGGTAACAAATTCTCATAATTGTTTTTCTACTCCATTACTTATGTTACATTTTTTCCTTGTGATATTTTCATACCTCTATCCAATGTTGTCCATATATATATATATATATATATATATATATATATATATACACCTCATAATCAAACCCTATTGTTTATGACTTATATATATATATATATATATATATATATATATATATATATATATATATATACCTCATAATCAAACCCTATTTTTTATGACTTGTTATTCCCTACCTCTTTAGGGACTATAACATTTGCCTCACAGTGAAAGTCCATTGACTCTCTATTATTTTTGCATTTTTAACTAAAGTTTTATGAAAATTCTAAATTTATCTATTTTCCCATAATCCAAAAAAAAATTCGAATTTCTGGAAATATTCTTCTAATTTTCTATTGGCTGACAGAGCTTTGATGTGAAATAATTCGCTTGGTGGAGGGTGATTTATTTTTGGTATTTTTCAGTGCCTCAAAAATAATTTTAAAATTAAAAAAAGGGGTTAATTTTGCGAGTGTCTATTTCGTCGGTGAGTTCTCTGACACTGAAATTATCACAATATTGTTAGTGCATTTCCATTTTATTTCATTTTAAAATTTTTTTCATCTTAATCTATTACAAATTTAGCTCTGCGGAACAACATGTGTGTGGAGCCATGAATCTATGCAAAATTAAGGATGTGTGAGCGAGGGGGTATCTGTGAAGGGAGGGAAGTGCAGAGAAGTACCTCTACACCTACACATTAATTGTACTAAATATGTGAGAACATGAAATTTATTACTTTTTATCACTTCCCTATTTTTTTATAATATATGCATAAAAACTAGATACAATGGGTTTGAAGGAGGCGAGAAAAGCTCTTAAATGGAAAGACTTTGAAAGGCTAAAGAACCCATGCATAATTTTTAAGCATAAGCTGTTAATGCAACTTGTTTATCAACACAATTTTCACAAGGCTATCGAAGATTTTACATCTAAAGAATACACAGTCCCTTAAGGATGGAAGTTACGTCACCGCGTGAACATGAAATAAATGTTTGGAAAGAGACGAACAATGGTTCTTTCATTTGAAATTTTCCGCATATCTACATACATTTGTGAGTTAAATACTTATTATGCAATATTAAGTTAAGCTTGTTTTTAAAGTTTGTAAAGAAGAAGTGTTGTGTAGGACAACGATTGTGCAGAGTAGGGAAAGATAAAAATTCTTCTATAATGTTTCGTACCTCTACATATATTCTTACATGCTTCCTTTGTACAATAGTACATACTAATCAATTAATAATCTGCATTTTTTTATTTTTAAATATTTGGGCATGGAAAATTTAAGGGTGGGTGATTAATTGTCGCTCATTTTATTTGAGCTTCTCAAATACTAAGTGTGATTTCACATTTTTCAATTAAATATTTATTATCCAATATTAAATGTAGTGTGTTTTTAATGCATGTGAGGAAGAAGTTTCGTATGGGGGAACAATGTGAAGACAAAATAACAAAAAAATTCATTTGAAATGTGCGTACCTTTGAAATAAGGATGGGTGATCAAGTGTGGACACTATTATGCCAATGTGGGAACATTTTATTTCATATCAGGATGCATAATAGCTCTAGAAAAATTGCTTTGCGAGTAGTTCGATGTTCAGTTCTAAAAAATATGCTCAGTTTCTCTGAGTGTGGAGGTGCGGTTATGTGCATGTACGAAAGAAGCACAATGAAATCTTATTCTACACCTTCACACTCTACATAACTCTAAATGATTAAAACATATATAATTTTTCACACTTTATAGTAAAAATAACTACAAAATTTTGGGCATGAAAAGTTTGGCTTATGTATATATCGAGTGTGCAATAGGGTGGGTGATTAACTCGCAACACTATTATGTCTACATGGGCTCATTTTATTTCAGCTTCAGGAATATGAAGTATGATTTAACATTTTTTAATTAAGTTCTTATTATCCAATATTAAATTAAGTGTATTTTTAATGTGTGTGAGGAAGAAGTTTGTGCAAGAGAATGGGTAGGTGGAGAAAACAATAGAAAATTTTATCTGCAATGTTTGTACATTTGCATAAATACCCCTTGCAAATTTCTTTCAGGATAAGGGTTGGGAATAAATTATGCACATTAATTTGTCGATGTGGGCTTATTTTATTTGATATCGAGATATAAAATAGCTCTAGAAAAATTTATTTGTGGGTGTGTTTATGTCCATTTCTCAATACTATGTTCGACGACTCTATGTGTGGAGGTGTGGTTTCACTTTGGTGCAGAAAAGTCACATTGAAAACTTGTTCCATACCTATGGACTTTTCAAAACTCTAAAATATCAATGCATATAACAAATGTATAGTAAAAAGAGCTATAAATCTTTTATAATGAAAATAATAAATTTGGCTCTGCTCGCATTTCCCTTCGCATAGGGGTACGAGAGCTTACTAAAGTTTGTGGCATGTAATTTTTTGTTCAATTCGATGTTTGGTTCTCAAAACTATGTTATGTGGATTTCAGTGTGAAGGTGTGGTTGTGCGCAGGTACAAAAGAAGAACAACGAAATCTTCTTCCACACCTCTGCACTCTACATAAATTTAAATGATTAAAAAATATAAAATATTTCAATAGTTCTAGAAAAAATAACTACAAAAGTTTGGGAAATGAAAATTTTGGGTTACATGTATATCGGGTGCGAAGTAATGGTGGGTGATTAATTCCCCCCACTATTCTGTCTACATGGGCTCGTTTTATTTGAGCTTCCCAAAAACTAAGTGTCATTTCATATTTTTGAATTAAGAAATTATTATCCAATATTAAATGCAGTGTATTTTTTTATTCTTGTGAGGAATAAGTATTGTGCAGGAGAACAAATATGAGAAACAAACAACGAATTTTTTTTTTCCATAATGTTCATACCTTCACATAAATTCCTGCCGGCACAAATCTTTCGAAATAAGGGTGGACAATAAAATTTGTGTACTGCTATGTACACATGGCCTCATTTTATTTGATATCAAGATGTGAAATAGCTCTAGCAAAATTTCTTTGTTGGTTGTCTGATGTCTAGCTCCCAAAACTATGTTTGAAGACTTTTTCACAAGTGTGGATGAAGGAGAATGAAATATTTTTATGTACCTCCAAACTTCACATAAATTTAAAATATTAATTCATATAACATGTTATGAAATTTAGAGTAAAAGGAACTACAAATCATTGATAATAAAAATAATTAAAGCTAGCTCTACTCTTGTTCCCCTTCATTTGGTGTACCAAAGCTTAATTGAAGTCAGGGACATGTAATTTTTGGTTTATGTGGATATCAGGTGTGAAATAAAGGTGGAATTTCTTTATTTGATATCAATATGCAAAGAATATTTGGAGGTTCTTCTTTTTCGATGATCCCATGTGCTATTTTAAAAACTACATTCAATGTCTTTGACTGTTTAAAAACTGGGAACCATACAACTTCCAAATATAGTATTGTGTGCAAGGGAAGTGTGTGAAATAACTGTTTAGAGAGAGAATTTTTGTGGAAGTGTGTAAAAATATCCGAAAAAGATTATGCTTCATATACCAGAAACTCGTTCTCCCACTAAACACTTCTTTCCCACAAGGATGAAAAACACACTTTATTTATTATTGAAAAATAAGTTCTTAATTCACAAATTCCCCAAGAAACTTAAGTTTTTTGAACCTTTCTTCCTTCGAAACTCGACACTCTAAACAATGTATGAACAAGTATATTTATGATTGATATAACATTCACCTATATTTACGTATGAACATAGATCCAAATTAGCGTAGAGAACCTAAATTAATTTCAAAAAGTAATGTGTCCATAGTTGCATTGGCTAGTTGTTCATCATGCATTTTTTAGCACACATGTTTGAAATGCATATTCTATTAGTTCTCGAGGGGGGCTGCTATGGATATTTTTCTCCATAGTGATTTCTTGTGTGATTTTCTAGGTTGTTTTGAAACAATATTTCTCCTAGTTACGATGCGTAATTGCACAAAAATTTTGCAATGAAATCATGCGTAATGATTTGATTGTATTAAATTTCTTATAAAAGTACATGAACTAAAATAAAAAAAATTCATTCCCTCGAATAGTATATTGGAAAGGATACATTATACAATTGACGATTCCATATGAAAAAGAGAGGACAAATTGTGTCCTTTTTGTTTTTGATTGGATGCACTATATCTTGAATATAACTATAAACATATGGTCTATTGATACATTGATTGTAGTAGCTTAATTTTTCTCATTCAAGGAAGAAACAATGATATTTCATGCTACACAATTTCAATTGAACATAAAACATTTTTATTATGAACCTATGAAAGAGATAGTACAAGAGAAAAATAATTATGTGGTATTAAAGAAATTAACGGAGAGAAATATATAGAAGAATCCTATAAACAAATATAATGGGGATAATGTGAATATACTTAAAGACATGAACATAGATGAAGATATCATAGAACTTATTACATATCTTATCAATGAAAACAAGATATCATGGTAATCATTGTATCAACTCAAGAAGCATGTCATAGACAAGGACATTTTTGAACCAAGTCTAGTTAGAAAAGTAAGGAAGCAATCAAATTTTCATATCAATTTTAATCATTTGCATTTCAAATCTTTGAAAGAAACATAAAGAGGGAAAAAAATTATGTGATATTGAAGCAGCAAAGGAAAAGTAATATGTAGAATAACCCTATAAAAAACATAATGGGGATAATGTGAATAGCTTTGAAAACATGAAAATAGATGAAGATACCATGGAACTTAACACAAAGGCTTATAAATGGAAAAAAGAGACCATGTTCATAATTTCATCAACTCAAAAAACATATAAGAAACAATGATTTTGTTGAAACAATTCTAATTAGAAAAAGATTGAAGCGACCAAAATCAAGACAAAATACAATATTTTCAAATAAGCATAAGGAATTGTTACAAATGTTTGATTACACATTCCAAATAGTGTCTCAACAAAAATATTTAAAAAAGAAACAAGATGTTCATGTTGATGATAGTGCAATATGCAATTAAACTTGGTTTAAAAAAGATTTCATAGAAAAAAAATTGACCAATGTGTGCAAAAATAAGTGTGTATGCAAAAAATGGAAAAAAGCACCAGACAATGACAAAAATATCAAATTTGCAGTTCCAGATAGAGTAGGAGGAATACAAATATATCTAGAGTGAAATAACTATAGGAATTGGAAGAAACACTAATATCACTAAGATTACAATTTTTGCAAATCCGGGAACTTGGGAAGTGTTTTAGAAAACCACAATTGGCATTGACTAGTAGAGTAATCAATGTACCTGCTGACACTTCTGAAATACAAATTTCACTTCCTCATGAAATAAATGAATATAGTAAAGTGGTTGTGGAAATTAAAATACATTTAATGTTTAAAATAATATTTGATGTTGGGAAAATACATGTTCATAAAGTCATGAAGGCTTTTAAAGGATTATGTAAAACTATGCTTTATAAATTAGAGAATGTCAGAATAAACAAAGACTGGAAACAAGTCTTTGATAAAAAAAAGGATGTGTATGTATGTGAGACATATGCAAAAATAAATGATGATAATTATGATTATGATGAAGATCCAGTCACAAAAAAACTATTACATGGATTTAACGATTCATATAGTGTATATTATCTTTGTAATAACTAAATAAAAATTACTCATGGTGAATGTTATAGGCCATTGTGCATATTCAGAGATAAAAATTCAGAAGATATGAGTTTTCCAAAATTGTTCTATGGGAAAATGTGATCAGATAATGTTACAAAAAGCTTTACATATCATAGTATTAATTAATGATATTTTTTGCATGAAGATCATGATTTTGTTTATGATATAACGAATTTGTTTTACAAAATAGTGTGAATTATCCTCAGTCAAGTACTCATGTGTATTTGGGCTTGAATAGGAAAGGGATAGTTAAAAGGAAGAAAGCTAACATCTAAATATGTTGGAAAAAAATCGAACTTGAAATGTCTTATGGCATCGAACATTGGGTATATGGATTATAGATGAATGAAAACATCGTCAGATTTTTTTTTTAATTTCACATGAGATTATATGCAATGATTTGATAATTTGGTCCACAATATTTTTTTGTTTTGTTTAGTAATTCTAAACATCTTTCAGATCCTTTAGTAAATAGTTTTCAACAAATAAATTGAGAGAAAAAACTATCAACTGAAAATGAAATAAAGGAAGGTGATATTGATATCTTGATTAGAAATGACCCCATTACTTGTGTGTGATATTATATAAGTAGAATGAATGATATATGTCGGTTAATTTTACATGAATACAAGTATTTGGGTGACATCATTGACTATTTATTTATCACAAAATTCCAAAATGAAATAAGCCAACATGAACATGCATTTCTATGGATATTTATGGAACAAGTAAAATCGTTGAAATTGAAATTTTCATTCACAAGTAAATGTGCTATTATTCAAGTAAACTACCTACAAATATGAAAAAATATTCAACATTGGTTTCAGACAAAAACTTATATCAAAGGAAAATATATGCATTGCGGATTCAATTTTCCAATTCCTCTAGTGTGAAAGACACAAACACTTGAGGTTATGGAATTTGACAATGCAAGAACAAAAGAGAATGCAAGAACAATATTTGATGCACTAAACAATATGGAACATGATGAGACATATACATTTGATAGTTTTCTTGATAAAATAGTTACAAGAGAATGTGAATACATCCATGCAATCCAATGTAATATAAAACGAAGAAAAATTCTATTGAAAAGAGATCGAATAGACATATTGAATAATTGCGTTGCTTGGCATATTCCATTAATCTAGGGTGAAAATACTAATGCTCAATTTGTACATGAATCATATGCTAAAACTATTTATGGTCGTTCATACATGATAAATATAGTTAAAACAATGACATCTATGTTTAAACGTATACAAAATGAATGCCAAAACATTGATGGTGATATCATAGAAACAATTCCAAGACTTGGAAAAGCGTTACTGAACTTGCATAAAATGTTTGCACAACAAGATGTATATATAATGTTTTCATTCTTATTTAACATTAGTTCAAGAAAATGTATATTTATTAATACTTCAACAACAAATGATCAAACATTTTTACTAAGAAAAAAACGAGTTGGAGCGTGAACTAGATGATTCATCAAGCATAGCATGTTTATCAATTATTGATTGCTATGGGAAACAACCAAAAACCAATGAACATTTGTGCTTAGAGAAATTTGAATCGTGCTCTACAATATAAGGTGAGAAAGGAGAAGGTGTTGATAGACCATGCATTATAAGATATGTAAAGTATAATAAACATATTGGTCCTAGTAACTATTATAGAGAGTGTTTGATGTAATCTGACCCATATTGTATTGAACAAAAAAAAAATAGAGAAAAATATTTGACTTGGAAAAATACATATCTATTATGTAAAGAAACCATAATATGCAATGAACGAGAGTTCACAAAAGAAATTACTATGACAACAAGGACTGAAATTCCTAGCATAAGAATTGACATTCAAAATAAAGAGAGTGAATTCTTTGAAAGAGATATACCACCATATCAAGAAATATATAATGAGAATTTTATCAAGAATAAAATATTGAATCATATTTATAATATTTTCAAAAGGTATGTAGAATTTTAATGTGTATCTCCTAAAATTCTTATGAAATTTACTAAATCACAAGACTAGAATCTACTCTACAAATCCGCAGAAGTAAATTCTCGATTGAGAACACAAATAATTAACATGAATAAATATTCAACACACATACATAAATATATATAGAGGGGAAAGAAACTCCTCAAAACCCCTTACTATATGTATTTCATTAATCAAATAACTTGGATGAATACAATATGCTCTGCTCAAACTTGAGCTCAACCTGCACATGTATCTTTTATCCTCTGCCTGACTGAATGAATTTGGCCAACACTTAGCCAATTTTCAACCCCTCCAAGCTCTTATTTCCTTGCAATTTTTTATTAAGAATTATCCCCTAATAATTAGGTAAATTATTCATTGAAAATTGTGCAATTCCTTTAGGCCTTCCTTTGACTGCATGCATGACCTGTACTACTTGGAAAATTCTACAACTGATAGTACACTATTGTTCAACTCCAATATCAACTAGGTAACTTGAATTTTGTGCATGCATGAGATAATTTAGGTCGATTGATTAGATAATTGGTTGAACAATAAAGATGCACCCCATTTCTTGACCTCCCACTAGTTCCTTAAACAGATGTAACTAGTTTAACTGGCCTTAACTCAATTAACTAAATTAAATTGTTACAACTAAAATTAACTCAACCTAGGCTCCTAAAATTTAGGAACTACTGTACACCACTCAAGTTAATTCCCCAACTTGAATTAACTAATATAACCGAGTGATAATAAATCAATTAACTCATTCAAGTTGTCTGTTGATGTGGAATTTCAACTTTCTCCTAATTTAATCAAAGGCAAAATTAAATTAGAAATTTATTGTTGCATTTTCAACACTCCCTCTCAGAAAGAAAGGGATTATCAGATATCACAATCATACTTCTATGGAACTCCAACTTTCCTCTTAAAAAATATTTTTCCAAAATATCTGCATCATGTTCCTTTGTGGGAATGTATTGCAACAGCATGATCCGCCTCTACACACAATTTCATAGATGGTGGTACTAGATATCAATGTGCTTGGATCGATTGTGAAAAATTGGATTCTTAGATATTTTGATATAACAATTATTGTCATAGTAAATCACAATAGGATACATCATCTGACCAAATAACCCAATAATAATCTTTCTCACGTAGATATCTTCACAATTTCAATGATTGGAAGCAATGTACTCTCCTTCTACTGAGCTAAGTGAAACTAATCTCTTCTTCCAGTTGTACTAAGAAACTGATGTTGACCCAACACTCAAAATTCCTCCTGAAGTGCTCTTCTGATATGATGGACTTCCTGCCCAATCTGCATCTGTGAAGCCTTGAAGCTTCTCTCCCTCTTTTCGTCTATACCGAAGTCAAAACTGAGTGGTGCCTCTAAGGTAGCACATTACATTTTTAGCAGCCCTCCAAAATAATTTGGTCGGTTGAGCTATGTCTTAGCTCAACTGATTGACCGCATAACACATGTATCATGGTGTGTTCACCAAATACATGAGTGAACCAACCAACTTCCTGTAGATAGTAGAATCTACTTCCTCACCTGAAGTGGAATCCTCTTTCCTCCAATTGGTCGCTATGAGTTTGCATTTGTCCATGTGGAACTTCTGAAGTACCTCATTGGCATACTTTCCCTGAGAGACAAGTAGTCCCCCTTCACTCTGCCATACTTCCAAATGAAGGAAATAATGCATCAACCCCATGTCCTTCATTTCAAACACTCTTTCAAGGTCCTCCTTGGAAGACTTGATAAGTTTTTCATCACTGGTAAAGATAAAGTCATCAACATATAAGACTGTAATCAACAATTTACCTTCTGCTAGAATGCGGTAAAGGTTTGCATATATTTCACTTTTAGTGAAGCCCAACCTGGAGAGGTAGCTCTTGATCCTACTGTACCAAGCACGAGGATCTTGCTTCAGCCCATACAATGCTCACTTGAGTCGACACACATGTGAATCTATCTCAAAGAAATAAAATCCTTCAGGTTGTTCAATGTACACCTCCTCCTCAATAACTCCATTGAGGAATTTTGCATTCACTTGCATCTATTGAATTTTCCACCCCATCTGTATAGCGAGAGACAAAAATGATATGATGAAAGAGTACCTTGCTATAGGAGAAAATGTCTCTTCATAGTCAATCCCTTCTACCTAATATTACCCCTTAGACACCAATCTGTACTTGTGCTTCTCGATGCTTCTTCCTGCTACACGCTTTACCATGTAAATCCATCTCAAAACTACCATTGACTTGTCTATAGGCATTGGGAAAACTTCCCAAACATATTTTATGGTAATGGAATCATATTCCTCTACCATAGCATCAAACCATACTGGCTGCTCTATTGCTTCCTCGAATGAGGCTGGTTCTGTCTCTACTAGCTCAATCATCATAGCCATGTAGCCTGTGTACTGATATGGTGACCTCATCTACCTGCGTTTTGAATTGGGTGCTCCCAAATTCTCTCTCACATCCTACAATAATCTGTCAGCTTCCCTAGTCCATTTCCTTCCTTACCTATATGTGTTTGCATGAGTGGTTGTCTCCACTCTCTGCTCCTCTGCTTATGGTTGCTCCACATATTCTTCAGGTTCTTCCTTTAGAGTCAAGATCTCTTGATTTAAATGAAACTAGAGATCACTCTCAAGGGAATTACTATGCAGAATTATGGATTACGGATAAAACGCATTCCCTAAATGTGGTGTAATGAATTTAGAACATGTCAAAGACTTTGCAGATACTTTTCCTAATATTAAATAGACACACATAATAGATTAAGAAACTTACTTGGATTCCAAGAAGTTCCTATTCTCCTTCTATCGCTCTTGTTGTAGCTTCCAATCCAATCTTGATCGCTAGAATAGTTCTTGCAAACACAAACACTAAACAACAAAGAGATTGCAATATACATATGGTTATTCACATTAATCAGTTAAATCAATGAAAGATGAAACATACACATCAGATAAAGATCCATAATATGAAAGATAGAAGCTTATACAGATACATATGTGGGAAAGTAAACAACAATATTTATTAATGGATAGAAGGGGAGGTTACAACCAAGGTGGCTTTTGTGTACTTCCCTAAGGTGCACCATTTTCATGTATTATTTTGCTCTACTGATCCATTTGGGAGGCTTGTGGTAATATGTTGCATGATATTCCAAGCTCCATGATGCAAATGGGAAAGTATTTTATGCCATAATTCCCCAACATCTTAGCTCTAGACCTTCTCCGCATTTGTGCTCAAAGAAACACAGTCTGCCACATCCAACCTATATAGGTTCCTCACCCAAACCCCAATATAATTCACTTGTGCCATGGCAATATGTCTCAAGAATTCATTTCTCTTGTTGCATATCACATCTAGCAATGATATTCCAACACCGCAATGGAAACCAAATTCTTCTTTAGGCCCGGAAAAAACATCACATCCTTGTGGTTGAGAGGGGAGCTAGAATCCCTCTTAAAAGTAACTGTACTGATACCAGTCATGCTATACCTCCCATCATCTCTCATCTCGATGTGAATTTGAAGGTTTTTCTCCTCCAAGTCACTCAAGAAATGCTTGTTCCCTGCCATATTGAATGAGGCGTCATTTTCAAGATACCAAATGCTTCCCATAACTTTTCATACCATGCATGAAATAAGGGAAAAATCAAGATCACATTTTCAAGTTGGAGCTTCACCTTTCGCTCCTCGTGATGTCTTATTTCCTTGTGTGGGCATTTCGTGGGATAATGCCCGAATTCATGACAGTGAAAGAAATTGATTTTGAACAATTCCTTTCTCTTACCCCCTTGACTAGAATCTCCTTTGGATTAGTATTTATTCCCTTTCCATTTATTTTCATTTCCCTCCAAGGCACAGTTCTTGGTGGTTTGGTTGCAGGATCTCGTGATAAGCTTTCAAACTTTGAAACCATTACACCCAAATCTGAAGTTAAATATGTTTTACTTGAAGCCTTACCTTTATCGGTCATTCACACGTTTCTTCCTGTAGTTATTTCACCACAATTTCAAAACACTAAAAGCTTTTCAGCTATGGTAGAATCACATATTAATCCAACAATAGAAATATTCCACTTAATGAATTTTGTGATAGACTCAAAATGACATTAAAATGTTGTTTATAAAATTATCACATCCAAAAATTCCTTATCTGTTCAATCAAAGATCATGATGTGAAGGTCATCAAATAAATTTACTTCTACACGGTAAATTCAAATCATTAAATCCGATTTATAAATCATTGGGTCTGATTGAAATTTTATCCCACCTATATTTTAAATTGCGATTGTCGTCGGATTTCAAATCCAATGGTTGTGATCTTCCTTGACTCTTTACACATTACAATAATCCCAATTCTTGAACTCGGCCATATTTAACACTCTTGGGAAGTTTCCTTTTCTAATTGTGGAAGGCAAACTGATGAACAAGCGATTAACATAGTTTTTAATGTCATAGGTAACCAAGGTTGTTGTGATAGCCTTTGGAATTTTTACGGCCACACAAATTTGCTCGAATTTCAATAGAAGGAAGTTGTACACATAACTTTATCCCTGAAACAAACCCAGTTTCTAATTCACTCAATATAAATTAATGCATATAGAAATTAATTAAACCAAAGCTCAAACTGGAATCAAAACTAACTGAGAAATTTCGAAGAATAACTAAAATCCTCCAGGATTTGAAAATTATGCACAGAGATATCAATTTCTGAAAATCCACTTTCCACAGCCAAAATCACTTTCAATACATTCAAATTACATACATATACTGTTTCACAATTATTCAGATCCGACTCAAAGAGATCGAATTTGTATAATTTTGGGCTAAAATACCTCTGCTCGATATTCTCCCTAAAATTCTTAGCTAAAACTAAATACAATGAATATAATATAAAGTGGTTCAAATCCCTAAGGAATAGTTCAATTACTGTCTACCAAAATAGTAAATTTCTAGATAAAGGAACCAACTCCTTTGCTTGTAAACATTTTTTGTATTTTCAGAATAAAATGAAGTCCTTTTTCCTCGAAGCCTCATGCTCATGCATTAGACTCCTTAGGAAAAAACTCTTCATGGGCTCCTGTCCATGAGCTTCTCTACAGAACTGCCCAATTTCTGTAAAATGGTTTTTGTCACCCAAGTATCCTCTACAACTGGTTGATTTTTCCACTTGATCAAATACTTAAAATACTCCCATCCTCTTCTTATTTTAGACAATCTTTTGTCTAAAATCTTCTCTGGCTACAATGTTTTTGTTGTGGGTAAATGTTTCAACCATTCAATCTCTTATTTGCCTTCAGTTATATCATCTGTGTCACCATCTTCATACCTATACAAATTAGCAACATTGAAAATTGGATATATTCCAATGTCAGGGGGTAATTCAATTTCATATCAATTTGCAAAAAAAAATCTCAATACTCTGCATGGCCCAATTTTCTTAAATTTTAACTTGTTATACGACCTTTTTGGAAATATTTCCTTCCTCAGGTGTGCTAGAACCAAATCTCCAAACTCAAAATTAACTTCCCTCTTCTTCAAATCTGCTCTGCTCTTCTATTTGATGTTGTTTTCCTGTAACTTTTGTTTACTTATTCATGTATTGCTTGTATTTCTGAAGCAAAATATTCTCCTTTAGCACTTATCATCTATTCTTTTCCCAAATTTCTTAGTTTATACAATGCTTGTGGGTGCATTCCATAAACTATATGCAATGGGCTCTACCCTGTGCTCCTGTTAGGGGAGTCATTATAAGCATATTTAGCCTGTGCCAAAATCTGATCCCATTGTTTAGGATGTTCACTTGCAAGGCTTCTCAAAATATTACCCTTGGAAGCTTATGTTCACCACCTCAACCTTTCTATTAGTTTGGGGGTGATAAGCTAACCTAAAACGTATTTTTGTACCAAGAGTTTTCCACAATGTCCTCCAAAAATGACCCAAAAATCTGTTGTCCCTATCAGAGGCAATGCTTTTAGGTAATCGATGCAACCTTACAATCTCTTTGAGAAAAAAATTAGCAACATGAGTAGCATCACTGGTTTTATAACAGGGAAGAAAATGTGCTATTTTAGAAAACTTGTCAACTACAACATAAATTGCATCATTCCCTCTCAGTATTTTAGGTAAACCCAAAACAAAATCCATACTTACCATATCCCAAGGTCTATCTAGTATTGGTAATGGAACATACAAACCTGTGTTTTGACTCCTTCCTTTTGCATACTGACAAACTTTACAATTTCGCACATACCTCTCCACTTCAGTTCTCATATTTGGCCAACAATAAAAATGAATCAGTTGTTCATAAGTCTTGTCTGCAACAAAATGTCCACCAAGTCCACCACTATGTTTCTCCTTAATTAAATTTTCTCTCATAGAACAATTTGATATGCACAACTAATTTCTTTTAAATAGCAAACCTTCTTGTAAGAAAAAATCCAGCCACTTACATTTTTCCAACAAAACAGGATTAGTGCATGTTTCAAATGCCTCTTAAAAATCCAAATTTGCTTTATACAATTCTTTAAGAAAATCAAAACCCAACACTTGAATTTGACTTTCTTGAACTAATTTTTTTTTTCTACTTAAGACATTTGTTACTTTGTTTTCTTGGCCAGTTATATGTTTCAATACAAAATTGAAACTTTGAAGATACTCTAGCCATTTTTCATGTTTCTGATTTAATTTTGGCTATTGCATAATTTACTATAATGCATGATTGTCTGAATAAAGCACAAACTCTTTATACATCAAGTAATGTCTCCATTTTTTTAATGACTACACAGTTGCATAAAATTCCTTGTCATAAGAAGCATATTTTCTTCTTGTTTCATTCAGTTTTTCATTGAAATAAGCTACAGGTCTATCTTCTTTACTTATCACAGCTCCAATAGCCTCTCCAATGGCATCACATTTCACTTGAAAAGGTTTATTAAGATCAGCCAAATCTAAGATGGGTTTTTCTATTATCTTTCATTTCAACAACTAGAAATTTTTCTTTTCTTCATTAGTCCATCTAAATGGTTGTTTGTCTTTCTTTATGGTTTCAATAATAGGAGCATTGATCTTACTAAAATTCCTTATGAATTTTCTATAAAAACTAGCAAGACCATGGAAGCTTCTTACCTCAAAAACACTCTTAGCTGAAGGCCATTCTCTGATTGCCTTTATCTTCTATGGATCCATTTTCAATCAATCAGCAGAAACAACAAAGCCTAAATATACCAATTCTTCCTTCATGAATGAACATTTTTTAAATTTACCAGCAAATTTTCCCTTGGAAAATTCCTTAAGACATAATTCAGATGTCCCATGTGTTCTTATTTAGATTTTTTGTAAATTAATATATCATCCAAATATACTATTACAAATTTACCAATAAATTCTTTCAACACATCATTCATAAGCCTCATAAATGTACTAGGAGCATTTGATAATCCAAACGACATTACCTTCATACAATCCTTCATTTGTTTTAAATGCTATCTTCCATTCATCTCCTTCCCTTATCCTAATTTGATGATAGCCACTCTTTAAATCCAATTTTTTAAAATATTTTTCCCCACTTAAACAATCCATAAAATCCTCAATTATGGTTAAAGGAAATATGTACTTGATTGTTATTTTGTTCATTGCTCTTGAGTCAATGCACATTCTCCAGCCTCCATCTTTTTTCGAACTCAACACTGTTGGCATTGCACAAGGAATCAAACTCTCTCTGATCAGTTCTTTATCTAATGGTTCCTATACCTGCTTCCCGATTTCTTCACTTTCTGTGGGAGTCATCCTGTATGCTACTTTATTTGGAAAATTTTCTCCTGGAATTAAATCTATATCATGGCTGATCTTTCTAATAGGTGGTAATTCATCCAAAAAATCATCTACAATGATATCACAATAATTTTCCAGCATGTCTTGAATTTCAATTAGTAAATGATGAGATGTGCAAAAATTGTGAATGATTTCGTGGAAATTTATATTGCCGCGAAATGTGTTTTAGTAGGGGCTCCTCAAAACTTTCCGGCAGACGAAAAGTTACACAATAGTTCGGCCAAAATTTTGATTAAAATCTCGTCCAAACTATTGTGTCGTTATATTTAACGAGCCGTCGGCTGAAAACATAGTTCGGCCGAACTTAGATTAAAATTTTGGTTGAACTAATGCGTCACCAATTACGCAAAACCAGGCTCTGAATACGGTACTGCAACTTTGGACTGATTAAACTCCATGAAAGGTTGTTAATTAACTGTCGGAACCAAGAAAAGCATTTTTATAATTGAATCTAATTTCAGGAAATATAACTTTTATGGAATTTCATAAACGTTTACTAATTTTAATTATTATTCTAATAAAATGGGTGCAAACAATTTCTGAGGGTCTTTGTTTTTCAGTGAAATCAAAATTTTGTATCTCCCAAAATACATTGTGAAAAAAATTGAAAAAATTATGGGGCATTACATTGGTCCGTCGTCTCTAATGGGTAGATTTTATATTTTTAGTTTATAACTTATATGTTAAGAAATTTCTTACGACGAGAAACATATCCAAAATACGCAGTTTTTCATATTGGACCAGTTCAAAAAATTCTAGTAATTATGATATGCATCCATTAGCTTTGTAAATATGACGAAACCAAAATAGACTCTGTCTAGATTGTTGTAACACATTTTGTTTTCTCAAAAACACAAATTTTCAATGAATACAACATTGCGTCATAACATGACTTCTTATGAATCCTTTGATTGTTAAGAAACACACACTCAAACAAACGCTAAGTTGACATATCAAATTTGCATTAAAAAATTTCAAAAAATAATTAATAGAAAGCTAACAAAATTTCTCACAACTTTTATTTTTATCGCAAAATGAAATTCTACACAGAAAAATTGTTATAGTGTGCAGAAAGTTGAAGAACCGAAAAAAATGAAATTTTTTTCTCAAAAAAGGGCAAAAAGTGTAACCCAGCTTCACATTTTCACCTAATTATCAGAAATTTTAGTGGAAGTAATTACTACCTTGGGTTTTCAAATTAATGCAAATTTTACCTCACCACCTTCAATCTGCTGCAGATATTCTTTTCCACTTAGCAACAAAGCTTTTGGATCAAGTCTTCTTTTTTATGCATCTTCTTCTTCTATAGGCAACAATGTATGATTGACACCATCTTTACAAAACTTGTATGTCCTTTTTCCCATCATGCATAGCTCCTCTGTCATACTACCAAGGTATACCCAGCAATATGTGACATACGTCCATAGGCATTACATCACACACAATTTTATCTTTGTAGCTGCTTAACTGGAATTCAACTTCACACTTTTCATTCACTAACAACTGATTTCCTTTCTGAAGCCATGACACCTTGTAGGGTGTTGGATGTTTCCTTGTCTTCAATTTCAATTTCTCTACCACTTCTGTAGAGACCAAATTAATAGTGCTGCCACTATCAATTACCATTTGACAGCATTTTCCTTGAACTTTTCATAAACTTCTAAACAAAATCTTTCTCTATGTTGGTTCAACAAATTCCTTTGTTGGTTTTAACAAAACTTTGTTAACTACCAAATATTATCCTTTATCTGGTGTATTTTCTGCTTCTGGCACTTTTTCTTCTTCTTCTTCCTTCTGAGCAACAAATAGATTTCTCTGATTTTTCCACACATTCTCTGGACATTCATAAGCTATGTGTCCTAGCTTATTACATCTATAACATCTGATTTATATTCCTCTGCCTCTACCTCCTCTTCCTGTGGAAAAACTCCTTCTGCCACTTGCATCATCTTCTGTATTTGTATGCTGACTTGAGCTGCTGCTATCTCCTTCTCTAGGTGTTGTAGATCTTCCTCTACTACCTTGATTTCCTATTCCTCAAAAAGTACCTCTACCTCTATCAGACTGCTTCCTTGTGAGTTTTTCATCAGCCTTCAAAGCCATATGATAAGCCTCTTCTACTGTTTTAGGAGACAAAAAACTTATCTCATCTTGGATCTCCATTATGAGACCATTTATATGTCTTCCAATATTTTCTGATGTATCTTGAATTTTTCCTACTCTTATGCTCACTTTCTAAATTTCCTCCGTGTATTCTTTGAGTGTCATTGACCTCTGTCTAAGGTTCTACATTTTTATAAATAATGAAAGTTTATAATCACTTGGAAAAAACTTACCTCTCAACTTTGCCACCATCTTGTTCCAATTCTTTATTGGCTGCTTACCAAGTCTTCTTCTTTCTGCCTGCACTCCATCCCACCAAAGAACTGCATGTCCTTTCAATTTTGTGACAAAAAAATTTACTCTTTTTCCTTCTTACATTTCTTCATAATCAAAGAACTTATCAATGTCATTAACCCAATATATCAACTCTTCTAGTTTTAAGCATCTTGTAAAAATTGAAACTTCAAGTCTGGGTTTGGATGTGGATCCCAACACTGATTAAAAAATCTCATTTCAGGAGTAACTTCTGCAGGTTCTCCCTCTTCTGCAGATTCAAATTCAGACTCACTGACATCTCTGACATCTGCAACTCTTTGATTTCCAGTTTCCATTTCTTCTAATACAGCTTTCATCTGTTGCATAACTTGCATTGCTTTAGCATTTGAAACTAGTCTTCCTCTTCTTCGACCAGCACCACCTCCTCTTCCAACTCTATAAGCCATTTTGGATTTATTTTCTTGAACTTTGAGATCCTGCTCAATGTCTAAACTCTGCTATGATACCACTAATGGTGGTCTGGTTGAAGGATCTAGTGATAAAATTTCAAACTTTGAAAGAATTCCACCCAAATCTGAAGTTAAATATTTTTTACTTTAAGCCTGACCTTTATCGATCATTCACACGTTTCTGCCTTTAGTTATTTCACCACAATTTCAAAACATTAAAATCTTTTCAATGATGGTAGAATAACATATTAAGCCAACAATCGAAATAATTCACTTAATTAATTTTGTGACGGACTCAAAACAACATTAAATTTTGTTTATAAAATTATCGCATCCAAAAATTCCATTAACTCATGCACATATATTTATGCGATATCTGTTCGATCAAAGATCTTGATGCGAAGGCCATCAGATCAATTTAATTCTGGACGGTCAATTCAAATCATTAAATCCAATTTATAAATCATCTGGTCTGATTGAAATGTTATCCCACCTGCAGTTTAAATTGCGATTGTTGTCAGATTTCAAATCTGATGGTTGTGATCTCCCTTGACTCTTCACGCATTACAGTAATCCCAATTCTTGAACTCCACCATATTTAACTCTTGGGAAGTTTATTTTACTAATTGCGGAAGGAAAACTGATGAACACGCGATTAATAGAGTTTTTAATGTTGCAAGTAACCAAGGTTGCTGCGATAGCCTTTGGAATTTTGATGGCCACACAAATTTGCTTGAATTTCAATAGAAGGAAGTCTTACACATACCTTTATCCCCCCAAAAAAGCTAATTTATAATATCCTCAATATAAATTAACGCATACAGAAATTAATTGAACCAAAGCTCAAACTAGAGTAAAAAATAACTCATAAATTTCGAAGAATAACTAAAATACTCCGGGATTTGAAAATTATGCACAGAGATATCAATTTCTACAAATCAACATTCCACAGCCAAAATCACTTTCAATACATTCAAATTACATACATATACTATGTCACAATCATTCAGATCTGACTCAAAGAGAGAAAATTTGTCTAATTTTGGGCTAAAATCCATCTGCTCGATATTCTCCCTAAAATTCTTAACTAGAACTAAAAAAAATGAATCTAATATAAAGAGGTTCAAATCCCTAAGGAATAGTTCAATACCTATCTACCAAAACAATAAATTTCCAGCTAAAGGAACCCACTCCTTTGCTTGTAAACGATTTTTGTATTTTTGGAATAAAATGAAGTCATTTTTCCTCAAAGCCTCATGCTCTTGCATCAGTTGTCCTCATCCTCAACCTTGGATGAATTCTTGTCTTTATTACTCCAACTTATTTCTTCCTGCACTAGATTGTACCATAACCACTCCAAACTTGGTAGTTTCTCTCTACCATTTACCTAATATTGATAATTTTTCCATCTCTTAGGAAGGACCAAAAAATCTAGAGCTACCAAATATTCTTCAAGGATAGTAATACCAACCTCACCATGTTCATCATGACACTATGTAAACTTTCTCAAGTACTATAAACTTGTTTCATTCTTTTGAATCTTAATACTTAGAATATTTTCCTTGAGTTCTAGCTTCTTGTGATCACTATTTTTCTGAAACAAATATGTCATTTTTTTTCATATCTCAAACTGAGTCTCTTTCCTATGGGGATTCGAGACAATTTTATCTCAAACTCCCTTCAATATGATTCTCCTCACTTTAGACACATGCTTCTTCCACTGAGTGAGATCGTCAGAATCATAAGTTGTGGTTTTTACTAGATCAATATTTATGTATTCTAACAACCCATTATCATCCAATACTTCCTCCATGTGGATCTTTCATGCCACAAAATTTGGTGTTCCTTCTAGAGAATACTCGAGCCTGATTCCATTGAAAGGCATATTCTCACTCCTGGAGAAAACTTGCAACATTGATGCTCAACCTCGAGTTCAATTTCCACCTATACCTTCTATCCTTTTCCTGACTGAATGACTTTAGCCAATACTTCAAAATTTTTAAGCCCTAAAAGCTCTTATTTACTAGCATTGTTTCATGAGGACTTAGCCTCTATTAATTAGGGAAACTACTCATTCAGAATTATGCAATTCCTTGAGGCCTTCCTTTGACTGCATGCATGACCTAGACAACTTGGAAAATTCTACAACTAATAGTACACTACCCTTGAAATTCGATCTCATCTTGGTAACTCTAACTTTGTGCATGCATGAGTTAATTTAGTTTGCTTGATCAGTTAACTAGTTAAACATTGAAGATGCGTCCCATTTCTAGACCTTCCACTACTTCCTCCAACAGTTGGAACTAGTTTAAATAAGCTTAACTCAATTTAACTGAATTAAATTGTTACAACTAAAATTACCTCAACCTAGGCTCCTAAAATTTAGAAATCACTATAAACAACTCAATTTCATCCACCAACTGGAATTAACTAATCTAAATGAGTGATAATAACTCATGCATATTTTTTTATTTTATTCTAATTTAATGAAAGGAAATATTAAATTAGGAATTTATTGTTGCATTTTCAACAAGGTAAAAAATGAAAAATCAATAGTTGAGAGATCTCACAAAGTAATTAAACAACCACATATATTATAACAAAAAAAATAATATAAAATCATGAGAATGTTTCATATAGAGAAAGAAAAATAGTGAAGGAAATATTGATAGAAAAAAAAATTGGATCAACCATTTTACGTCTATGTAATAAGTGTTATGGGAAGTGGAGAAAAAATTACTGTAATATAATTATTCCAATATCTAATTCACATGTACAACAACATATTACAATGTGACCCAACTTAACTAAAAGGATTTGTAACAACAGATAGAGGGAAGACAACATTAGATGCAGGTGGTTTAATGTTTCATTCGACATTTCATTTTCATTTAACAAATCAGAATATCTTTCGCTTAAAGGTGAAAAGTTAGACACATTGATAAATAATTGCAAATGACTTCATGTGATGCTTATTGATGAAGTATCTTTGATAGGTGCAACATTATTATACCAATTTGAAAAATGTTTATGGGAAATAAAGCATAGTCTATTAGCTTATTTTGGTAATATTGATTTAATATTTTCGGGTGACTTATTCCAAGCACAAATGATCAAATATTATTTAATTTTTTAGAAATCAATTTCAGAAAATGAAGTAATAGCATATGATTTCTACAAGGAAAAAGTAAAATGTTATGATTTTCATACCAGAATGCATCAAAAAGATAAAAAATAATTGAAATTGTAACACCCCTAGTTTATGTTTTTCTTTCAAAGCTAGACATTTGAACTTTAATCCTAAGGGGAGTGGACCCCAATGGACAAGTAGTTTGTGGATGTAATTAAATATTTAATTATGAAAAATAAATAAAATAATTCTGTGCAGATTGACCAAAATGAGAATTATGAGATCACTTGCTAAATCCATGAGGATGGAAAGAGGCAAATATTTCCCCAAAAATCTTTCAAAAAAATCCTTGAAAGAATTTATTTCCAAATTAGATTTTGAGGAAAATCTAGTTTCCCCAATGATGTGGACAGTAGCTGGGAAGAGGTAAAAAGCTAGGAAAAGTAGAAAGCAGCTTTAAAAATCCCTAAATAAGGGAAGCCTAGGAAAACAAGAAGAAAAGCATCCTATAATTCTGGACGCAGAATTAGAAACATGCTTTGGAGAGAAAAAGCTTAAATAAGCTATTCCTGAACAGATTAGAGGTTGGTCTGGAATGAAAGTGATCTTAGCTCGGGGGTGAGTCTGGGAGATAGAGGGACTCTACGGTTGGGAGGACTGGTCAAGTACCAAAGTGGTATGCACACAGTATTATGAATGATTACAATTAATTGTTGTTAAGTAAAAAGGTTAATGACTGTAGCTGTATAATTCTTGCAATTTTTTGTTTGTGCTGGTGTTCCATACATTTATAGAATGGTAGAGTAATTAAACTCTATCATTCCTGCATGGTTGTAGCAACCAGAAATATGAGGACAAATTAGCCAGAAACTCTAAACCAGTTCCTGGGTTAAATCGAGAGATTATGTTACCTCATAATTTATAACTATGTAACTTTAATCTATTTCTGTGAAAAATAGAGTTAATTCAGTAAACATTATGGAAACCCATAAACCTGTGGGTAGGAGGAATTAAGTACATATAGGGTAGACCTATAGATTTCTGAAGTAAATAAGTGAGGTACAGAGACATAGATTTCCAAAATAGCATTGCATGTCTATTTATAAATTTCCCTTCTATAATAAGGACAGAATGGAAGAAAATATACTTTAGTACCATGGAAATCTTCAGATAGAAATGAAATAGAACTAAACATAATTGCCAAACTTGTACATAATTATGAACTAAGAGTTATGTATAAAACTCTATGACTAACATCCTTTACCAAGGAATGATCAAAACTAAATATTTATTGGAAAAATAAGAAGTGCATGGAAATTTATATAAAGGCCTGCTAACTATATAAGCTGTGGAAGGTAGAAATTAACAGTTTATCAGATCTATAAAATATGAGAGTTAATAATTCTAGTTAAACTGGAACTGTGACCCTATAGAAAGAATTATACGTATATAGCTGCAGATAATAATTGGCTTGATATAAGAAACTCTTGCAATGGAGTTTCAAACCCATTCTTTTTAAAAGAATTCCTTGTGGGAGTCATATAATACACCCAAAATTTTACAGCGTGTGGAACTTGTAGTTATTCATTCCCTGAACTACCATAAACTTGAAGACTCCTGAAAAAAAAATGGGACTTATATTCATTCATGCTAGGGTCATAAAGAGAACCCGAAAGGAAAAATAAAACAAATGAACTTATTGTTCCTTCACTCAGATTTAAGCAGATATTTACTGAACAAAAAAAAATAGAATGAAAAATAACAGGGAATAGAAATATATACACCATTTGTTATTGATAATAGAGACAAATGGTCAATAAACGTATGTGTGAAATTCTGAAGAAAAATTATGGAATTATACTATCATGTTTCCTAATAACAATTCAGAACTTAATTACTTCGGGAAATTCAGTGCCTGGATAAAAAATTTTAACAGTCTTAGTCTCTGAGGAGAAATATTCCCTATCATAGAAACTGTGTGACAATAACAATTTAAATTGTCTGAACAATTTGGTGTAATAACATGAGAGAGCCTGGTCACACTTTGACGCAGGACGCGTCGAAACCGACCTGAAATTCCAGGATGTGCCGATATCAGTTTGAGTGAATTCCAAAGCCACCAAATATCAATTGAGAGAAAACCTCAAGAGATTCGACCATACCTGCAACAAACTTGAGGGAAACATGAAATTTCATTATAGCAAGACGTATGAGAAAACCCCAAAATTTATGTACACAAACTATGCACAAAAAGAAAGGTTACCTTTGATATTGGACGGTTGAGTCTCCAGTTTCGACCTGTAGAACGAATATATAAGTAAATTAAAAGCGTTCACCAAAATGAAAATACAACCCAGGAATAAATTTGTACCAATGGATCGATGGCTTACCTGAGGTAGTTATTTCTCTATTCGAGCCAGGACAAGTCAACAAATGAATGAACGACCTCAGCGAAGTCATGAAAGACAAACAGGAGTATGTTCCTATCCCGAAATGATGGGGTATTAGTATTACACATCGATAATAGGAAACGAAAATCAATATAATCGACGAAAAAACCTCCACGAGACTAATGCAACAAATTCCCGACATTAAACAAGATTATGGGAAGAAATCATTGCATTTAAACTCAGCTTGAGCAATGTCAACAGAGCATATTAATATTTCAAAAAAAAAGAAAACAAAACATATAACAAGAATGTAAGTCTCATAGTTGAAATGGTAAAGTGTTCAGACCTCCATACCTGAATATTAAACGATTGGGTGATGGATAAGTTCGCAGCTGGGGAGAGACGACGCTTCATTATTTCAACGAGCAGAGTCTCAAGGCCGAGAGGTGATAAAAAAAAATGGGGAGAGAAAGAACAACCTCTATAATGAAATGAAAGTTTATACAAATGCCTCCAAACAAAAACACACGAAACCCTAATTGGATAGGAGAAATATCCACCGTCCAAGTGGCTTAAATCTATGGCGTGTAAACGGATTGGTTGGCGGGATGGGCATTTAAGACATAGCTGTCCAACATTAAATTGAAAATTTAAGAAATTGATTTCACAGTACCTCCTATCATGTCATATGGTCTACGAAACTTCAAGAGCAGCCTGTCATGGCAACGCATAATGCCAATGTAGCCACCTACAATTTGAGCGTGAAAAAAATGAAAGCCAACAAAGTAAAAAATCAACAGAGAACCATCGAGTGTAGTGACGTGGAGACTTGACACGGTGTTTAATTTCCAAATTCCATTTAATCGACTTTGCCAATGATGTAGCTCGAGTACATTGCAGTTAATGTGCCTAGCTTACAGTAGACTCATCATAAATAATAGGTACGAGAGATAGCATCGATGATCTGGAATCACGAATTGTATATTCGAAACCCGGGCCACGTAAGTATCATAAATTCATATAAATGAAAATAAGAATTGAATTAGGAATAAACCCTCAGTATATGGAAGAAGTTGACATTCGACCATATCATTGAAATTCTTGGAGTTATATAAAAACGTAAACTATACAAATACCATATCTAAACCATACGAAAATACCACCAAACTCCAAAACGTAGGTATGATGAGTCTATACATGATGTACAATAACCGTAATGAATAAATTGATAAGTGTAGGGACAATATAGATATGGTAGTGTATATGTGGGTAATTCACATCATGCAGAGATAAACATGCATAGGAGTAATGCAACCATATAGTGGAGAGTGTGATATATATATGTAAGTTACATGAGCCACAAAACATTTGTGGAAAAAAAAAACAATAACACTATACCCACAAGAGTAATAGGAAGAATAGGAAACTCTATCCCACCACATATCATAATGGGCGAAATTCGAAAGTAGAATTGAACAGATGTTGCCAAAAGAAGCACAGAACTAAAATATGAAAAAAAAATAAAAATTGATGGGGTGGAAGGAAGAGACATTACAAATGGTATCAAATCCAAGTTATACAAAACTGGGCTGTTGTTGTGTGTGCTCACTGTATAAATGATTTGCTGTTGAAAAAAAATAAAAAAATTTACTGATCATTGTTGTGTAGTGTACAGTGGTGCTGGAATGGCAGAAGGTGAGGAAATTTATGTCGATCTGTGTGATGAATATAATACACCAAATCCCAATGCTCCAGTGATGGCTATGTTGCACAGTTTGCAATGAGAAATGGCCGAGCTAAGAAGCCAGAATGACAGATTGTCATTAGCGAGTGAGGAGCAGGAAAAGCTCATCAGAGAAATAACTTTGCGGAATAGCCAAGAGGGTGAAGGTTCCGGGAAGAGGAAGAATGATGAGTCTGAGGATGATGATGCTGTTAGGCATCAGTATAAGCAGAAAAAAGGAGTTACAGGGGGAATTCTGAAAGATCAAACCTCCCTCCTATGATGGGGAGAAGGAGGAAGATGCTGAAGCCTGGTTTTTTGAACATGATTAAGTATTTCCAGGTCTATGAATATGAAAGAAATATGAAGGCCAGATTAGTTGTTTACCAACTACAAGGTAAGGCTACCTTGTGGTGGGAGGAGACAAAAATGGTTCATGCCATTGATGAAAAGACAGTTACTTGGGAAGATTTACAGGTTAAGTTTAAAAACCGCTATTTAAATGAACGTTATTATGATGATAAAGCAAAAGAATTTCATGAGCTCAGACTGGGACAACTTACTATTGATGAGTTTTTCACCAAGTTTACTAATATATTGAGATATGTCCCTTACATTAGGGAAGAGAAGGCCAAGGTACAAAGGTTTTTGAACTGTTTGTCTGCTGTGTACAAAGAGAAGATCGAGTTTGATAACCCAAAAACAATGGACGAGGCAGTGAGGAAAGCTAGATTATGCTACCAATAGTTTAAAGGAAAGGTTGAGCATGTAAAAGGCTGGCTAAACAAAAGTGAAATTAAAGGGAAGAAACAGAAACCAGCTTACTTAAGGAATTTTGGTAGGGACCATCAGAGGAAAAAGTTTAATAAACCAAAAGAAATCCAGACAGCTCAGTCTCAAATTGATTCCAAACAACTAGATGAAGGAAATAAGAAGGAAGGCACAGTCAAAATGAGGGAACCTTTGAAATTTTAGGGATGTGGAGAACCCCATCTTTTGAGGGATTGTCCCTACCGAAACATTCAGATGATTATGAGAGATAGAGAAGCTACCACAGTAAATGACATAGCAAGAAATATATCCACTATCAGTGCAGCCTTGGAAAATCGACAAGCAGAACACCAAGCTACCATGGTGGAAATGGAGGGTAAGATTTTTGACCAATCTGTTACTGTTTTGATTGATCCGGGTGCTTATTTGAGTTACATTATTCCAAAAATTGTAGAAAAATGCAATCTCAAAACTGAAAAATTTCAGAAATCTTGGTTGGTCCAGCTAGCCACTGGCACCAAAAGGAAGGTAACTCATAAGCTTCCTCAAACACCAATTAAATTAAATGATTTTCAAACAGAAGTAAATCTAAACATTCTGCCATTAGGTTCATATGACTTGCTGATAGGAATGGACTGGCTGGAAAAGAGAAAGGCCATGATGAATTGTTGGGATAAAACTCTGCATTGCATAGATGAAAAAGGGAAACCTTTTATTCTCAAGGGAAAACCAAAACCCATCTCTGTAAGACAAATATTAGCACTGCAATTAAAAAAAATAGCTAGGAAAGGATACCAAGTATTTGCAATACATGTAGAAGAGACAAAACAGAAACCGGAAGAAAATCTATTGGATACTTTGCTAGTAGTGAGAGAGTTTAAGGAAGTCTTTCCAGAGGAGATTCCTCATCTTCCCCCCAAAAGAGAGATTGATTTTTCAATCGATTTGGTGCCAGGAGCAACACCTGTTTCCCGAGCCCCTTATTGAATGAGTCCCCCCAAACTCATGGAATTGAAAATGCAATTGCAATAATTGTTGGATAAGGGCTATATCCAACTGAGTGTGTCTCCTTGGGTAGCACCAGTTCTATTTGTGAAAAATAAGGATGGAACCTTTAGGATGTGCATTGATTATCGTAAACTGAATAAGTTGACCATTAAAAATAGATACCCTTTGCCCATAATTGATGATATTTTTGACCAAGTGAGAGGAGCTTCAGTATTTTCAAAGATTGACTTAAGGACTGGTTATCACCAGCTTAGAATTAAGGAGGAAGAAATTAGTAAAACAACTTTTCGAACCAGGTATGGTCACTACGAATTTGTAGTCCTACCTTTCGGTTTGAAAAATTCCCCTGCCACCTTTATGTGCCTAATGAATAGTGTGTTAAACAAGTACTTGGATAAATTTGTACTTGTGTTCATAGATGATATTTTAGTTTATTCCATAAATGAGGAGGAGCACAAAGAGCACTTGAGGATAGTGCTGCAAACTTTGAAAGAAAACCAGTTATATGCCAAATTCATTAAATGTGAATTCTATAAGGACAAGATCCGATACTTGGGACATATTATTTCTGAACAAGGGTTGGATGTTGACCCTGAAAAGATAAAGGCTATTAAAGAATGGCCTGTGCCAACTGATGTTTCAACAATAAGATCATTCATGGGGATTGCAGGTTATTATTGCAAATTTGTGGAGAGATTTTCTGCCATAGCATATCCCATAACATCACTACAAAAGAAGGGTGTCAAATTTGAGTGGACTGAAAAATTCCAAAACAATTTTGAACAATTAAAACTAAAACTCACTACAGGCCCTATACTGAAGATTGCAGATCCTGATAAAGAATTTGTTGTATGTACAGATGCCTGTAGAGAGGGTTTGGGAGGAGTCCTTTTGCAGGAAAATTCAGTTATTCCATATGAATCTAGGAAACTGAAGACACATGAACAAAACTATAGTGCATATGATTTGGAGTTGGCTGCTGTTATTCATGCCTTGAAGATGTGGCGACACTATCTTCTTGGAAAGAAATCTACATTGATGACAGATCATATTAGTCTTAAATATTTCTTTTCCCAAACTGATTTGAATGCTCGAAAAGCCAGATGGCTATCTTTTCTAAGTGAATTTGATATGGACATAAAACATATAAAAGGGAAAGAAAATAAAATTGCTGATTCTTTGAGAAAAAATGCTTGCCAAGACATAAACATCATTGGAAGTAGTGTAAAATTGGAGTTAGAAGATTTAGTGAAACAGGTAGCAGACTAGCATCCAAATTATGAGAACCTACAAGTGAAAATACTAAAGAAGGAGACGGCTGAATACACTCAAAACCAGAAAGGATTGATCTGCTACAAAAATAGATTATATGTTCCCAATGTAGAGTCTTTGAAAAGAGAGATCCTAGATGAATATTACAAACAGCCGTATGCAGGGCATCCTAGATATTAGAAAATGTTAACAGCTTTGAAAAAGAAGTTTTTTTGGCTAGGAATGAAAAGAGATGTAGCAGAATATTTAGCTAGATGTATGGAGTGTCAACTAGTTAAAGTTGAACATCAACATCCTACTGGTCTTTTAAATCCTTTGTCGATTGCAGAATGGAAATGGGATATCGTTTCTATGGATTTCATAACAGGATTACCCAAAACCAAGTACCAACACCATTCAGTGATGGTAGTAGTAGTCACTTTAACCAAAGCTGCACACTTCATACTGGTGAAATCTACTTTTGGGACAGCCCAAGTAGTGGATTTGATCCTGAAGGAAGTAGTAAGGCTCCATGGGGTCCCAAAGGTGACTGTTTTGGATAGAGATGCTAAGTTCACCGCAGCTTTTTGGAAAGGTCTGTTTGGGGGCATGGGCATTAAGTTGAATTTCAGTACTGCCTATCACCCTCAGACCGACGGTCAGATAGAGAGAACTAACCAGATTTTGGAGGATATGCTGAGAATGCATGTGATGGATAGGCCATCAAAGTGGGAAGACTACTTGCATTTAGCTGAATTTTCCTATAATAACAGTTATCAATCCTCCATTAAAATCAGTCCATTTGAGGCACTCTATGGAAGGAAATGTCGTACACCTTTGAGTTGGAGCCAACCTGAGGATAAGCTAATGTTGGGACCAGATGCTTTACAAGAGATGGAAAGAATTGTTAAACCAATACAAAGAAACATCAAGACAGCATAAGATCACCACAAGAACTATGCTGATAAGAAGAGGGTACATGGAGAATTTAAAGTGGGGGAACATGTGTATTTGTGTATTAAACCCAAAAAGAGCACACTTTATGTTGGAAGTTGTGCGAAACTGGCTCCTAGATATTGTGGGCCTTTTGAGGTGCTAGAAAGGGTGGGACCAGTGGCTTACAAGCTGACCTTACTACTCCATGTTAAAGTTCATGATGTATTTCATGTTTCATTATTAAAAATATATATGAATGATGCTTCTCACTTTTTTGATTGGAATGTGATACAGGTGGAACCAGAAGGGGAGTTCCTTCCAGAACCGCTTCAATATTGGAGCGAGAAGAAATTGAATTGAGGAATCAGACAGTAGCAAGAGTAAAGGTGTAGTGGAAGCACTTTACTGCTAAAGAAGCTTCCTAGGAAAGAGAAGCTGAAATAATGGAGAAATATCAATTTTTGTTTGAAAAAAAATGAACTCTAGTAGTTAGATATCAACACCGAGGACGGTGTTTGCTTTCAGAGGGGGAATATGTAAGACCCCTAGTTTATGTTTTTCTTTCAAAGCTAGACATTTGAACTTTAATCCTGAGGGGAGTGGACCCCAATGGACAATTAGTTTGTGGATGTAATTAAATATTTAATTATGAAAAATAAATAAAATAATTTTGTGCAGATTGACCAAAATGAGAATTATGAGATCACTTGCTAAATCCATGAGGATGGAAAGAGGCAAATATTTCCCCAAAAATCTTTCAAATTTTTTTTTGAAAGAATTTATTTCCAAATTATATTTTGAGGAAAATCTAGTTTCCCCAATGATGTGGAGAGTAGTTGGGAAGAGGTAAAAATCTGGGAAAAGAAGAAAGCAGCTTTAAAAATCCCTAAATAAGGGAAGCCTAGGCAAACAGGAAAAAAAGCATCGTGTAATTCTGGACGCAGAATTAGAAACAGGCTTTGGGGAGCAAAAGCTTAAATAAGCTATTCCTGAACATATTAGAGGTTGGTCTGGAATGGAAGTGATCTCAGCTCGGGGGTGAGTCCGGGAGATAGAGGGACTCTAAGGGTTGGGAGGACTGGTCAAGTACCAAAGTGGTATGCACACAATATTATGAATGATTACAATTAATTATTGTTAAGTAAAAAGGTTAATGAATGTAGCTGTATAATTATTGCAATTTTTTTTTTGTGTTGGCATTCCATACATTTATAGAATGGTAGAGTAATTAAACTCTGTCAGTCCTACATGGTTGTAGGAACCATAAATATGAGGATAAATTAGCCAGAAACTCTAAACTAGTTCCTGGTTTAAATCTGGAGATTATGTTACCTTATAATTTATAACTATGTAACTTTAATCTGTTTCTGTGAAAAATAGAGTTAATTCAGTAAACATTATGGAAACCCATAAACCTGTGGGTAGGAGGAATTAAGTACATATATGGTAGACCTATATATTTCTGAAGTAAATAAGTGAGGTACAGAGACATAGATTTCCAAAATAGCATTGCATGTCTATTTATAAATTTCCCTTCTATAATAAGTACAGAATGGAAGAAAATATACTTTAGTACCATGGAAATCTTCAGATAGCAATGAAATAGAACTAAACATAAATTTCCAAACTTGTACATAATTATGAACTCAAAGTTATGTATAAAACTGTATGACTAACATCCTTTACCAAGGAATGATCAAAACTGAATACTTATTGGAAAAATCAGAAGTGCATGGAAATTTATATAAAGGCCTGCTAACTATATAAGCCGTGGAAGGTAGAAATTAACAGTTTATCAGATCTATAAAATATGAGAGTTAATAATGCTAGTTAAACTCCAACTGTGACCCTATATAAAGAATTATACATATATAGCTGCAGATAATAATTTTCCTGACATAAGCAACTCTTACAATGGAGTTTCAAACCCGTTCGTATTAAAATAATTCCCTGTGGGAGTAACATAATACACCCAAAATTTTAGAGCCTGTGAAACTTGTAGTTATTCATTCCCTGAACCACCATAAACTTGAAGACTCCTGAAAAAAAAAAGGGATTTATATTCATTCATGCTATGGTCATGAAGAGAACTCGAAAGGAAAAATAAAACAAATGAACTTATTGTTCCTTCACTCAGATTTAAGCAGATATTTACTGAACAAAAACAAATAGAATGAGCAATAATAGGGAATATAAATCTATACACCATTTGTTATTGATAATAGAGAGGAATGGTCAATAAACGTATGTGTGAAATTATGAAGACAAATTATGGAATTATACTATCATGTTTCCTAATAACAATTCAGAACTTAATTACTTCGGGAAATTCAATGCCCGGATAAAAAATTTTAACAGTCTCAGTCTCTGAGGAGAAATATTCCCTATCATAGAAACTGTGTGACAATAACAATTTAAATTTTCTGAACAATTTGGTGTAATAACATGAGAGAACCTAGTCACACTTTGACGCAGGACGCGTCAAAACCGACCTGAAATTCCAGGATGTGCCGATATCAATTTGAGTGAATTCCAAAGCCACCAAATATCAATTGAGAGAAAACCTCAAGAGATTCCACCATACCTGCAACAAACCTGAGCGCAACATGAAATTTCATTATAGCAAGACGTATGAGAAAACCCCAAAATTTATGTGCACGAACTACACAAAAAAACAAAGGTTACCTTTGAGATTGGACGGTTGAGTCTCCAGTTTCGACCTGTAGAACGAATATATAAGTAAATTAAAAGCGTTCACCAAAATGAAAATACAACCCAGAAATAAATTTGTACTAATGGATCGATGGCTTACCTGAGGTAGTTATTGCTCACTTCGAGCCAGGACAAGTCGAAGAATGAACGAATGACCTCAGCGAAGTCATGAAAGAGAAACAGGAGTATGTTCCTATCCAGAAATGATGGGGTATTAGTATTACACATCGATAACAGGAAACAAAAATCAATATAATCGACGGAAAAACGTACACGAGACTAATGCAAAGAATTCCCTACAGTAAACAAGATTATGGGAAGAAATCATTGCATTTAAACTCAGCTCGAGCAATGTCAACAGAGCGTATTACTATTTCAAAAAAAAAGAAAACAAAACATATAACAAGAATGTAAGTCTTACAGTTGAAATGGTAAAGTGTTCAGACTTCCATACCTGAATATTAAACGATTGGGTGATGGATAAGTTCGCAGCTGGGGAGAGACGATGCTTCACTATTTCAACGAGCAGAGTGTCGACGCCGAGAGGCGATCAAAACAAATTAGGAGAGAAAGAAGAGCCTCGATAATGAAATGAAAATTTATACAAATGCCTCCAAAAAAAAACTCACGAAACCCTAATTGAACAGGAGAAATATCCACCGTCCAAGTGGCTTAAATCTATGGCGTGTACACGGATCGGTTGGCGGGATGGGAATTTAAGACATAGCCGTCCAACATTAAATTTAAAATCTATGAAATTGATTTCACAGTACCTCCTATCATGTTGTATGGTATGCAAAACTTCAAGAGCAGCATGGCGTGGCAATGCATAATGCCAACGTAGCCACCTACAATTTGAGCGTGAACAAAATGAAAGCCAACAAAGTCGAAAATCAACAGAGAACCATCGAGTGTAGTGACGTGGAGACTTGACACGGTGTTTAATTGCCAAATTCCATTTAATCGACTTTGCCAACGACGCAACTCGAGTACATTGCAGTTAATGTGCCTAGCTTACAGTAAAATGATCATAAATAATAGGTACGAGAGATAGCATCTATTATCTGGAATCACGCATTGTATATTCGAAACCCGGGCCATGTAAGTATCATAAATTCATATAAACGACAATAAGAATTGAATTAGGAATAAACCCTCAATATATGGAAGAAGTCGACATTCGACCATAGCATTGAAATTCTTGGAGTTATATAAAAACGTAAACTATACAAATACCATATCTAAACCATACGAAAATACCACCAAACTCCAAAACGTAGGTATGATGAGTCTATACATGATGTACAATAACCGTAATGAATAAATTGATAAGTGTAGGGACAATATAGATATGGTAGTGTATATGTGGGTAATTCACATCATGCAGAGATAAACATGCATAGGAGTAATGCAACCATATAGTGGAGAGCGTGATATATATAGGTAAGTTACATGAGCCACAAAACATTTGTGGAAAAAAAAAACAATAAAACTATACCCACAAGAGTAATATGAAGAACATGAAACTCTGTTCCACCACATATCATAATGGGCGAAATTCGAAAGTAGAATTGAACAGATGTTGCCAAAATTAGCACAGAACTAAAATATGAAAAAAAAAAAATTTGATGGGGTGGAAGGAAGAGACGTTACAGAAATCCTTAAAAAAATGTGATTGAATCAACAATGTGATGAAGATAGAATATATAAAAAATAATTTATATGGACCTACTCCACTAGATCCATTGTTTCCATACCTATTTTATAGGAATATGGATGCACAAAATAATAACAAGAAAATGTTGTTACATGTAAAAGAAGAACTAATAGTTCTTGATGTGATTGAGGAATATAATAGTAAGGAAATAGGTTATGTACCATATGAGAACAAAATTATATTACCACTAGAAACTCTTATCAAATGAAATTTTCTCGTTGAGCTATATGCAGGAAAATATGATACAAAGGATGACATTGTTAATGGAAGAAATGGAATATGTATAAAATATACAAGAAATAGGAAAAATGTCAATGGAATATGCATAGATGTTGTAAATCCACAGATGGTTAAACTACACAAAAACAAGTATCATGAAATACATGATGAAATTATTTCATCAAATTAGACTCCAATATTATGTGTTTCAAAACCATTGGCTTGTCATAGAAAGATCTTTAAAACTATATTGGGGAAACAATTTCTGATATAGTTAACTTATGTTAGAACAATATATCGATCACATGATTTAATGTTGGATGGGATTACATTTTATATTAGTGGTGTATGGTCATATTAAATAGTGTACATAACATTTACACGTGTTATAATCATGCAATCATTGTATCATCTTGAGAAACTAAGACAAAATAACTTTTTTGTGAATACAAATATATTATAGAAATGAAACACTTAATAAAGCAAGTGTTGTGGAAACCAGAATACATACAGAAGGAGATAGAAAATGAAAATATTTTAAATATTTCAACTTCGAATACATGAAGTCTACATTCTCATGTTAATGACATTGTACATGATGATGATCAAACGAGTGCTACAATTATTTGTATCCAAGAAACACATCTAAACCTTATACAGAAAAATAATGAATTTTTCAAATTCAATTTCAACATATCAAAGTGTGTTCATGGCGTACTTATCAAAGTGTGTTGATGGAGTACTTACTTACATAGAGTAAAACATAACTATTATATACACCAAGAATTTTTGTAATAACAAAATCAAAATTGTTTTGTCATAAGTCTATTTTCAATACCGTTATACATAATTAATCTATATGTTGCACCACTTCTGTTTGTTTCAAAAAATTATTGAAGTAGTTAAAATAAAAAAGGCACAGTTAATTCATAGTGATTAAGATTCTAGTGTTATTAGATATTTCAATATTGATATTAATTCAACTATAAAACGAGGTAAAAATATTTTAGAGTACATGTGATCGGAAAATTTTCTAGTAACAAGAACTTTTTTTTCCAAGAATAAGACAATTATTGATCACATTTAGACAATTTTATTTGTTCAATAATCTCATGCTCATATTTCACATTCATACTAGAGTGATAATGATGTAGTTCATGCTTCACTACAATTTATTTAATTATAATCCTCCATAAGTTATAAATTTTGTTTTCAAGTGGTAAACTTCAATGGAAATTATTAATATAATAAAACATTTTTTTGTAAATATTGTATGTTTCATATAGGCTGGAATGGTACATTTATTTTTCATTCTAATCTAGAGTCCATAATGGATAAGTAATTAATTTAACTGTGACAATGTGATAAGGATCGTAGATTGCAGGATTTTTGCATAATTTTGAGGGAGCATTTGTTTTTCTTTCAACGTTTGATGATTCATATTTTTTAATTGTGTTATCATAACTTAAGCTAATTCTTGGCTGCATTATATCAAGTGCATGGCACCTTGCTTGTGATGTTGCCAAAAGATGCAGAAAATTCATAATTGTTGTGCAAAATATACTCTTATTCATCTTTCTCTATTCACGCATACTCTTTACTTCACACATTAATTCCATACACTTCCGTCTCTCAAAATGATTCTTCCACAAATTCATGAATCCTTTGGAGTAAGTAACATTGAGCAAGTCAATAATATATTTTTTTATTTCTAAGGAAGAGTATAATATGGTTGAAAGATAAGAGAGCGAAGAAATCTCAAAATTTAGTAGCGTACACAACCTTAGGATTTCTATTATCAAAATCTGGCACCCATTTTGCTTGTTCAAACTTCCACCCCATCTCTTTGTTTTTCCAAACTCAATTCATGTCTTTCTAGAAATATGTTATCCAGTGTATAACATATCATGTAAATATTATCCTCCTAGTATTTCTTGAACACTTTTCTAGGTAGATTTATTATTAGTAGTATATCCGTGAAGTGCCATAATCACAATGATTTCAGGTTTATTTTACTTCATAAATTTTTTCCACTTAGGGTTCAGTTAAAGTTAAATAATGTATTGATATATAATAAGTATGAATTAAAGTCTAGTCATACAATTAAAAAAATTCACTTATGAGGGGAAATATAAGTCTTCACAACATTTAATTCAGCGAAATGACAAGAGATCTTGTCATGAGTCTACAGTTTGTTCATATTTCTTAAGTGTTAAATTGTGTTTACTATGAAAATTTATCACATGAGGACTAGTTTTTGAAATTATTAGTAAGCGTTGTACCTATAAATGAGATTCATAATTATTTTCTTTTGTTTTCCATGTACTCAAGATCCACTCTACTGAAGCTTTTCAGATATTCTGTGTATTCCTCAAAATATAGGTGAACTACCACTTATCACTATATGAAATGTTGAACATAAAGTTATCAGGATAAACTATATATTCACTATAGATGGAAAATCATTATGCAAGTTAGAGATAAATTAGGATTAAGGATTTTGAATAATAAATGTAATCAAGGAATTATTTAGTGTATGATAATGAATTTTTTGTTCAACATTTTGTATGTTGATGACTGTCATTTCTCTTCTTAAATAATAGAATGAAGAAAACATTTGCAATTATTAAAGAATGCAACATGCATCTCTAAGGTTTCTCTTTGCATCGACATTTCTAAAGTTTCTAGTATGTATCATTTTAGCATTTCTATTACCAAGTAGAAAATGTTAACCATAAAGCTACTCGCATAAGCTATTAATTAATTGTTGATGGAAAATCATTGTGAAGGTGCGAAGAAAAATATAAAAACTAGGGTTCAATATTTCCCATAATAAATTTAGTCAAGGAGCACTTCACTATTTCACTGTAATTTTTTGTTCAATATTTCAAATTTTGATGAGTGGAAATTATTGTCTATGTTAAAAAAGTTGGGTCATTGGTTCCCTTTCATACGATTTTCCTTGTTACCAACAACTAAGACATGTTGGAGATGCCATTTAGTCTCAATTGAAAAATGAGGATGCTCTTTCCAAGAAACCATGAATGTAAAAAATTTCCAATGCTTCAACAATCACGGTTCTTGCTTTTGTATGTTGTGATTCTTCTTAAATATTGAATCGCCCCCTCCCCCACCTTTGGTAATTAATTTAGGTTTTTGTATTGTGCTACCATGAGTTAAGTTGGTTTCTAGTTACATTGTATCGAATGCAGAGCACTCCGTGGAATATGTGAAATATGCACAAGTATTGTGCACAAGATGTTAAGATACCTGCATATTGTTTTCATCTTCTTCCTCTATACATAGTAATCGGTTTGTCAATTTATTTTGAAAAATTCCATCTCACACAACACTTCTTCTATACATTCATGAATTATTAAAACACTTCTTCTATACATTCATGAATTATTTTTTAATAGGATTAGTTTTTGAACTAAAATTTATTTAGTGGAAACTACCCTTGAGAAAATTGATAGTAGATTATGTATTTATGAACAAAGATGGCTTATGGTTGATAGATAAGAGTGTGAATCAATTTTCAATGATTGGAAAATTTTGCATGCGTCTATGAGCTTTTTTAAAACCATGTGTCAGTTTATTAATAAATCAACTAAAAAACGACATAGTAGTGAAGACCATCACAATGATCAAGTCCCTTCGTATTAGAGGTAACTAGAAACATGATTTTTGGTTGATATTTATTATTGAAGACCAATAAAATAATTTTAATCATCACAAAGAATTCATATTTATTTTATATTTTAAATTTATATCACTTAAGACATGGATATCGTTGACATTAAAGAAGTAGCACAGTGAGTAGTAAATGGAAGAGATGGATTTGGGATTTTTAGATTTATTTTCGTTACTTTATGTAAATTATAGAATTGGTATCTTCAATATCTATTTATTGAGAATATCTTGTATAACATATTTCATAGTTGCAATAGTAACAACTAGCGATGATATAGAGAATTAAAAAGTGTGTAGTTAAATGACATTGAGATGTTACTTATTAAGAGAGTACTCACTAATAGACAAGAATTTCCACTAATCAAAAAAATGTGTTAGACGAAGGAAATAAGGTTTTTTCACTAATATGATTAACTCACTTACTCATATTGATGAGAAATTTTAGTGTTCGAATGTGTATGAGTAGTGTGAGAATCTGCCAATGAATGAGAATAACAACAACAAGATTTGGACTAACGGATTTGTGAAATATAGACGTGCTCTAGAATTCTTTGATTTCATATCAATTTTCCATTTGGGTGCAAAAAAAATTGATTCAAGAATAAGAACAATTATGTTAACAATCAAAAATATTCCACTAAATCCCAAGGAATTCAAATGGATAGTCAAGATACCAAAACCTAATAAGTGCTTAAAATTTTCAAAGTCAGATAGTTTCGTGAAGTCACATGTAGAAGAGGCTAACATTACTAGAGAATTCATTTCCCCAACTTCTCGGGTTCCTTCTCATCTTTCTCTCCTAGATGTTTCTTTGTTTAAACAACCGTTTAAGGAATTTTGTTGCCTAAGTGCCTACATGATGGGCTATTAAAATACAATGAATTTTCGAAAATGAATTCCCTATATAATTGATAACTTGTACAAAAAAATACTACATATTGAACTACGTTGATATCATTTCCAGCTAATTAGATTCTCAGTTGGTTCATTGTCCAAGAGAAATAGATTCTTCCTGATGACGTACTTGATAACAACCCTTTTTTCCAGCGATCTCTTTTGTGACTTTCCCTATAATCCTAAATTAAATGTAAACTAAGAACCAATGTAGTTCTCATAGTCCGTAATATGGAAGAACGCATATTTTTAAATTTTTTTGTCCATTTCAAGATTTCTTTCTAAAGAAAGTCAATTACATGGTCCCTAGATAGGGGCTCTGTAAAATATCTACATAAACCCCGGTTTTCCTTTGGGTCAAAGGTGTGCATGAAGAAAGAGAATGTAATATCATAGTTCAAAATTATGGGTTTGAAGGTAAGCCATTATTGCTGCCAAAGATTTTTATAGATAGGAATTTTGTTGCTAATGCATGTAGGAAATACTATGACTGGTTGGTTATATTTAAAGACAAAAGTTTAAAAAACTTAATTTCTTAGCCATTTACTATTGGAGAAATAACAGTGAAGAATGAAACTCATGTTGCATAGCTTGTAGAGACTATAGATTATTTTAACTTAAGTGAAGCTCAAGCCATTGAAGCCTTTGATACAAAAGCCCTATTTAGCACACACCTAGAAAGTATTCAGTACAAGAAATTGTTTCCATGAGTTAGAGAGAAAATCATGGAGAGTTAGAATGCACCAAAAATAATTAAGAATTGGTAATAGATACTGATGAAATTGTTGAATCAAGTGTATGTATGGTATGTAAATACAAAAAAATAGTCACAAACCCTCACAACAATCTATACCTTATGCAGTCAGTAATCCTTTGAGTTCATCTTTGACTCGAAAAAAAAGAGAAAATCTAGTGCAAGTGAAAAAATGGTTCACAACAGGCTCTCAATTGGCAAATATGAAAAAATCCTCTTGAGAGACTCACTCTAGAAAGACTAAATATAACTAAATCAACAAAATCCAGAAGTCCCCTCTGTTAGCGTCATATGTGCATCCTGCAACCAGTAATCAAATATCTCTTTTTCACATCATTTTAGGGTCCCATTAAGATTTTTTTGTCATTCCATTAGGTAATAATGCAAAAACTTGGTCATCGGAGGTAGTCCTAGCTCAAAACCTCACTCTTTTAAAAAAAATCATTACTTGTTGGCTCATTTCATCACTAGACTGAGTGTCCATCATTCATGAGTCTTTATCACCTTTTCAGTCATATCATCATGAATTACATTCAGTCAAGGTGTCCATTAGGTCCTAGGGTTTTCAAGGTCCATTAAAACATCATTTCCATTGCATAAAAGACCAACATGTAAAAGGGTGACCAATAAATTCACTTTATAATGTAAAGTGGAATTGTAAAATGTAATTTTTATTCCACTATGTAATTTTATGTTTTCTCAATATGTAATAACTTCATGGTTCTAAGATAACTGAAAACTCAAAGTTTCATATGCCAAGAAAGCTCAAAGTTCCAAATTCTAAGTGTCCTCAAATCTATCAAATTATTAAACTCCAAAGATCAAAATAAAAAGTGAAATGTAAAGGTTCCAAGGTGTAAAGTGGATGTGAAGAAGACAAGTGGGTCCCAAAAGCAAATTCATCCAAATCACTAAGCATAAAGCCCATCAAAAGGGAAAGAATGCACTTAGTTTCTCTCGAAACCACCGAGCTCTCAATCCCTCAAATCAAAAATGAAGTTTCGAGTGTCAAAAACAAATTTTTTGGGTGGCACTACACTCCTGCCCAATTTCTCTCCAAGATTACAAATTTCGTTCAAGCAGTCCAAATCATTAGCAAAAGGTTCCTCCACCTCCTAAAAAGTAATAAATACCTCTTTATTCCCTCCTTGCATTTCCCAATTGAAAAATTTAGGGTGTTAAACTTCTCATTCAAATTTGCAAGTTTTCAAGCTATCAAACCCTAGTTTAACTCCCACATCCCTAAATTTGTTCCATAGACATTACATTACCTTCCCCATATCACAGTAAACATTATCCCTATCCATAAATCACTAAATCCTTGTCCCCAAGATACATTTCCCAAAACCCTAGCTCCTAGGCTGCTAGTTCCTAGGCAGCTCTATTATCATACCTGTAATAAAATTCTAAACCCCATTTCTATAAGTGTTTTGATCCCATATCACTCCCATAAGTTCCATAACCCCCTTCAATATTTCCCAAAATTTTCTTACTTCCATCCCCACTTCCTAAACCTATTTTCCACTCCCCTTTCCCTTCCCTAGGGTTCCGAAAATAAAAAACAAAATGGAGGAGGAAGATAGAGATTTCATGGAGGAGGAGGACAAAGAGGAAAGAAGACCTCACAAGGGAGGAAGGATTTTGAGGCTTGAGCCTACTAGCACTAGAGAGTTGATGGCCTCACCCATGGCAGTTACTTGCTTCAAACATGTGGGTTGATTTGATTTTTGTGAAATGGTCCAAAGAGTTAAAAATCACCCTGTTTTGAGCAGAATTTTCATCTGAAACCTTCAAGACAATCAGGTTACCATTGTAGGTGAAACATTCAACATATCCAAAAACATCATTTTTGATGCCACAGGGACACCTAAAGTGGGTGAGAAGTGGTTTAAATCCAAAGAACTAGATGACTAGTATTATGAACCATTCATCAAGACATGGTACAAAAATGAGGGAAAGAGAGTCTTCCCTTTCAGTTACCTTCTTGATAGGTATGCCCCCATGATGAAAATCATCATGAAGTATTTTTCTTGTGAAGGAAGGTTCTCCAGACTCTACATATATCATATCATATTGCTCATGCACTTCACAAGAGTGAAATTTCTTAACATCCCATACTATTTATTCAGAAGTATTGAAACAATGGCCTACATAGTAGAAAACAGAGAATATGATTATCAAATTAATAGCCTCTTTGACCACTCTCTGATTAAGATAATTTTCCTTCATCATCTAAATCAATTAAAAATTTCATGGAACACTTTCATTGCCAATGATGTATTCACTGCTCCACAAGCTCAGCATGCTGAAACTATGCCTCCTCCACCTCAACCCACTGCACTTATTCTTCCATCAGCTCAACCTACTAAACCCATATCATCACCATCATTAGTATTTCATAGAAAAATTGGGTCATCTAGCAGGGTTGGGTCAACAAGCCTCAAAATACCGAAAAGCACAAACAGGTAAAGACCTATTAGATGGGACCTAGGCAGGTGTTTGCTCCATATATTGTGGAAGGGGCCTTTCCTTCTTCATCGGAAAAGAAATTACACCAGGATGAGCATCAGAAAGAGGAATTTGTTCATATGGAAGTCATGCAAGAGGATGAATACCCTCATGAGGAGGAAACATAGTTTGATCTAGTTAAATTGGATCAGCAAGATGATCATGAGGCCTCAAGTTTGATTGTCAAATAGAAGGATGCCCAAATGAGAGAGCTATAAACTAAATTGGATAGAGCTCAGTATGTCATATCATTCCTTGAACATGACAATAAGAAGCTAAAATATCAACACATACTTATAGAGTTAGAGCTGCTTAAAGAAAAAATACGTAAGGCTATGATATGACTTGATGATATTGATCATGATGACATTCAAACCAGCAAAACAAGACTCAAGACAAGAGGTCTTAAGAGAAATCTATAACAGTAGAAACTTGAGGATGAAAAGCTCACTTTTGAGGAGAGGATTTCCATGGAGGTTGAAGATGATAATATGGCTAGATAGGGTAAACCTCAACCTTGAAAAACTCCTCCACGAGGAAAAAAAATATAACAAGATGCTCAAAAACATGTCTAACAGGTACATCACAAGAAATAAGATCTATAGCATTAAACTCAAGCAATTGGAGGAAAAAAATAAGCAAACCCTAATTAAGAAAAATAAATAATATAATCTTGACATCCTTGCGAAGGCCTCTCTGATTGATTAGAACACTTCATCAACATTCCACATACCAATTTTGAATATTTTTTGAGCAATTTTTGCAATTTTGGGTTTTTGTGCAAACATCTGACAGTCTTCAGCATAGATTGACTATGAGGAGTGCAATGCCATAGGCATTATGCTTTGTGTATAAGCCTCCAAATGAAAAAATAAGACCACCATTAGATTCATAAGGCAGAAAATATGTAATTTTGACACTTTTCAAAGAAAAATTAGTCAATATAGTAGGGAGAAAGGCCAAAAAACACCTCAAAAATCATATTTATGCCCTGATTTTCAGCTAGGCGTTGCACCCCTGACCAGTCTTGGTAGATTGACCTTTTGGAGGGAAAAAAATCATCATTTTTGGAAACAAAGTACATTTTTGGAAACCAAAAAAGCCAATATTTCCAATGCGCTATCCGAGGCTCAATTTCGACATCAGAAGCCCCCTCAAAAGCTGAGCTAAAGTTGGTGCTGTGCTCTTGAAAAGTGACTAATATTTCAAATATTTTCTTAGTTTTCTTAATTTGACCATGGAAAATCATAATTTTAATGATGTAAATGATGTATTTAAATTTAATTAAGTTAATTTTGAGTTACTTAAGGGTAAATACATTAGGTAAAATTCTTTTTGAGGATGAATGAATCAGTTTCACTGAAGTTAGGGATGAGTGAGTTTGACCTCCCTACACTTTAGGTTTAGAGTTCAGTTGTTTGTGGATAAGCTCCAAAACTCAGGGTTTCGACCCCTAAGGTTGGGAGAATTTGTTTCATGTCTATATATTTCACCTCTTCACTCATTTGAGAGCTTGGATGTTGTTGTATTGATTAGAGAACACTATTGTATCAGACTTTTGGCAGGAATTTGTTAACATAGTTGTAGCTATTTTGGTGAGATTCTTGTGGTACTGTATTTTGACATATTTTATCCTTTTTTTTACATATGTATGGATGTTTTTTACTTTCCATGATCATGAAACTTCTATAATGTGTTGATTCTTATGTCAGATAAGCAGAATTCATGTTTAATGCTATGTTTTGGGAGAATCATCATACTTGTGTTCATCATTTTAAAAAGAATTCATGTATGTCATGCTCTTTTTAGCACCTCACCAGTCTAATTCACTCCATAAAACCTCCTTAAAGTGTTAAAGTACCTACCTACCTTGCCCCATCAGATGTCTACAATTGTTGATCCTTTTTCCCTGAATTAATTTCCTCTTTGACCTAATTCACTCATCTAGCACCGAAATCAACAAAATAAAACCCTTGTGCTACTATGCCTAGCCTAAAATCTAATTTATCCAGCCCTCTTGGCTGTGATCCTTTGGATAGATCCCTCCCCTGCCTAGAAGGGCTAGCTTCTTGGCGAAATCTTGGTTTTTTGTTACCTTTTCTCGTCTCCTCTTAGCCTCGGAGATCTGGTGGAGTGTTAAGACTATCAAAACAAGAACCATTGAACACGCTATGGATGTGGAAGATCAAAATGTTGTGCCACCTTATTAGTTTTTTCTTATTTAGAAGAACATCAAAAAATAATGGAGTGAATTGTTCAAGAAATCACTACTTATGATGACAGTGCTATCACATTGCAAAATGTAAACTATGACAAGGGAAAAAAATTGAAAATAAAAAACGTAATGGTTCATAACAAAAAGGTTATTAATAAAGCATAAATAAATGTTGATCTGTCTAGGGTCAGAACCATGGGGCTCATGAAATTACATCAATCTACTAGTCACTCACTTGTGTAGTTTGTTATCCAACATGAAGCAGAAAAACTGAGATTGAGCGAAAGTATAAAAGAGCTATAAAATTCTCTAAAATTAGGCCCTTTTTTGATGACTCCATTAGAAATACGAGCACTACTATTGGAAATTTCTACGCTCGCATCCCATAGATTTGACAAAAAATTTAACCTCATTAATGTAGTGGAAAAATGTATTATCAATAATATTTATGAAATATTACAGTTATTGAACATGCACGAAAAGCATCTTCCAATCTGCATTATTTATTACGAGGAAATAAGTCATTTTTCAAGTGCATTGAACATTATCTCGAGGGAGACATGCATTTCGTAGATAATTCCTTACATGCTTTTAGTAAGAATCTTGATTTCCTCTTCGATCTAAAGAAAAAAAAGGATTGTCAAATGTTAATCGAATGAAGAAAATAAAAGTTATGTGGTCTGAGAGAATCAGAACACTAGAGAACATTATTTTTTAATGTGAAAACATTGACAAAAAAATAGATGATGCCTATCTCAAGGATGTACATATTGTACGGGATATAAAAGGTACACGCATCACATGTCATTCTTGGTTAATTTTGAGAGACATGATGATGGTGGAATTAGATAAGCTAAAACGGTCAAAGATAAAAAAAAATTGATAGTATAATTAATTTTACAACATACAAAATTAGAAAATGGCTAATTAATTTTGTTAATGTTAAGAAACATAACTTTACCTCAGCTGCACAATTGTAAGAAGCTAGAGAAATTGAGGAGGTATTCAATCAATGTTTCAAAAATGAGATTACGATATTTCCCATGAAAATTTACATCCATGAAAAAGAAAATAAATTCCTTGAAGAAATTGTGAATTTGATAAAAATTTGAAATTCAAACAATCATGATTTATGTTTTCACGTGTTATGCGTCCTCTTAAACCTTGGAACATTATTTTTATTAGTTACTAATGACTAGTTATTTAAGTTTGTTGGATATGTTATCATAAAATAAACCAATTCTTGGATGCAGTTTCTTGTTTTTCCTTGCAGGTACTTTTTCCATATTATAGTTCTTGGGAGCCCAATCTGAGTCTCCATTTACAAAAAAAAAATTTACTTTTTCAATTAATTATAAAGACTTTGATAAGTTCTTTATGAATCAAGAATTATTCTCTGCACTGAAAACTTTTGAAGTGGTTTAATATATAAATATAATTTCAATTACATAACACTTTCCATTTTTACGCGACTTCCTTTTTCTGGATAACTTTGTTTTAGAGTTAAGATATCATTTATTACATGTATTAATTTATTATAGAAAAATTGTTGTTAATTTTATAGATGCATGTGTTGGGAAAATTAATTGCTTAATAAATAGAACCACTAATAACCTAGACATTGATTATCAACCAAGTAACATATTTTTGTTTCAAGGCAATCAGAAAAATATATGCAAGAAAATACCAATAGCTAACACTGCTTCTACATGATTATGTTCTGCACTATCAAGTTCATTCGAAAAGAAATAAAATGTAAGACTTGAGAAACAATACTAACTCTCAAAAAAATAAAGTAAATGACACGAAAATAATTATGCTAATCAAACGACTTGAATAAATACTAAATTAAACCACACCTTTTTGAACCGTAAATTTGACCTATTGCACCCAACATAATTCAAATGTTAATATAGAAGAGTAACTTAAATGAAACCTAGAAAATGCAGTAGCCAACAAATTACTTATAAAGAAAGAAAATTTAATTTAAATAACAAAAAATGAAATTCAAATAAACAAGCACACAACTAAGCTACCTTATATGTTCAAGGCAGCACCTCGTCCAAGGTGGTGGATTCAACTACCCGAGACTCAGTTCTGCCTTGAGAAATAATTCAGATCAGATTACAAGTAACATATGTAGAACTCAATGCATAACTTCCTTCATTAAAATATATGAGAGAAATAATTTCATCAAAATGAAGCTCTTAGATTTGTATCAAGTTAAATAATTATTCATCTGTTATTCAACGATTACTCATTCCAATTCAACAATTGTTCATTCCCCCTCTTGGATCTCTATTTTCATTTAAATACAGAGAGAGAAAAGGGAAATTACAACAAAATTGATTACAAAATGATTTTCCAATAAAATTATAAATTGTATACAACAAATTAATATGAAATAACATATCTGAAATATATTTCCATCATGACTTAGCTGGAACAAGTTGAATCTGGTATTGTAATTGGAAGAATTTGGAAAACGACCAAAACAAAAAATATGATGAAATCATCTTTGGAGAACCTTCTGTTTCTCTCAATCCAGACCAAATTTGGGAAAAATGCTCAGAATGAAATTGAATGGATTTGTTCTTCACAAAACCCATGTCTCGAATTTTCAAGAATCATCTTCATTTATCTAAAATCGCCACCGCAAAACTGTCACTTTTTATCCTAGCGAATTTCTCAGTTGGAATAGTTCGAGATCAAATTTCCAATCTAGAAGACATATTGGAGGATAAAAGTGTGAGTGATGTTATAATAGATTAATAGACCATATTTGAAAAAATTATGAATAATCATTAACAATTTATTAAAATTAAAGGAGAATAAGTATTACTTATCCATAAGAGCATAAATAATTATAAAATGGAATTAAATGATAAATAATGTGAGAAATAATGGTATAAATGGATGAAATAGACATTAAAAAGTGGTAATAATAATGAAAATTTAGTGGCCCAAAATTCCACCAAACTGAACATGTTGCATGCTGTCATGCAACCCAATGCCTCTGTATTAACCATGTTATAATACAATAATCAAATTTCTCACTCCAACTCATGATATTGATGAAACAAATGGCTTCTTCCTAAAATACTTCTTTTAAATAATATATATTCAATTCCAGCGATCTTGGTGAAGGTGTAACAATTGACACATTGACTTTCAACAATATATACATGAAGTTGTAGCAAAACATGATACAAGTAACAACAAACTTCATTAACCATTTTCTGAAAAACTACAAACTAGATTTTGCTGAAGTCTTGTAGGAAGATTTCTATTAGATTAATCCTTATCCACTCCGAAAATTAGAACAATCCAATGAAAATATTTCAAGATATTAACAAAATGGTTGTAGGTAAGAGTGCATGATTTTTGCAATTTTACAAACTGGTTTAGCTTGCAATTTTTTGTGTTTGTGTATTTTAATGATACCACTTTCTTATTCAAAAATACAGTTCATAGTTTTAAATATATACACGAGTCAATTTATGAAGTGTATAAAAATAAAATTGTATGCCTTAAATGATGAAGAAAGGAGAATACATCCATCATGCATAACAATCCCCCCCCCCCCCCCCCCCCCCGCACCCCCAAATTGGACAATTAGCATGCCCCCATGCTATATCTAGAAAGAAAATCGAGGTGGTTGTTACAATCATTGTTAAAATATATTCTTGGTGTAAAACAATATGGAATAAGGGAGGTTTTGAGAATGAATAAATAGATGGACGATAAAAAATATTAATGGCACGATCATAATAAATAAATGAATGAAAGTAACACTCCCACAAACTGAAAGCTTTTGTTTCTCTGAAAAATGGGAAGTGGTAAATAAGTGGAACTAATGATTGAAAAATATGAATGAATAATGCTCAATGGCTTTTCATGAAATTCTCCTAAACTTTTAATAAATAAAAAACTTATGCTATTTTATCTCAAGTTTTACCTCTGTAAAAATGTGGAATGGCATGTATGGAAATTTTTTGAAGCTGATGTAGGTTGAGTTGATGCTAAAAGTGATGTCAAAGGCAAAAGCCATGGAAGCTGAAGAAAAGTAATCATAAGTGTAGGAGAGGTTTCCTTCCCCTAAACTGGCTAGGTACTTTATCATCAATATTTCTATAATCCATCTCATAAGTAGATGCAATCAGTAATTCATCACCTCAATTACCGCATTATATATAAAAGTGACATAATCATGTTGTGAATGTCATGGGATGATAATGGATAACAAGGGAATATAAATAAGGGTGAAAATGATGAGAAATAGATGCATTCCCTATACCCATAAGCTTTTGTTGTTATGAGCACAAAAAAATTGAGAATTAGTTATCCCAGTCTCTACTTATCAAGGTCTAGCCAATTACTTGCCATTCACAATTGGAATTAGGCCTCTTTATTCTACCCCAAAATAATAGTAGTGTTTTTAAGCTATGAATAAATGGAGAGTAACTCGGAAAAGAAAATATATTTTGTTAAATATATGAAACTTGTATAATAAAGGAATGATAGATTAGATGATACAAAATTTCAAATGTCAAATATCCTAGAAGTTTCATCCCTAACATGTAAAGTGAATATCGAATATTCAATAATAAATATAAACCATAACCATCATCATATAAGAACTGATTAAATATTACCCCATAAAACATGAGTTCCATCAAACCTTATATATGAAACAATAGGATTTATCGGTAATTAGTTTTGAGAAAGCAATGTAACCAAGTGGATCATAGTATTTAATTAAATTCTATACCATAGGCATAGACACAATTGTCAAGAGGCATCTGTAGCCTCGATAAGGATGCCTTACGAACCCATTGAGATGCGAGTGTATGCTCTATTAGAATTAAATACATAGTTACAACACAATTTCAATTTACTTATATGTCTACTTAAGATCATCATTCATGCTTGGAAACTAGTTAATAACAATGCCATTCATGGGAGCTAACATAAATAAACAAGCCAGCTCATGATGAGACCTCTTGTCCTTTTGTTATACAACGGAAGGCCATTACCCTGGCTTGGTGACTAGTAGCGGTAATTTCACTTTATTACAACATATTATCATAGTATATCATCTGTTGATGACACCTCCTATCCTTCCGTTCACTATTTTTATTTTAAATTAAACTATGGTTATTTTTAATCAAAAAAAGATAACTTAATAGATGGGGTGGCAGATCGGCTCCTTAAGAGCTAGGGATGGTGTACAAATTTTTGTAGTAACTATTTTAAACTTGGGTAGTATTCCTTCTCAAAAACTAATAACTTTCAAATGACCGCTCATAAATATATTTCTCTTTGTTAATATTTGGGTTGAGGAACAATTCATTAGATAGTGATAGAAATATTTAAGTATAATTTTCTGGTAATCATCATGTATTTTACAAGATCATGAACTTGACAAATTTAAGAATGTTTCAAATTGACATGGAAAAATCATATTTGTATAATTATTCCTTAAGAATAAGATTATGTTTATAGATAAACAAAGATGAATTGACTACCCAATCATTATGTCAAAAGAGGACCTAGAACATTAAAAGTATTTCCCATTCACCAAGTATTAAATGAAAATGAGAAACCATGACTTAGGTAACAACAATTGTAATAGAGGGAACAATAGTTGTGACTGAGGGAACAACAATTGTTCCTTTGAAGGGAACAGCAATCATTCCTTTGGCTGAACAATAACTTTTTATTTTATAGAAAAACGATAGTATGTGTGAAAATCAGTAAAAAGAAACAACAACTGTCCTTTTGGAAAAGAAAATATGATGTCTAAAAAACAAAACAACAGTTCTTTCATGGAAAAGGAATGACCACTCTGAAATACTCAAACCATAAAAGAAATAGTGGTTGTTCTATCTAGGAAGGAAACAACAACTGTTCGAAAAAACGAATGACAATTGTTCACCCCAAAAGAAACAACAACTATAAAACACACAAACCATGAAAGGAACCTCAACTATTCATTTTAGGAAAGGTACAACAACTGTCCAATTAATGAAACAACAATTATTTACAACAAAAGGAACAACAATTGTTCTAATTGGAAAGGGAAAATCATCTGTACCTGAAAGATAGAACGAATGAGTTGTAAGTAACAACAATTGTACCAAAAGGAATGACAATAATTATTCGAGGATTATTTGTCCAATAATACCATTGTTTCATGTTACAACCTCGAAACTATCCATACAGTTTTAATATTTTAAGCATAAAATATCAAGTATGATTGTAGCATTCCTTCCCAAAAAACAAACTCAATGGGTGATCTTAACAAGGTGACATGGAGAAGGATTAGTGATCCAACAATCATAGTCACTTTAAAAAATAACGAGGAATTAAGAATGAATCATTTCCGAAAATAATTACCATAAGAAGTTTTTATATGAGATATGAGGAAACCATATAGTTTATAAGATTGAGTAATAAAAGGATAGATGCAGAGCATCAGCATGAAACTTAAGAACTTCCTTTTATTTTGATAAAGGAAAAGAATTTTTGACTTTGAACACCTTAAACATAAAACATAAGAGAAATCAGAAAAGAAAAAAAACTTTATTCAAAAGTTTGATAAACAAATTAATAACTTAAGTTAAAACAATTCTGATTTCAGTTGCACCAATGTTGTTTCCTAAGGTAACATCATTTTCTTCTAGGAAAAACAATCTTTCAATGGTGAATGAATGGAAAAAACTAATCTTTTTGAAAAAATACTTTGGTGGAAAAGACTTGAAATTTTCAATTCTTCATTTTCCTGTTACGAATCTGTCAAGTAATGAAATCGTTTTCTTGTTGGCAAGTATTAGTGGGACATTTGTGGCAAGATCTTATAATAAATTTTAGATCATGACACCTAAAAAAATAACATGATATGATATTATATTTCTTAATATATTTTATATGAAATTCCCTTAATTCATTAATATTGTCTTCAAGAATTACTTTTTCATTAATGGACTTCCTTTATTCTACTCAGACCTACAAAAAACGAGCATCTGCCGGCAATAAAACATAAAATATTGGAAGAAGACAGGTGGACGGGCTCTCTTAATCCAAGGAATATGAAAAAAAATAACAAGTAGTTACTCTATAAAAAAAATCCACAGAAAAAAAAATAACAAAGTATTTGTTACCTGCTGGGGAGTAGTGGTCAACCATACTAGCCAACAATGCTTTAACCCTAAATTCTTTGTTTTTAATTTAGCTTGAGTGATTCGAAAGAAAAATGAAATGTAATTGAAAGAGCTATCACCAGTAGAAATAGGTTTAGAAAATTCCATGATATAATATTTCAAATTTTCTCAGAGAAACCTGTATAACAAAGCCATTTTCGATTTCCCAAATTAGACCAAAAGTGGATATTTTAAGCATAATTTTTTCATTTGATGAAGGATTGAATTGATTCAAATTGGATATTAACTTATTTATAGTATTTATCTCGAATAGAAATAGTTTTTTAGGCAGGAATAATTGATGGGTCAAATATGCTAGTGAAAAGCTGGAAAACAAAGTTTTGAGAATGTTGATTCACAATAGACGGTTAGTATATTGGTCATAAATTTATAATACTATATAAAAATAGAGTGATTCAAATTTAAAATATATTAATAGGGTAATATACCATATAAATAGGTTTTCAAGATCTAGTCATTTGGGCCTCCAAAAACTGATTGTCCCAATTATGTTCCCAAGTTGCCTTCTAGACACCATGTCAATGTTTTAGTTATAACATTTTCATTTCAAATCGAAATTGAATGATTAAAAATGTCTTGTAAACTATACATCAAGGGATACTTATTATAGAAACAATTTTTGAAAATATTCCCGTTTGGTGGCTCCAAACATGACTGTCCCAACTGTTTTCCCAGAAATTTCATGAAGCCCGCAAGCCATAAAATATGATATACAATTTTTTTTTTCAAAATGGTGATGGGTGTTTGTATGAATGTTATTTTGAATATAATATATCTACATGCACATATAAATTCAAATATCTGTCACTGATATCAATTTACACAGCATATTGCAGCAAACGCAACTCTTTTTACATATAAAGAAATTGATTTATTTATGTACTTATTTATTTTATTTTCTACACTAGTATATTATACATTTAAAAAGAAATATAATTATGTATAAGAGTACTTCCAGTGAATCCATTTTCAAAATAAGGCCTTTGGCATGTACATATCCAAATTAGAAAAATACACATTAATATATACCAGAGTAGGAGAGACCATTTTCCCTTGAAACGATGGTGCCAAAAATTTCTGAAGTATGGAGCGACGCTGTAAACAAACAATGGAGTGAAACCAATATTAAATACAGTCTTGACTTTCTTGATTTTCCACGGTTTTCATATCATGAAGTTTTTCCATGAATTCTGCAATTTTTGGATTTAAAGCCTTCCAAATCTCAATACAAGTTTTCTATAATGGTGCATGTGAGATACGATGAGCAGGAAGGGTGGGTAATTTTTATAGTTCAACACTGTAAAAATGTTGTATTGGTTTATTATTGTGAGGGTGTGGAATGGAATGAGCAGGAAATTATGTAGGGCATGCAGGATTTTGATGATGTAGTTGATTAGCTTGTGTAACTGATCTTGATAGACAAGCAATATGTTGTTGAAAATCTAGTAAAGAATATGGATGATGTGTTTGTGCTATAAGATGAGGGAGAGTAGTCATGAAATCATAAGAAGAGCCATGCCAAGATTTTGGACAAGATTGATGGGGGTTATATTGATATTGGCATGGCTTCCCTAACACACGAATCTTCCATAATGTATTATGCATGATAGAAAATGGAGAGGAAGTGTTTAGAACCATACATGTAGGCCATAGTTTCCATGGTTGTGAAATTGTAGCTTCTCGATCTCTTTGATATGTTGCTTTCATCATAGGTAAGAAAGAGAAACTATCCATGGGATGCTCCTTTTGGAAATGAGGGAAAAACACTTCAAAATTTTCCTCATTTTTCTAGAATTGCAAAACATGCAATTGTGAATTTAGAGAGCTAATAAAATCAATTTTAAAATGTTCAAATAAATCATTAATCTTAGCTCTTATATCTCTCGTTCTTGTAGTATATTTGGAAATGAAAGAAGAAAATTCTCTACAATTCTTAGCAGCCTTGGAGATTCCTCTTGAATACCTTGTGTATAAATCACAAACATCAGCATTTGATAGCTGAAAACCATCACCTTTTCCTATCAAATTTAAGATTTCTAAAAATTCTTCGTTGATTCCTTTGAGTAGGAGTGTTTTCAAGATCTCTTCTATCAAATGCTTATGCTTTTATTTTTGAAGGTTATATTGAAATCGCTATACATAGTCCTCCAAGGTTTCATCTTCCCCTTCTATCATCCTGAAAATATCTTCACTACTCTCGCAATAGCCTTGGTACTTATTCAAGAATACATTCTTCATGTCCTCCCACGTTTGAATGCAGTTCCCACCAAGGCTCATGAGAAATCGGAGAGCTGCTCCTTTTAGAGTCAGAGGAAAAAATTTCAACCTTTTATCATTAGTACAATAATCATATCCTCTAAAAAGTACTTAAAACTCAAATAAAAATGTATCCGGGTCTTCATTTGCCAAAACCATGAAATTTTGGTAGAGCGAATGAGGTAATGACGTGAATTTGTGTCACTCCTCCTAGATATTTGATAGGAAAATCAAAAGTAGTAGTGTATGTCATGTCTTCCCAAAATAGAAGATGGTATTCATGTGCTACTTTAATGCTCCTCCTTCAAATTTTCCTGTCAATTGGTTAGTGAATGTTGAGATTCAACAAGATGATGAGCTTAGTGAAAATTAAACACCTTCACTAAGTGGGGCCCACTAGCTATTTTTAGGTGTATGTCTATTTTTAGACATGGTGAGCATATTCTATAAGTTGCAGGATGCTATTTGTAGATGGTTGGTTAAATGTGAAAAATAGACGGGATTCTATTTTTATAATATTGGGAGAAGTATATTTATAGATCGTCAATCTAAAAATAGATGCATGTCGATTATTATTAGCCCTTAATAATAATCCGACAATAAATATCAACTTATTCTCTTGGAGCACTTTATTTCAGTGAAAAAATTTCTTAAATCAGTGGGCTGAAGGAATTACGCAATTCCTAGGGTGGTTGGTGACTCGTGCATGAAGGACTTAGTTATAACTGAGGTGGCAAAGTTGTGACAGAGTTGGAAGAGTAGTTATGGGAGTTGTTATTCAGTTTAACTCAATTAAGTGAGTTAAACACAGTTGTGCTAGTTGTATCTAGTTGTAACTAAATATACACTAGTGAGATTTTAGTGAATTAACTATTTAATTAATTCATAACTAGAGACTCACTTGCAACTAAAAAAATACAATAGTTAACTACTTTCATGTCAGTTCCAGTGGAGACCTAGTGGAGAGATAGGTGAAAGGGTGAGATGGACTATCTGTTGTGATTATAGTGACGTATTCAATTCATCTAACACACATTGGAGATGCCAATGAGGATTGTGCAGTCAAGGAAAGGCCAATTCGAATTCATTTAGAGGTCTTCTTCAGCAGGGATTGCACAGTGGAGGCAGGCTATGAGGAGGCAAGAAATTGGTGAGTAGATATGCAAATTTCTACATGATAGTGTGTAATAACTTTTGATTGTACTGAGAGCTTGATGTACTAAGATTTGTATGAGATTATTACATGATTACATTGATATACATAATATATGATATTTTGGGTTTTTAGCTTTAAGCTTTCCCGTTAAACAATTGTGTTTATGTGCGATTGATTTTCTTCATGTGTTTGCAATTGGTGATTTAATTTCCACAAAGAATTAAGTGGAAGGATTATTTATTTAACATAAGATTAATTTGTTAGATCAGGAGAATCCAGTAATACTATCAGTATTAATAAATTTCTACACGGTATCAGAGCAGTTTTAGTCACTGGATATTGCAATAGTGAAGTGGTATTGAGTTTTGTGCTAGTGGACAATTCGAATTTGCTGCAGAAATTTCTTGGTGCGATAGTTGAGTATTCATTGAAATGGATTTCATGGGTTGTGGATAGAGTATGCCCTTGAGGTTAGGTTGAACTACATAGCCTATAAGGATAGGATGGAGGAAGTGCCTAAAGATAATGGACTGAAGGACTTCATCGATAGCGATTTTCCTAAGCCTACTTCTAGTCATGCTGCATTACTTGACGCATGGCAAAAGAAGGTAGTGAAGACAAGAAGTATTATGTTGGAAGGTGTGAAAGACCATATTGTGTCAAGCCTTGACAGGAAAGCCACTCCATTTGCAATGTGGAACCCTTTGAAAGATATTTTCCAAAGCAGCAATTACCATAGGAAGTTGGCGCTGAAAGATAATCTCAAAAAAATCAAAATGGAGAAGGGCGACAGTATTTCAAAATATCTCACGAAGTTTTTCCAATGTAGGGATGAGCTAGGGAGTGTGGGAATTATAGTTTCGGATGATGACTTGGTGAGCTTGGCTATCCTTGGGCTTCCTAAGAGTTGGCACAACTATGAAGACTATCAATGGACAGGAGAAACTGTCAGATTGGGAGCGACTTTGGTTGGATCTTGTGTAGGAGGAGGTAAGGCGGGATACTAGGGATGACACTTCATCGAAGGATGATGATGAAGAGAATTGTGCTTTGGCTACCAAATAAGGAAAGTGAAGGGGAAGAAATCCCATCCAAAATCCTAGGCTAAAGGAAAGAATTTGGATTTGTCTAAGGTGAAGTGTTTTCACTGTCATGAACATGGGCATCTCACCACTATCGGCCCACAGAAAAAGAAGAACAAGAAGGTTGCCGGAGCTGTAGTGTGTGAGGCCTTAGCCTCGAAATTTGAACTTTATTTCTCTTTGATCGCATGCTTGGTTTCAAGCGCAATGGGATCCGTGTAGTATATTGATAGTGGTGCTTCCTTCCATATGACGGGAGACAAGGAGTTGTTTAGTGCCTTGGAGGAGAAAGATTTCCAAATGCATATAGAGATGGGTGATGATGGTAGACACAGTGTGACCAAAATTGGAATCATTACCTTTGAGAGGGAGTTAGCTAAACCATTTCTGTTGAAATATGTTACGCATATTACAGGTGTGAAGAAGAACTTGGTCTCGGTTGCTATGTTGGAGGACATAGTTTAAGAAGTTGTTTTCAGTGAGGGAAAAGCTTTCCTGCTACATAAAAAAATGGGTCAAACCAAGAGGATAGGGATTCGAGTTAAGAATGTATACAAGTTGGATGTAGATGGTTGCGCTACAATGATGGGCAAAGCACAAGAAGTGGTGAACTTGGATGAGGGCGAATTATGGCACAGGAGATTGGGCCATCTTCACCATGGTGCCTTGAAGATTTTCATGAGAAGGAGAATCGTGCTTCAGTGATCCTAGAGAGAATTCAGACATACGTCTGTGGACCTTTCTCAGTTGCTTCAACAAAAAAACATAGGTATTATGTTATATTTTCTGATGACTATTCTCGAATATGATGGATCTTCTTCATGCACAAGAAGAGCGAAAAATTCTCAAAGTTCTATGAGTTTAAAGCATTGGTGGATAAGGAGTCGGGGAAGAAAGTGAAGGCTCTACGGAGTGATAATGGTGGTGAATATATCTTGAACCAATTTAAAACTTCTGTAGTAAAGAAGGAATTCAAATAGAACTCATAGCACCTCATAACTCACAGTAGAATGGGGTCACAGAGAGGAAGAATAGAATGATAGTGGGTGTTGCATGAGCTATGCTACATGACCACGGCCTACGGATGCACTTGTGGGTGGAAGCATGCAACACTATGGTGTATGTGAAAAACCATTGTCCTCATAGAGTACTTGGCATGAGTACACCTGAAGAAGCTTTTACTGGTAAGAAGCCTGATATTTCTCATCTGAAGATTTTTGGCTCATCTGTTTACATTCATGTGATAGTGGACACGAGGAAGAAGCTGGAGCTGACTACAGAAGTTGGGATATTCCTAGGGTACACAAAAACACCTCATAATTATTGTGTGTATTTTCCAAATAATCGGATGACTGTGGTGCGACGGGATATAAAATTCAATGAGGTGAAAGCCATAAAGTTTTTGCTTGAGAGGGAGCTACACTTATGTGCAGAGGAGGAGCTACTTGCTCCCAAAGATGAGCCTCAAGATGTGGATTAGCCACAAGAGGAGGATCATGGAGTGGAGGATTCCACTCACACAGAGCCAAACATCAAAATAGTCAGAAGGCATACCACAGAAGCTGAGAGACTGAAGCTTGATGCGGCAAAGAATGTAGGAGTCCCTACATCACAGCGCAGACAGAGACAGCCACCTGACCGATTTACTAGATACATGGCTCTTATGAGTAAGTGTATCGTGACAGAGCCATATTCTTTTGAGGAAGTAGCGTAGGAGCCCACATGGGTAAATGCCATGGTTGAGGGTAAGATTTTAATCATTTTTCTTTATGTTGATGATTTAATACTAACAGATTGATACACTCATGCAAGGAAGGTCTTGAAAAGGAGTTTGAGATGAAGGATTTGGGCCTCCTTCATTATTTCCTTGGATTGGAAATATGGTAGCGAGAAGGTGAACTGTTTGTGTCTCAAGGCAAGTATGCTCGGGAGATAATTCGTAAGTTTCACATGGAGGACTACAAGCCCATGAATACTCCTCTTCCAGGATATTGGAGGAAAGAGGATGCTACATCGGCAGAGGTAGTGGATTCCAGTGTTTATCGATAGTTGGTGGGTTTGCTCATGTATTTATTTAATACAAGACTCGACATATGATATGCAGTGAACCAACTTAGTCAACTGATGTTTAAGCCTACCAAGCTCTTTTGGAATGCAAGCAAGCATGTCCTGAGGTATCTCAGGGGCACATCTGAGTATGGCTTATGGTACAGACAGATGGATGAAGTGAATTTGCATGGCTTTACGGATGAAGATTGGGCATGCATCCCAATGGACACAAAGAGCACATCAGGAGGGGTTTTCAGTATCGGATCTACAAAAATTTATTGGTACAGCAGAAAACAAAGATCCGTGGCACTCGGTTCAACAGAATCAGAATACATGGGAGCAATTCAAGCTGCATGTGAGGCTATCTGGATGAGGAAGATCCCGGTCAGTTTTTTCGATTCTCATTTAGATCCTACAGTGATACATTGTGATAATCAGAGTTTCATTAAACTAGTAATTAATCTTGTGTTTCATGATAGATATAAACATATAGATATCCAGTGTCATCATATCAGATATTATGTGTAGCGCAAGATCATGTTGCTTCAGTATATTCCTACGGAAGATCAGGATGCAGATACTCTGATGAAGGCACTCAGCAGGAGAAAATTCGAATACCATAGAGGCAGGATAGGGGTGAAGGATAATCCCTACCTTTTTGAGAGGGAGTGTTGAGATTCAACAAGATGATGAGCTTAGTGAAAATTAAGCACCTTCACTAAGTGGGGCCCATAGGCTATTTTTAGGTGTATATCTATTTTTAGAAATGGTGAGCATATTCTATAAGTTGTAGGATGCTATTTGTAGATGGTTGGTCAAATGTGAAAAATAAATGAGATTCTATTTTTAGAATATTGGGCAAATTCTATTTATAGATCGTCAATCTAAAAATAGATGCATGTCAATACAGTGTGTAATGGTTGTTGATTCTACTCAGAGCTTGATGTACTAAGATTTGTATGATATTATTACATGATTCCATTGATATACATAATATAAGATAGTTGGGGGTTTTAGCTTTAAGCTTTCCCATTAAGAAACTGTGTTTATGTGTGATTTATTTTCTTCATGCGTTTGCGATTGGCTATTTAATATCCGCAAACAATTAAGTGGAAGGATCTTGTATTTAACATAAGATTAATTTGTTATATCACGAGAATATGGTAATACTATCAGTATTAATAAATTTCTACAGTGAAATGGGTAGTGCTTACATCACCACTTAAGTGAAATGATAAAATATTTGAGCTCATACCTTTAATATTCCTACTTTTAATCATACATGAAATATGACCTAATCCTGACTACTGATAATAGACCCATCGTTGCTTCCCGAGGATGCGTTCATATGTTCTTACCTTCCGTCTTCAATATCCATCCCTCACGAAATAAGGTATGCATCTACAACCATATATTAATTTGTAGTGATATTTGAGTGCCTCCGTGACAACAACTCCAAAATTTTGGGTAAATTAATTTCTTGATAAATAAAACAACTAATAACCTATACATTAATTATCAACCAAGGAACTTATTTTTGTTTCAAGGAAATCAGAAAAATATATGCAAGAAAATGCCAACAGCTAACACTGGTTCTACATGATCATGTTCTACACTATGAAGTTCATTCGAAAAGAAATAAAATGTAAGACTTGAAAAATAATACTAAATCTCAAAAATAGAAAGTAAATGATAGGAAAATAATTATGCTAACCACACGACTTGAATCAATACTAAATTAAACCACACCTTGCTAGATTTTAAATTTAACCTATTGCACTCACCATAATTTACATGTTAATAGATAACAATAAATTAAATGAAATCTAGAAATTGCAAGAAATGACATATCTGGAAAATGAACCAGCCAAAAAATTATTTTTAAAGAAAGAAAATGTACTTTAAATAACAAAAATTTAAATTTAAATAAACAAGCACACAACTAAACTACTTTATATTTTCAAGGAAACACCTCATCCAAGGTGGTAGGCCCAACTGCCCAATACTTAGTTCTGCCTTGAGAAATAATTCAGATCAAATTACAAGTAACATGTAGAACTCAATGGATAGTTTCATTCATTAAAATATATGAGAGAAATAATTACATCAGAATGAAGCTCTTAGCTTTGTCTCAAGTTCAACAATTATTCATCTCATATCAAACAATTTTTCATTCCCCCTATTTGATCTATGTTTTCATTTAAATACACAGAGAACAAAGGGAAATTATAACGAAATTTATTACAAAATAATTTTCCAATACAATTATAGATTTTATACAACAAAATGATCAGAAATATCATATCTGAAATATATTTCCATCATGATTCAACTAGAGAAAGTCGAATCTCGTATTGCAATTGGAAGAATTTGGAAAATGGCCACAACAACAAATCTATGAAAATCATCCTCGGAGAACCTTTAGTTTCTCTCAATCCAGACCAAATTGCAGAAATTTTATCATTGGAAAATGGAATTGATCTGTTCTACAGAAAACCCATGTCTCGGATTTTCAAGATTCATCTTCATTTGTATGAAATAGTCACCGCAAAAATGTCACTTTTTATCCCAACGAATTTGTGAGTTGGAATAGCTGGAGATCGAATTTCCAATTTGGAAGAGATATTGGAGGCTAAAAGCGTGAGTGATGTTATAATAGATTAGTAAACCATATTCGACAAAATTATGCATAATAATTATCAATTTATTAAAAATAAAGGAGAATAAGTATTACATATACATAAGAGCATAAATAATTATAAAATGGAATTAAATGATAAAGTATGATAAAGAATGGTAGAAATGGATGAAATAGATGTTAAAAAGTGGGAATAATAATGACAATTTAATGGCCCAACAGTAAGGGAGGAAAGTTAAAGAGAGAAAATGCTAGATCACCATATTGAATGAGTTACTGAGTTGAGGTATCAAAAAATTCTCATTATCAATGAAAGAAACCTCGGGATTAAAAAAATATTGATCACAATAACTGCATTTAATTATGATTACATTGTTTTAATTATGAGTCTATTTATATAAAATTCCTCTGGTAATGTTATGCATGAGATCTTCTGTAGGTATGAATTCTCTTGAATTTTCCAAAACATTAATTGAACAAGTTTTTTAGGAGATGTTTTCATATTTTATTATATATCCAATGTTTTGTAATTGAACGGAATGGAGATGAATTGCGAGGCAATGTTTTGAAAAAAATCTTGTATATGATTGAATTCTATATAATTTTCCAAAAACATTAATTGAACACACGTTTGGAGCATATGCTTTGGGCTTTTATATTATATGACGATGAAAATGAACATTCAACAATATTTTTGGATATTAGATATTTGTTCCATTCGTATTATTTATTTTAATCATAACCATAATGATCGACATTTGAATATGGATAAATATCTTATTACGACATCAATGTTTATTACTATTTAAGATTTCTCAACCACAAAGACTGATTACTCTATCTTAATTCTGAGATTTCTTGCCATTTTTGTGGCGAATTATGATATAATGTTCCACATAAGTTTTAGAGGATATCATTTGAAATTTTATATTATATATAATTTTATTTTAATGATCAGAATGAAATTGAATGTTCAACAATAGTTTTGGTTCTTCAAAATCGGTTATATATTTAGTGTTTATTTTAATCATAGCTATGATCAGTGGAATTTGAATATGGGTATAATTTGTATTAATATAGTTGTTTTGGTTACTATGAAAATTTTCGAAAAAAAAATATTGATTACTCTCTTTTAATTTTGAATCATTCTACCAAATTTTTGAAGTTCTCAGCAATGATATTTGTGCATAAGTTTTTGCAGATGTGCTTTGTGCTTTTGTTTATGTACATTGTTTACTTTCACATAGGCTTTATCTTATTACATGACTTTCTTCAACAACTTTTCCACTTCGCTACTCATAATCAATTTTGCATGTTCACACACATTTTCAACCCTATACATTTCTTAAGTACACCTATATTCTGCAAAGAATTTTTTGTGGATACACACAAGCTATACACTTTCATACACATTATTTACTTTTCATATTTTTTTGGCATATTCTTATGATGTAAACCACTTTTACTAAATTTGATAATAAAATGATCATCTCCATATTGGTTCTAGGTTTTGCTAGCTATTAAACTTACATTTTTCCCTTCACATATGCAATATGTGTTGTTCGAATATTTTATTTATCTCTATAGGAATCTTGTTTTGATACTCATCAATTCATGTATGTCTTATATTTTCATGGATCTTATTCGACATATGCCTTAGCTCACAAACAAATGTAATAGTATTTTCATCTTGTTAACGATAAGGTAATATAGGTGGTTGGGTCAATAATCAAATAAATTTGTGTATAATATTTTCTCGATTCTAAAAAAGTAAGTGATGCAAATTTTCCCCTCCACACAGACCTTAACTCATAGAAGTATTAGCTCTTTATACATATTTTCATGAAGATCCTTTACTTTTACGAGTGTAAGTTCCAGTAAGCTTTTTTCAACCAAAGGCACCTGGAACATAGGTCCATAGACATTAACAAATGAGAAATACTACCATTGTTCAATTTTATATATATATATGGAATTAGAAATTTAAATACAATTATACATAGACATTTTTGCTTCCACATAGTTGTTGCATAAGTCTATATGCAATGATTTTGTTTCCATGTTTCTGTATTAGTAGTTAGAATAGTATAGGGAGAAGCTAATATCTAATTACGATCCTCACAATTGGGTTTAAATATGATTCTAATATATTAGAGTATGTGGGAAAATACATAACTAATTTTTTAATACTAGGTATGAATCTGTCTAAATGACTCTTAGTATATGTCATCGCAGATTCTCACACTAGTCAATAAAAAAATACAATGAAAACATATATGATATAATGTACAAGTTTTATTATTATTATTATTGTCAAAAACTTGTACTTATATGTTTTAATTTTTTAAATTTCAAGAAATGTTATATATTTAAAACATTTGTTTTTAATTGAGTTAATTTCATTATGTGGACTACGAAAATGTCGATGAAGATTTCATTGTACTTCTTCCACAGTCTGCATTTTTCACACTGAAAGAGTAACACTAATTATTGTTATATACATAGAAATCCAATGCAATAAAGGTATATCATTATACATTTACAATTCAAATTAGTAATTCCATGGAATTTCATTCACACCAAATGAATTACCATTTTATTTTTTTATATTGAAATATTTTTATGAAAATAAAAGTGTTTTTATTCGCATTTTAATGGTAAAAAATATGTGTTTTCCTATCAAATCTGAAAGGTGAGAAGTTTTAGTGTGAAAAATAATAAATGTGTAGAAGGGCTATGTGTGGGAGAACCTCTATGCCCTTCTTTTTTCATGTTCACACACATTTCCCCTCTGCAAATTTCTTCAACACAAATCAATGTTGTACAAGATTTATTCTACACACTTCCATTGCATATGACCTTTTCTTGCGTTAGTAATCTATAATTCATTTCTTTATTTTCATGAAATTTGATTAGTGGTATCAAAGCAATCTACTTTTTCTATCTTTTTTTGTGCATGTCCCCAAGGCATAGATTTTCATGGTTTTTTGACAAGCACAAAATGTCACGTAAATTTAATCAATCTCCCATTGTATGCATTAAATTTTATTAAAAATATAATTATGGCTTAATTCTATGCATAGAAAAAGCTACCCTTTCTGTAAATGTCAATATATTTCTCAAATGTATATAGAGATAATATATGAGATGTGATAGTTCAATTAGTACTTAATCGACACGTAATCAGGACATCATTTAAGTGATTAATAACATTTAATATTATGAATTGTGTAATGATTATTGGTTGTAAACTGAGAAATAATTTGCAGAGGAGCCTACACCTAGTATTAAAAAATTAAATAAGTATTATTATTGTTATTAACAGACACTCCACTATCAGAGAATGTAAAACAATTTGGAATTTACATCAAATTGACACATAATCAGTCCACTGTGCACTCCACACTAAGAATCCATTGAGGCGGGTTGCAAGAAAAATAGGTGATTCGATGTAGAAAAAGGCCATTTTTATCAAATATAACATACCAACATTGAAAAAGTGGTGTATAACAGCTCAACAATAAAGTCATTTTGTAGTAGAACTAGCTGAACCTTTCTATGAATAATATTTCTTTGTGGTTTTATCGACAATTTATATAGTATTTTATTTCATAGAGTTATTCCACTTAGTACACATATACAAATCATATTAAAGCACTACAAAGTGTTACGTAAATGGATTGGATGGTTTTGGAATTTCAATATTTATTTCTACTACTTCTAGTAAATGGAAGCTTTGGTATTTTCAATTTATATTTATTAAGACTTCCATGCGTAACATATTTAATAAAAAAATACTAAAAATTTGTAGTTATATAGCATAATGATAAATATATAATTAAATGATATTGATAATGTTAGTGATTGAGAGAGTATTTTTAATTACAAAGTGGAAATGGCTAGTAGTGGAATGAAGGAAGTTATTTCAACCAATACAATTAAATCACTCCTATCCATGGGAAATACTAGTGGTCGACCATGTATATGGAGTATGTGAACTCGCCAATGGAAAAAAAGAATAGAAATCATATTTGGAGTAGAAAATTGGTGAATGTATCATGTGTTCCAAAAGTCTTTGATTTCAGATAAAAGGTTTATTTTTGTGCAAAAAAAATTAACTCAAGAACAAGAAAAATTATGCTAATAGCCAATAAGTGCTTAAACTTTTCAAAAGTAGATACTTTCCTAAATTCATAAGCAGGTGAGGTTAACGTTATTCAAAAATTTATTTCCCCAACATCTCACGTTGTTTTCGATCTTTCTCTCCTATATATTACTTTGTTGACACAGTCGTTTAGGGATTTTTGTTGAATCTTTTCCCTCCTGAAGCTTCAAAGAACTACATGGAATTTCCAAAAATATATTTCTTTTTTTGTTTATCACCCATGCAAAAAATATTCTATATTTTACTGAGTTGATATAATTTCCAATTAATTAGCTTTTGAGGTAGTCAATTTTTCTAGAAACAATAGATTATTTACAATGATGTACCTTATAAAATTTCTCGTAATGAGCCATGTCTTTGAAGACTTACCCTATTATCCAAAATTGAATCACAACTAAGAACCAATGCAATTATGGTATCTCATAATGTGGAAGAAAAATGTTTCTTTAGATCAATGTCTAATCCAAGATGTCTTTGTAAAGAAGACCATTTACATAATAACTTAACAAGAACCACATTGAATATTTCGATAAGGCTAAGTTTTCATATGGGGAAAATAAATGCATGAAGACAGATAAAATAATATGGTTATTCAAATTTATGTATTTAAAGGTAATCCATCGTTGTAACCAAATCTTGTTATAGATAAGTATTTTGTTGTTGAAGTCTGTAGGAAATATTGTAACTGACTAGTTATATTTCAATGCAAAAGGAAAAAATAATGTATTTATTTTCCATTTACTATTCAACTAGTCATTGTGAAGAATATGGCTTACATTTTAGACCTTGCAAAGTCTTTGTATAATATTAACTTAAGGGGAGTTGAAGTCGTTAAGGCTTTGATCGAGAGGGCCCATTTAACACACAGCTAGGTACTATTAAATATGGAAACTTATTTACAAGGGTTATAAAGGAAAGCGAAGAGATTCATAGTACTCAAACTAAAAATGAAGAACCATTAATGGATACTGAAAAAATTGTTGAAGAAACTAGTGTTAACAAGAAAGAAAAATACAAGCAAAGATGTGTAAATATTACATGACAATATCTACCTTCCATATCCAATCACTGGTTTGAGTTCATCCTCCGTTCAAAGGAAGAGAAAGGATACAATGAATGGAAAAAATGTTTATTATTATTTATTAGGTCCTGGAGATGATGAAGAGCCTCCTAAAATATTCACTCTATACAGAGCGCATACAGTTAAAACAACAAAATCTAAAACTTGCCCCAAAAGAGAAAGCATTAAACTAGCTATAGATATGGAAATTGACAGCATTGTAACAGTTTAATGGGTTGGTTCTGGTTTAGCAGAAAATTAGAAAATAATGGAGAAAATTGCAGAAGTCAATATTTTCGATGAGCACCTCTTCACATTGCAAAATGAAAAATATGAAAAGTAAAATAGAAAATTGAGAGTTGAAAATGTAAAAGTTCATCATAAAAGGGTTATTGATCAAGAAAAAATGTATATTGATGTGTTTGGAAATGGAGTCAGGAGGCTCATGATATTGCAGCAATCTACTAGTGAGGGACTTGCACAATCTAATGGCGAACAAGAAGTAGAGAAACTAAGACTGAAAAAAATAAAAGAGATAGTTCTATCATGGGAAATTGAACAACTTGTGTGAGAAAATATGATCGAAAAAGAGACCCTGAGGCACAGAGAGAAGAGACTAGACAATCTCGCAAAAGAAAGTTAGAAGCCCTCTCAAATATTGAAGAGGAAAATCAACCTCAAGCATAAATTGAAGCAGGTATGTAAATGTAAATATTATGATCTATTGATATATATTTAAAATTTTCCTAATGTAAAATGTGAAGCTTAATATTTATATGATGAACTAGTTTGAAAAATATTCTGTTTAATGTAAACAGACAGAGATATTCTTCAAAATATTGAAGAAGAAAATCAACCTCAAGCAGAAATTGAAGCAGGTATGTAAATGTAAATATTATGATCTATTGATATATTCTTAAAAAATTTCCAATGTAAATTGTGAAACTTAATTTTTATTTGATGAACTAGTTTGAAAAATATTTTGTTTAATATAAACAGACAGAGATATTCCTCAAAATATTGAAGAAGAAAATCAACCTCAAGCAGAAATTGAAGCAGGTATGTAAATGTAAATATTATGATCTATTGATATATTTTAAAGTTTTCCCAATGTAAAATGTGAAGCTTAATTTTTATTTGATGAACTAGTTTGAAAAATATTTTGTTTAATGTAAACAGACAGAGATACTCCTCAAAATATTGAAGAAGAAAATCAACCTCAAGCAGAAATTGAAGAAGGTATGTAAATGTATATATTATGATCTATTGATATATTTAAAATTTTCCTAATATTTATTGACATATTTATTAATTTAGTGATTTATTGAATATGTGTACTATTTTTTCGAATATGTACAGATGAAATCACTATCGATAATGAGATGTTAGAAAATGTTGACACTCACACATATGGAGATAAAAAAGTTGACCATGTTATACGATATCATGTCAACCGCATTTTTTAAAAGTATTTCTTAAATGAGTGAGTGACAGTTCAGGCTCAAATGTTGAAAGGTCTCATATCATCAAGGAAATTAAAAGAAGCAATGACACTATTGGGTATTCGAAAATTAACCAAAGATAAAAAAATGAAGGAAGAGGTGATAAAAAATATGAGTAGTGCTATAAAGTCAATTAAGAGATCTAGAGATAAAGATGTTTCAAATGTACGTAGAGGAATACAGATGGCAATGGTTTCACCAAGTACTCAAGAGAATCGTTTGATAACATCTATGGCACGAGCACTGGGAACCTCGCGAAAAACTCTGCACAAACATCAAAAAATTCGACTGCAAATAGATGTAAATGATGAACTCGCTTGTTGGAGAGCTATTTGTAGGCAACCATACAAATATAGACTTGGAGAAATGTTAAAAAAATAATATATGAATATTGGAAGAACAATTCGCGTGTTTCACCAACTGCAAGACATGTAATGCGAAGAAGAATAGCACGAAATCAGTATGAAGAACATGAAAAACATCTCTTGTAAACCACTCAGATAGAGTTATTCAACAAGTTCAAAGAAGAGAATCGCCAAATTCATGTTTCACTCAGTGCTTTTGTTCAACAAAAACCATGGTATGTAAAACCTATCACCGTACGCCACACTTGTTGTTGCCGTTATCATGTGGAATTTGAGTTATATTATGACACATTCCTTGATTTCGGTAGAATATTATGGAAGGATTCACCTCCTCCTTCCACTATCCGTGAATTCATCTCTCAAATTCTATGTGAAAGAGAAAATGATAAACTATTTTACAAAAAGAAATGTGTTGGTGGTAAAAAATGCGATGAATGTGGAAATTTGACTAAATTTCAAAACAAATATTGTATTGATATAAATGATCAATCATTTTCCAACATGAAAGTGAAATGGAAGAGATATGAATATATCGGTACATCGATTCAAGGTGCAAATAGTGTTAAAAGAATCGAATTACGAGAAGACGAAATTTTTTTGATAGACTTTTTGAGAAAGTTTGAGGCAGAAATTTATAAATACACGAAGCATTCCCATAGAGCTCGATGGAAAGAGTTGCAATTCAAAAAATCTTGTGAATTTTTTCCACCAGGGACCATTTTGTCAGTGATTGATTTTGCAGAAAACTACACATTTGTTCCACAAAAAGAAATTCAGAGTGAATACTATCATTCTGACCAAGTCTCCATGCTCGTCCATATTCTATATAGACATACTGAACAAAATGTCGATCATATAGAAAGCACGAGTGAAAATCGACATATCATTAAAGAATATCACTTTTATATCAGTGACGATCGTACACATGATACATGTTTTGTACAACATTGTTTTGGAAGAATTTATGATTCATTGAAAAATAGTGGAATAACATTCAATGAACATTGGATATGGTCAGACGGATGCGCAGGTCAATTCAAATCTGCACGATCATTTTTTTGGTTGTGTCGTCTTCATAAGAAAACCTGCATTAAACATTGTTGGAATTTCTTTGAGATTGGCCATGGAAAAGGAGAACATGACGGTGCAGGAGCATGCATAAAACGAGTACTTCGAAGATATCAAATGAACCACTCTGCACGCCGACTTGTGAACGCTGAAGAAGTTGTTCAATGGTGCATCGCTGCTCTAAGCCATGAGAAAAACCCATCAAGAGAAGTGCGAAGGTACATTAAATTTAATTTATATTGGAAATCTAATTTTAAACATTGTACATTTATCATGCAATGATTATTTTTAATTGTATTTTGATATCATATTTACATATTCTTTTTCTAATTTTCCATATAGAGGTTTTTATGGCATATTGGAATCGAAGACATAGATAGATCAATTGGAAATGACGTTGAAACAATAAAAGGGACTCGAAAATTGCATTCAATTCAAACAAAGTTGTCCAAAAATGTGTTTGCATTGGATAAAAGAAAATATTCTTGTTTTTGTGATGTTTGCATAGACAACACAAAATCCAATGACGTTTGTGAAAAAAAAATGTATGTGAACAATTGGAAACATACAGAGCTAAATACAAAGGCCAAAATGTCTGTTGCAATGTTTGAAGAAATGCAATCAGAGGAAACTACAATATCATCTGATGGTGATCGAGTTTCTGATCTTGTTAGAGAAGGTAAAATTTGAATTACTTTCTAATGATTTATAGATCTAGAAATAAATTTAAATATGCATAATTAAATGTTAAATTTTTATTTTATTGTGCGGGATATGTTTTTGCTGTAATTGCACCTATTGATAACGATGAAAATGTGAAGTATTATTTTATGCGTTGCACTGAACGAAAAATGAAATTATTACAAGACTATAATGATCACGGATTTCAGTATGACAGAGGGTCTATTACACTGAAAGGTTATTTTTTCAGACAAACTCATCAAAGTGGAGACTTTTTTTACTTTGAAGACTATGAACCTGATTCTGTAAGTTTTCAATATAGTCACTTGGTGTGTGCAGCACGCATAAAGTTGATAGAAGTTCAATCAAATAAAAAATCGAAAATTAAGAAATGGAAAATGTCAAAATGTGATCATGAACTGATTATTGAAGATGGAATTCCATTAGAATTTTTTTGAGTGAAGTGTCCAACAATTTATTATCTTTGGATTAAATATGTTTTAGAACTTCCAGTACTCAACTAAAAATTGATTTTCTTATGTTATTTGTGGTTTGCACATGTGTTACAAATTGTTTGGGTACAAGCACGTGCTCTAGTATCAACTGAAAGTAGTTTTTCTATACATGTGCATTGATGAAAAATGTTATATATATATATATATATATATATATATATAAATATATATATATATATATATATATATATATATATATATATATATATATTCTAGAATGAAATTAATTGTTCTTGTATATCAATTGTTCTTGTATATGTTTTCCTACCGTATGGTACAAAATATTTCACTTTATTTTGTAAGGTCAGATTCGGTCCCCATATGGCCTAGCCTCCAAGGGACGAGATAACAAGTGGTTGTCCCCACTTGCCCGAATCTCAGCTTTTAAGTACAATTTTATTGTTTATGGCAGGCATCTTACATGATGTCCTAGCCAAGGATAGATTCTCTTTGTTTCAATTTTCCGGTAAAAGTTGTCACCGAATGACCTACTAGGATATTATAAATACTATCTTTGTAAGATCATTTGGCATTCGGAAAAATTCGAAAGTCTTAGACTGTCAATCAATCTAAAGTATCATTCACCCTATGGAGTGTAAAATATTCAATGTAGATTGGTGACAATGCTCACTCCTATCTTGAAGCAGCTCCAATGACCAATTCTTTAATGAATTCCAATGCAGTAGACCAAAGTTGGTGACCCACTTGGATTTTCACCGAAGAAATTCCAAGGTAGTCTTCTTAACTTTGGCCCCCAAAGCTACAATGGAATTATAGGAAGGTGAAGAAAAATGTTTTCACTGATAGGAATTTGGTCACATCCCTTATCTCCCCTTATCAAAAAATTCCTAACTACTACATTATTCAGCATGTACTCAAGATCACTATTTCGTAATTAGAATATCACAATATCATAAGTTCTCACAAAAATAAATGGAATGCCATGACGACACTCATCTAACAATGGGGAGCTCAAAACCTAGAAAGCTCCTCGTCCCCTTAATAATAATGTGTTTAATTTAGTCTTTTAGGTGAGGATTAGGTGTGAATCTTGTTTTCACATACAAAAATAATTAATTGTTTAATTCCGTAAATTTGATTATTCACCAAAACACATGTCATATCCACTATTTGTCTCTCCTACAAATTCCCATTATTTTATTAAAATATATGATTTTATCTCACCCAACTATCACATGTTCCTAAATTTACTCCTAATTGTTCCCTATGCCCTAAATCAACTCCTAATTGTTCCCTATGCTGCTTTTCCCTTACTTATTTTTAGAAAGTTATTTTCCTAGATCCATCATAACTATGGATCTATCAAGCGCCGAGAGGGATCAAATATCTAGAGGTGCAAACCTCTTTTTTGAGTGAAAAACTTGAAGAAATGTTTTCACCTCAAGAGATTTGATCCCTCTCGGCGCTTGATAGATCCGTAGTTAAGAAGGATGTAAGTTGGTTTCAGTCGTGTGCAACCAAGGAAAAAATATCGATAATATGAGAAACATATGATTAATTTTATCAATAATATGTAAATACATCTAATATTAATATAACCATTTTAAATATGCTAAATATGTTTGAGATTTATAAAGTCATTTTAATTTTAAATCTTCTTAGTTACCTCAATTTGTTGAGATGATAAATACTGTAGAATAACTTTAATAATGGAAAATGATCAAATAAATTTTTTGAATGCAAAGTGACAATGTAATAATATTGAATGATAGAATGTGAATAATTAAAATGTAATCAATTACGAATAGCAATTAGAATTTAATCAATTACAAATAGCATTTATTGTGATCAATCTTAAACTATTTTCTTCTTCTATTCTTATTGTCACCCTTATTAGTTTTGTCATCTTTCCGTATTGATTATATTAAAAAGAAAGTAAAAATCATAAATCATAAACCATTTAAATATTTAGCTCAAACTCTTGTAGTAAACACCATACCTCAAGTCTCTCTTGGTCTCCAATATTATTAGGTTTAATTATTATAACACAAAAATCGTTCTACATTGTCAATAATTTTTTGCGCTTACACTGAAATCAACGAACACTATTAATCCAATGAATTTACAAGTAATGTACCATCATACATGAAATTATATCAAATCAGAAATCAACATATACAATGAAATCAATGGGGATTGTCTTGTTACAAGTAACATTTCAATTTACCACATGTGAAAATGTAGGTTCACATTCTATCATTCATGTAGTTTTAAAAACTTCACATGCCATGCCAAATATAATTCAACTATCCAACAAAAACATTTAACATTAAATATCACATGCCAAATGTAATTCAAATGACAACATTACTTCACATTCACGTGCCAAAAGTACTAAAACCATCCAAAAATTAAATAAAACAAATTATATAATAACATTGTAATAAAATACATGTCCAAAAATTGTAAATCTCACTTGAGTATCAAACTGTATCAAGTTTAACAAATTTTAAAACCATCTAAATTTTGAAATCAAATCTATTGTAAATCATGTCCATCAAATGGAGGATCTAGCGACTGGGTCTCAGTCCGCGCCCTATCCTGTGAATAGGAAACCTACATACACAATGCACATGTACTTGAACATTAAAATTTGAAGTTTTAAAAATGAATGAGAATATATATCTAGAACTTCATGTAAAAAACAAAATATAACAAAAAAATCATGCAATACCTCGTAAGGTTCCCTCTCCATTTGATGAACAGGTTCTCCCATACGAACATCTGCAGTGGTAAACTGTACAATATACATGTACAGTTATATATATATATATATATAATTTATATAAATTAAAAACTTTCAAATGAAAATGCACGTGTACATATATAAACTTATTTTCAATAATATTAAAAAAAGTAACTAAAGACAACTTGTTCAAATGCTGTGGATGTTCCTATCTCCGTCGCTAGAGTCCCCGGATTAAAGAAATCTTCTATAGGAACCTAAATTCAAAAAATTTTAAATAACTCAAAATATAGATCTCTCTCTCTCTCTCTCTCTCTCTCTCTATATATATATATATATATATATATTCTACCTCAAAAAGTTCCATTAAAAATTGAGATATATATATGTATATAACTTTTTGAGGTAGAATATATATATATATATATATATATATATATAACTTTTAAACATAAATTTTAAACTTGTGAAAAATTGTCCATACTTGTGGCTCATCTCCCAATGAAGTAGAAGGTACATCTCCTAAGGAAGAAGAAGGTACCGCCATCCCAAAAACATCAGACGGAATCGGTACCTGTTAAAACATTTTATCAAATTATATATATACATACATGTACATGTGTGGCAACAATTATTTATTCTAGAGTCACTTAAAAAACACTAACACACATGTGCCAACATATCATGATGGTCAGACCCATCTGCATCGTTTGAACCAGAGGTCCCGAACGTAATATTAATCATACATTTTTGTTAGATTAATGTACACATACAAATAAATGTATACATGTACATACACATGTATTTATTACAAATTGTACACATGTATATGTAAATATAATTTCAAACCCTAAGGTCACTAACACATACCGTTCTGGTGCCCTCTTCCTCATGAAAAATTAGGTCTTGCAGACCATTGCGACAATTTATTGCATATGTTCGGAGATCTTCAACATTCATGTTGTAAATCTCCTCATCTTTACGACAAAAAAAAATTGGCACGTTCATTTTCACGTGCTCTTTTTCGATTTAAACAAAGATCAACTCCACTCAATCCGCTGTGAATATTGTCGATCATAACATCTCTTGCTTCTTGACTTATTTGAGAAGTCGCATCCATCTCTGATCACAGGGTTTCGACTCGAAACGGTCGACTCACCAATGGTGGCTCAGGGCGAGGCAACTCCACATCTCGCTTAGCACCCTTACGTTGATATAATCGACCTCTCCCCGGGCCAAAAAATTCTAAAGTAAGGTCATTGTAGTTAGGTTTCATGCCTGAAAAAAAATTCTGCATAAAACATTTGTGCAAAATAAACAGGAACCTCATCGTTCCATGGAAGCCTTCCAAAGGCCGCAAGATGTCGATCATTCAAATAAGCAACTTTGTTTAGGTGCTTGAAATACTGCACCTTCAACATTTTTATTTTTGGCCCTTCCTTATAATTAAACATTGACTTGGCCTCTGCTCTTGTAACTTTTTGTTTTATGTCCTGCCATTTATCGGGACCTATCACTGTTTCTTTTCTCTTTCTCATCAGTTCTACAAACGAATCAGTCGTTGGCCCCAAGTTTCTATACACATTTACCATTTCACCCAATGAATGTGTAACTATTTCGAGGCTTTGTCTACTCTCAGCAGGTAGAGACAAAGCCACGAGATCTCTTTGCAATTTTGCATGAAGGCTTTCACACCTTTGTAAGGTGCATTCCGCCATGTTGGTTTCCCATGGTATATCAGTAATCTCCGCCGGATAAGTTGTGCTGGGTTGACAGCCTTCTTCTTGAATGTAGCGAGCTGCCCTACGTCTATTTTGACCACTAGCTCGAACATTTTCGGCCTTTGCATCAATATATATAAAATTTCCTATATTAGAAAAAACACGGGTAAAAAAAGTTGTACAATTTTAATGAAAAAATATTGAAATTGATGGCCACCTTGATGTTGTTGGTTAACATCATCTCCAACATGACCCTGCTGAGAACCAACCCCAGAATGAAGCTGCTGAGAACTAGACCTACAATGACCCTGTTGAGAACCAGCAGCAGTTGATTGGCCTTCGGGGGAATAAATATCACCCCCTTCCCGCAACCTGCTACCACTCATACCTTGACCGGTTGAACCTTGGCCACGATCCATGGATGGAGTTGAAACCCTTCTCCTCTTACCTCCTAAAAATTAAAATATGAAACTTATTAACAACTAAATTAACTCAAATTTAATAAAAAAATTAATTCCATATGTACACATGTATGGAGATTTAAGATTATATTTAAATACTGTGAACATTCCTCGATCCCTGAACCTCCATATGGGATTCGATTGATCTTCGTTGTTCATCCTCCATGATATATATCTATTGGTCGACATTTACACAAAATAGATTTCAAAAAATCAATTTGTAATTTAGTGTACACAAACTATGTACAACACAACTTTCAAAGCAATAATTGATCATGTGTGAAACTAAATTTAATCGAAAAAGATATTATAAAAATGATAAGTTCACCAAATTGCGCTTTTACATGGTGGGAGCACACTTGGTATAAAATTTACTACTTATACACTTTAGTTTGTGGGAGAAATGACACATGTACATAGTTTACCTTAAAGTCGTTGTGTTTTACGAATATTAAAATGAAGAACTTCTATTTAGATCCATTCCAGAGATTGACTGTAGGGGCATTTACTAGATATGTCACCTTTCATAAAAGATGAGATCCAAAGGCTACTTGGCCCTTTATAGACTCTGCCTATAGAACTTGTAGAAGTAAACACTAGAGGCATTAACAATATCAAAGAACGTTTTCATGCTCAGACATGGGAATGTGTCTCTTTCCCTACGCAAAAAAATAGTTCAAGGTAGTTAATCTTCATAGACATGTCATCAAGGAAGTCAATGTGATCATCCCCAATTTACTTTTTATGAAATTAGGCTTGGAATCCTCTACAACCTGGTGGATGGAGTTGAATGGGAACTAGGTTGAAAGGCCTTTACAAAATACATGCTAGTGAATAACACTTACTAGGTTATGCTGACAAATAAAGTGCGAGAAATGTTTTCTCCTCGAGGTTGTCCAATTGGGTGTGTAATACCAACCCTACCCATTTCCTCACAGGTTTCTCTCTTAGGTTACAAATGTCTTCCACCTTATTAGTTATATATTTTTCAATTTCCTGAGGATTCCTTGATTTTTTTCTCCTACCATCTCCCTCTATCACTCCCCAAATTATTGCCATAAAAAATGCCCCATTGAGGATCTAGAGCAATGTGTGCACCATACTTAGAACTGTCATTGCTGCTAATTGAAATTGGAGTCATGTATACTAGATTGCTGGCTTAAGTGGCTCTTACTTGGACAATATCCTGAGATGAGTTTGACATGATGGTCATATGAGGTTGGAAGCTACTTGGTGTAATTTTCCTTAAATCTTCAAAAAAACAGAGCAAAAATTTCATTTTCGATCATTTTTTGTTAGCTTCTGCATACAACAAATGTTATCACAATTGCAACACAATCATGTTCCATGCGCATGAATTATGAATGTCGCAAGCCAAATTGCAAGGAAATTTGCATTCATTTAGGCAAAAGAAGTCTATGACATTAAGGTCCATGCTAGAAAAAATTATGCAAATAAAGTTGCTAAGTCTTGATACTTACCATGTGTTTCAAAGCCATAACGAAGGTTGGCTTTGAGAGTGTCCTCCCAAAGCCCTGTCTTGAGATGAAATTTAATTCAATGTCTCTTAGAGTTGCAAGGTGGAATTGATAGAACTATTTGATTTCTTTACCATAAATGGGAAGAAAAGACGCCACAAGATTTTGGGAAGGTCCACTTTTGAGTGAGAGCCTCATGATTACAACCTAATCATGAGAATCAAATGGGAGTGCATCCTTATTTTGAAAACAAATAGGATTCTAAGCTACCTAGAGCATCATTACTTTTTAGGGTTGCTTGTATCCCATAAGGATTCATAGGAAAATAATTGTGTTGATTGTCTAGAGATATATGTATGTGCGTTTTTCATTATGTTCTCTATTTCTTACGTTGTGTTTCATTATGTTTTATATTTCTTACATTTCTGCCCTCCTATTTTTCTTTCCACTCAAGGTTTATAAAATAACATGAGAAGCAACATGAGACTTGGAACAATCATTTTCATTATCTAAGAATGACTTAAAATGACCTTATATGTCTTCTCATTTTAGAGCTCAAATTTTTAGGAAGGATTTAAGTATCCACCTTTCATGAATCACTAGAAGATGTTGATAAAGAATATAGGAAGACAAAAAACTAACCAGTGGTGTACTAAATGTATTTCTTGGGAGGTAGATTGGCATATGGACTTTTGGTAGCTAAAACTTTTCCAAATAAGTGAATGTATTTTAAAACCAAACCTATAGTTTATTTTAGTTTAGACAAGGTCTAGAATTTGAAAAGTGAATTCCCTCTTTCTTCCTCTTACATGTCCAATGATCGGAATCTGGATTGAGGGAAAAAAAATTCCTAAATAAAAATTTTGCATTTTATTTGTACACAAGTTTTTAAAAGCTAATTAACTCATAAATTTTTCACAAAATACACTTAAAGCTTGACACAAACCCCTTCCCAATTGGCTAACTTAAAACAATCCTAAACACATTTTTATTTAACTAATGAGGGAGATAGCCCAATAAAACTAGTTTGTCCATATTCAAATCAAGTTGGTATCAAAGTACAGTTTAGCTCATTTTAGTCAAGGTTAGTTAGAAGAATTAGCTATTGGTTTATGTCTTCAATTTCCTCTCAAAATGAATGTGTACGTGCTTTTGAGAGACACAATAGACCTGAATAAGGTCCAAATTTTTGATGAAAATGTTCTATGAAAATAAAGGGTTAAAGGCAAACATGTAGAAGGCATAGTTAATACAAGGCATAGTTGAGCCAAATGTTGTTGAGGAAGGGCCTAATTATTTGGGTCTTGGTTATGGAAAACATGGAGAATGCTCCAAAGCCAAGGAGGCACATGAAGTTGTTCCAACAAGGAATTTTATTTCGTGTTCATTACCTCAAGCATGTGAAGTTTGTGTTCATGATGAATGGAAAAGTTTGACGCCCACTTTGCAAGAAGATGTTAATAAACATGCAGCTAATGAGATTTTAAAAGAAGAGGATGTTGAAAGCTCTATCTAGTCATTGAATTCATTGCTAGTATTCAGAGGAGAGCCACTACCTCATCAAATTCACCTAGGACTCAAACCATTATTTTTAAATTTGAAATATCATGGTGTGTTGTTTCAATGCCTGAATCCACAACCCTAACATAAATTGTTTTATTCTTTTTTTGCAATATTTAATTGGTTATATTAAAATTCAGTTGAATTTAAAATTCTTGGCTTAGTGGCATGAACCAAACATATTGTACATATTAAATGAGGAATTTCGCTCTCCCAATCATTTCTAAATCACCCATGTATCACCAAGAAAACATGTTTTAAAAGAACATACTTTGGTATGGGAAAGACCTTAGGTTTCAAATATTATAAGAAGGTTTTTGATATGGTTGAGAGAATAACATTTTAGCCCCATTACTCATGCATGGCAAGCTAGCTACATTTGGAATTTTAACAAGACTCTAAAAGGTCTAAAATCACAAACCTCGTTAATGGTTGACAGAGTCAAATCTTACACCTAGTTGGCTAGATCACGCTATGTTAAATACTTGGCCACTAGCAGGAATAAGAGTTCCATTTTGTGTTATTGTATTTTGTTCCATAGTTGAAAATACAACTAGAGTGTGAAGTTAGAGAGAAAAATGTATGAAGTTAAGTTTTTATAGCAACCTTACACGCTAAAAGTCTTAGCTAACTCTAGAGAGATTACCTCTTTCTTTGTACTCACATATTTTCCATACCATAAAAGAGAGAGTAGAGCATGTTTACATTTTAGTGTTGTTTTTCTCCCATAAGGATTTCCTAGGGAAACAGGAGTCTAGAGCATCATTAATTTTTAGGGTTACTTGTCTCCCATAAGGATTCATAGGAAAATAATTGTGTTGATTGTCTAGAGATATATGTATGTGCATGTTTCATTATGTTCTCTATTTCTTATGTTGTGTTTCATTATGTTTTATATTTCTTACATTTTTGCCCTCCTATTTTTCTTTCCACTCAAGGTTTATAAAATAACATGAGAAGAAACATGAGACTTGGAACAATAATTTTCATTATCTAAGAATGACTTAAAATGACCTTGTATGTCTTCTCATTTTAGAGCTCAAATTTTTAGGAAGGATTTAAGTATCCAGCTTTCAAGAATCACTAGAAGAGGTTGATAAAGAATATAGGAAGAAAAAAAAAAAACCAGTGGTGTACTAAATGTATTTCTTGGGAGGTAGATTGGCATATGTACTTTTGGTAGCTAGAACTTTTCCAAATAAGTGAATGTATTTGAAAACCAAACCTCTAGTTTATTTTGGTTTAGACAAGGTCTAGAATTTGAAAAGTGAATTCCCTCTTTATTCCTCTTACATGTCCAATGATCGGAATCTTGATTGAGGGAAAAAAATTTCCTAAATAAAAATTTTGCATTTTATTTGTACACAAGTTTTTAAAAGCTAATTAACTCATAAATTTCTCACAAAATACACTTAAAGCTTAAGCTTATGTATTTTGTCAATTTTTATCATATATTTTTTGGTAAGGGTAAATGTTTTTTTATCTATAGTACAAGTCATGAGTTCCCCAATTTTACCTTATGTAAAGCATGATTCTAGGATTACTACAATTTGTACTTGGTTTTTTATTGTGATGATGCCCTGTCTCAATCACTTGGCCATCTCTCGATGGGTAGTTAAATATTTATAACAATACTTAAGTAATATTTATCTAAATTTGCATTATGTGAAATTATGTAAAAAATGGTATAATATTTTTCATAAAATTGCTCGTTGAGTTTATCATATATTTCAATGAAAGTTGATTAAATATGTTTTCTTTAAAAGGATCTAAAAATTTTGTTAAGGTATGAATTTTCAATTTTGTGTGGTTCTCTATCAACCTTCACTTCCTCATTTCTAGAAAAAATCTACTTGCTCATTCGTATACCCACTTTCTATTCAAATGCATGAGTTTTGAACTCTCAGTAACTATGTTTTTCCACGCAGGAAAATTATATGTCAATATGTCATGCTTCTTTAATTCATCTTTTATAGATGACCGGAGCATCCCTTTTTAATCTATCCCTTTTGACTTCGGATATGTGGGCAATACTCATCCGCATATTTTTCTATCATAAAGCAGTGAGTAAAATTGTATTCCATTTGTGTCAATGTTAAGGTTAAGCACATGGATTAAAGTTTTATATTTAAAATACATTGCCACGGTGTACATTTATATCTAAAGAGTCCAAAACCTCATTCAAGACCATATATTTTGTTGCTGTAGTTTGATTGGTTATATTGCATTGCTTTTGCAGTTCTTGCTATGGGCCTCACCATCTAGTGATTTTAGTTAAAAAATTATTTACATGGAATTTTGAAGTATCCTAGAATGTTTATTATTTATCACTAATAGCCTTGGTGATTTAGTTGTTTGTTTTGATGCTACTTGGTTACCCATATTTAATAGTTGTTCATGTTTAATTCATTGTTAAGGCTTCTTATTGGCCTGTCAGGATGTATTTTTCTCAAATCCATAATGGCTAAAAGAATGAAATTTATCTATGAAAAAGAGAGGTCATATGGAAAACAAATTGTTTGCAAGTGTTGTTTTGAACCCATAGAACTTGCAACCCCAATATGGATACAATACTAAGTAATATGTATAGCCTCCTCATCTAACTTAGCCAGGGATTTGCAATACTATATTTGAGTTGGCTAGCTCCATTTCAGGATATTATAATGTTAGATTATTATTTCTATAGATTTTGATTATGGTAGTAAAATGTTACAAAAAACCGAAAACTACAAATAATATTATTCTAGATATATGTAAAAAGGACATGGTAGATAAAATCAAACAATATTAAACTTTTCATAAATAGTTTAGATAAAAATACATTTTCTAATTTTGATTGTAAATTCCAAGGCTTAAAGCAATAATTTTTCCAACATTTTTTTTTAATTAATAAATAAAAAAGAAGCATTTTCAATCAAAATCACATCCAGCATATAATAAAAATAAAAAAAACAATTTAAAACTTCATACACTATGACATTACTATGGCAAAGAGCATAAAAATATACTAGTAAAAAATCCCTTTCTATAATAATGGAGAGCTTCAAATATACAAGAAAAAAAAAATCTTTCAGCCTCCTTGTATCCCAAAGAAAGATTTGCTCAAACAATCATATTTTAAACAATTAAAACTTGGAGAAAATCATCTGTTTTTGAATTTCAATTATATAAAAAAATAGTCAAATATAAGACAAGAGTTACTCATACTATAAAAGTTTAAATAATATTAACTTTAAAAAATATATATTTGGGAATGAACCAAAAAAAAAAAAATTATAAATTTCATATACAGTAACTTAAATCCATATTAACACCTCTTGATAAATATGAAATCAAATTAAATCTATATTAATTAATTTAATAGTTTAAATCCCTATTTGTGGTGTGCCAAATAGAAATATTCAAAGCGAAAGTTACAACTTACAAATATTACTCAAATATATCACAAAAGGAAATAGAATAACAAACATAATGGACAATATGAACCAAAGTATTATACCTTTATTGATATGGATGGATTCTTAATTACAAACATTTGAGTAAAATATGATGAAGCTTTGGGGGAACTTTAATGAAACACTTTGTGGAAAATATCAAATGAGTTAATAAAGTGGCTGCTAACTAGTCTAAAAAGAAGGCAACATAAGATAAAAAGGATCTTTCAGAAGTAGAAAAATTCATTTCTAGGCTTTTTGACAATAATGTAAATGCAATTTTTACTGAAAAAGACTTGCAGTCTTTGAAAATTTTGGAGGGGAGAAAGCAAGCACTATTAGAAAAGGAAATAGTTTAATGAAGACTTCAAAGTAGAGCCATATAGTTCGCTAAAGGTGATAACAACACTAATTTTTCTAGAAACATGTAAATCATAAAACCTGCAACTAAGTTGCAGATTTGGAAAAATATTACAGCCATGAAACAAGACTTTTATAATTTGATTAAGGAGAGGCAGATGTCCAAGTTGTCATGGAGACAATTAAAATTTCAAATCCCTCCATGGTGTCAAGAAAATGGTAGAGAAGAGGGTAATGAGCATGCTGAAGCTGAGAGTTATGTGGAGAAGCTAGAGGCAGGCGTCATATGGATAGAAAAAAAAGAATAGAAAAGAAGATGATCCAATCCTGCAAAGTAGGCTACTTACTTGCACACTTTTTTTGTAGTTTTTGAAAAATAGTCGAATGGCTCAACAAGTGCTCCAAATAACATGGGGAAGATGGGCTATCCACTATAAAAGTCTTTTCATTCATCAATGTGCAAAAGTGGAGCAACGATAAATGGCTAATATCAAAAATCTATAAATAAGGGATGAATTGTACATTCAATAAATGTACATACATCATAAAAAATTATAAATGTACTGAAGCATGCAACACAAAAATATATATGTAAAACATGAGTTCCTATCGAATTCTCTGGATGAGTACACTAGAGGAAGCTTTTTTAGGTGAAACCAGATGCGGCACACTTCAGGATTTTTTGTTCATAAGCTTACTGCCACATTACCAAGGATGCAAAAAAAAATCTAGAACCAACAACAAATTTGGGAATATTTGTGGGGTTCACTGATACACCTCACAACTAACGGGTGTACCTTCCATCTCACAGGGTGACAGCTCTTTGTAGAGATGTGAATTTTGATGAAGAGAAGGCCATGAGATGTTCCCTTGAGAGGGAGCTTTAGTTGCATGCAGATGAGGATATTTTATCTCCAAAGGAAGAACCTCATGATGTTTTGGAGCAGCCACAAACAAAGGAGAAGAGAGTGGAAGAACCCACTCATGAAGAGACATCTAGAGATGGAAGGAAGCACACCAAAGAGGTTGACATATTGATTATGCTAGAGACAATTTCAGAGCACCCACATCACAGCGCAGGCAGAGGACGTCACCATGGTGATACACTAGCTACATGGCTCTTATAAGTGAGAGTGTAGTGATCGAGCCATCCTCATTTGAGGAAGCAGTGCAGAAACTAGTATGGGTTGATTCCATAGTAGAGGAGTGTGACTCCATTATCCAAAACAGTGCTTGGGAAATTTTCCCAAGGCCAGAAGACAAGTCAGTTGTAGGATCTAAGTGGATCTACAAGGTGAAGCAAGCACAATATGGGAGTGTTGAGAAACAAAAGGCCAGATTTGTGGCCAAGGAATTCTCTCAGATGGAGGGAATTGAGTATGAGGAGGAATTTTCTCTAGTATCAAGGTACTCTTCAATAAGATATATTTTATCACTTTCAGTGCAGATGGGATGGAAGATACATCAAATGGATGTGAATACAACCACCCTTAGTGGAGTTATTAAGGAAGAGGTGTACGTGGAGAAGCTGGAAGGATTTTAGGCCTTCAATAGAGAGTTTCATGTGTATAGATTCAATCGACCATTGTATGTATTGAAACAAGCACCCTATGCTTAGTACACCGGGATGGAAAACTATTTCACCAGAAGTGAAGCAGATGCAAACCTTTAACATACTATGGTTGAAGGTAAATTATTGATTATAGTATTATATGTCAATGATTTAATTCAAATAAGTTATGAGAAGACGATAAAATATTTCAAAGAGGATTTGGAAAGAGAGTTTGAGATGAAAGCCATGGGTCTCATGCATTATTTCCTTGGTTTGGAAATTTGGCAAGCAGATGGGGAATTGTTTGTCTCTCATGGAGATTATGCCAATGAGATACTGAATAAGTTTCACATGGAGAGAAAAAAACCCATGGAGACTCCTCCAGAATGGAATTGGAGGAAGGAATATGCTACTTCAAGCGAAGTGGTATAGGCTACCATTTATAGGAATATTATGGGTTCACTTATGTACTTGGTGAACACACGACCATACATGTGTTTTGTAGTTAAGTAGCTTAGTAAAGTAACCAAACTCTATTCGAATGTATCCAAACATGTATTGAGATACCGCAAAGGCACCATTCAAATTGGTCTTTGGTACAGAAAGACAGAGGGAGTGAAGCTTCAAGGCTTCACAAATGCAGATTGGGTATGGATTACATCTGAAAGGAAGAGCACATCAGGGGGAATATTTAGTATTGGGTTAGCAATAGGTTGTTGTTACAACAAGAAGCATAGATTAGTTGCACTCAGTTTAGCAGAAGTAGAGTAAATGGTTGATATTCAAGCAGCTTGTGAGGCTATCTGGATGAGGAAGATCCTTGTTGGATTATTTGGTCAGCTGATGGATCCTATAGTGATTTACTATTAAAATCATAGTTGTATCAAACTCTCTCATAATCCATCTACAATATTGTGTGCATAGGCGGATCATGATGCTAAATTACATTCCTACAGATAAACATGATGCAAATATCTTGACTAAGGAATTGTCAAGAGGAAAATTCGAGCTCCATAGAGGAAGGATTGGGATATTCGATAATCCATTTTGTGCTGAGAGGGAGTGTTGAAAATGGCACCAATAAATATTCTAATTTAATTTTCCCTTGAATTAAATCAGAAGAAAATTTCAATTCCACATCACATGACAACTTATATGAGTTAACTAAGTTATGAATAACTTGTATGAGTTAACTAAGTTATTAGAACACTAGACAACTTTTGCACAATCTCTTAATTTTTATGCTTGTCTATGGATTTTTGTCTACATTGCACGATTTAAAGGTAAGTGGCTCGGAAATTGTTCTTCCTTGTTACATTTTATGTATGAGGTACAAGATTAAAAATTAGTTACAAACTATGAAGTATGTAGATATGCTACCACCCGTCAAGGACTCGTCACTTGTGTTTTATGGTTCTAGAGATGAGTGGACACCATGGAGGATGTCGTTGATACCATCCATCTCTTAGGGAATCTCTTCCAAATAGGGGACATTTTGGAGATGTCCTTCTTAGACACGAAACACTCTTGGATGTCTCTTCTTATGCATGAATGTCTAAACATTCCTTGTCCATTAGATATTTTATGGTGTCAAAATTTATTTTCAATTTCATTTTAAGCTTACTAAATAAAAACTAAATCATTCACCAATTCAAAGCCTAACCTATGTCCAAAAATGTTGACAACTTCAATAGCTTTAGATGGTTCGTTTTGCAGTTATATGCTTGGAGATTGTTATTTTTCTATCAGGTTAGAGATTCAATGGGTAGCAATGAACTTTTGTTGTGGGAACCCAAAATATTGAACAAAATTGGGTTTGCAGATTCAATATTCAGACCAATAAGTTATTCTTTTACCTCCAGGTTCAACTGAAAATATTATTGTCATTTTGAAATCATTGTCATTTCTGGTAGCAAGATTTTTTCTTTCCTTAACATTCTTCTCTGCGATCCCTAGACTTCAACAATCCCTTCAAATGAATTAAAACAATGTTAATTTTAACAACTTATTAGATTGTTGAGAATGTAGGTTGGTCATTTTGTTTAGAGGGAGGTTCTTACATGCATTAACAGTTAGAGAGAAATGTATAATGTGCAACTTAGGGAGGGGAGATAGGTGTTGTAATTTCTAAATTTATGATGGCTAATGGGATGAAAAAAATGTGAGGCAAGTGCATGAAGTGGGAAATATCAGGTCTAGATAGAGGGGATTGTACATCATAATATAATTTGGTTACAAATCAAAAGCATTAATACCGACGACAAACTTTTCCAACATAGTCATCCTTATCTTTTAGTAGTTGTTCTATTTTGGTTCGTTTACTATGTTCACCCCATTCTCAATATATAAGAGATGGAGGGGTTATTGATATGGAGCTATATATTATGCATACTTGTACATGACTCTATCAAAATGGTGAAGGAGACGTGGAGGTGACTTTCCTTGAGTTCACATTATTTTATCCTTGAACATGTTGCAAGTAAAGGGCTTGATAAGGAATTTTCATCCCTTGAAGTGCTTAAAACTTGCATCTCTTATATTCAGACTTTGTATACACAATTTTGGAAATAAAGGTTATAATCATTTGGCCCTAATTTCTTATTTATTTGTGATTTTGATTTTTTTTTGCATTTTTTAGAGTTGAATTTCCTTGAGAATGACTCTTTCCCATTAATTTTTTTTTCCTTTTATTGAACTGCACATCTATAGGATTCGAGCCACCCATAAAGCACATAAAAAAGTACAATTTAATCCACTGACTTTGAGAAGAAAAAGAAACCTACAGATTTGCAACTTTATAAGTGAAATTTGTATTGAAACATAGCTACTTTGAGTTTATTAATTTCTTAACTGAAATCGGGTCTGATAATAAAATTACAGTTCACAGATTTGAAAGCGCTAGCCATAAAGTGAAAATGGATTATATAAGGTGAGAGTGGTACCATTCCTAGTTGACATCTAAACCCTTTAGTTTTTTTAGTATTAACACTTCTGAAACCCAACATGTTTGGTGTAGTGCATGACTGATTTTGAAGTGAAATCTACCAAGACAAAAATTAGAGATGATATTATCAGTCAGGGAATTGATTGAAGTGAGACCTACCGAGGTAAAGAATAAGATGATATTATTAGTCAAAAATTATCTAAGAAATTCTGTAATATTTTACCTGATTAAAAAATGAAAAAAGTCACTTCATGTCTCTTAAGGCTGCAAACCCCATAAATTTGTCCTTAGGGGAATATAAATTACATAAAATAGTAATACAAGACCACAAACATTGGAAGCATAGTCACTAGAGAATAACAAACTGTAAAACAGTAAGCATTGTAACGATGAGCATGAGACACAAACACCAAACTGCAACTTGCAAGAACTCTATATATAGATTCCCAGAATATATGAATTATAGACTCCCTGGATAAGTTTTGTTCGAGAAATTATGACAGTGAGTATGATGAAGGCTATTACCAACATGACATGGACATGTGTTATTGTGTGCCATACTCTGGTAAGATAGATTTTTTTCAGTATGAAAAATATCTTGGTTTTCAAGTATAAGTTATGTTTAACAAACTGAAACTAAATAGTTAGTTTCCAAGAAAAAATGGAAGTCCTATTTGTATTAAGGTGACAATTGTATATAGGAAGTACTACTCATTTGAAGATTCTGTTAAAAATAAGCCATTACAGTAAATATATCTTGCAATTACAGACATTCCATATACACCAATTCATGTATTCTCTAAAATATACAAAGTTGACACCACATCAAAATTTCCTTCTCATTTCTCACTGGATATAAGCATTCTACTCCCTACATTCAAAACAATACAAAGTATCCAATCCACTAGGCTCTGATAGCCTGTGATTAACCTATAGCGTATGAAAAAAACAAACACAAAGCTTCATTGGAGAAGCATAATAAGTTTCCTGACATATTACTACAGTGGACATACCGGCAGAGTCAAAGAGCATGGACGTGAAAAAAAACAACGCGGCCAGGAGGAACAGAGCACCAGCGTGGCCAGGAGGAATAGAGCACCAGCGACAGGGACAGCAAAAATCGCGCGAACAATGAAAACGGTAAACGTACAAGCTTTGCGGGCGATTTATTTATAGAAAATAGTTCGGCCGAACTCCTAGTTCTGCCGAACTTTTTTATAAGTTCGGCTGAACTTCTGTTGCCGGTTTTCAATCTCCGGCAAAAATTTTGTTTTCCCACGCCGTCACTATGCCGTCAATGTAAACGGAATCACGAGTTCGGCCGAACTATTGCCGAAAAAAAATTTCGGCCCCTGATTCTCACAAAAGTGTAACCCATCTTCACGTTTCCACCCAGAAGATACTCTAAATATGAGTCCTTTTTTAATCACTCCATTAGAAATACGAGCACCACTATTCCCAATTTATACCCCTCCTTCACTGCATAGATCTAATAAAGTTGTGAATTTTTTTAATGCAATGAATTCAAATATCACTAGTAACATATGCCACGTATTGAAAACTATGGATCATGCATGGAAAAAAACTTTCGATTTACTATTCTTAGCACATGAAATTAATTCATTTTCAATTTTATTAAGAGTAATATTAAGCTATATAGGAAATTTGTTGACAATGAGCTACATATATTTAGTCAAAGGTTTTAATTACTCTCTGATCTAGAGAAAGAAAACAAAGGCCTCCCAAATTCTAATTGAAGAAATCAAGTGTAATTTGGATGGTATGATCGAATCAATACATTAGAGAACATCATTTCAGAATATGAAAGCATAAACATTTGGAAAGGTGTTTCATTTCTCAAGGTAGTAAATATTTTTGAGGACCTAAATGGTTTGCACATCATACACAATTCTTAATTAATCTCATGAAACATTATAATACCTGAATTTGACAAACTATAATAGTCAAAGGTAATGGAATTTAATAACATAATTGACTTTACTACAGAAGAAATTATCAAATGTATAATTACTTTTGTTAGTATAGATGAACGATATATTTTCTTAGCTACGCAATTTGCAAGAAGAGGATAGCAAAATTGAATAAGAGATATTCAATTAAAATTTCACAATGGAGACTAGAGTCCATACTATCAAATATTTCATTAAAAATATGGTTGAAAAAAATATTCAAGAAATCATGAATATGACAAAAAACTAATAGATAGACAATCACGTTTGTGATTTTACATATTGTGAGTGTTCTGAAATCCTTCAATATTTGTTTTATTGTTTACTAGTATTAAGTTATTCAAATTTGTTGGTTGTGTTCTCATGATCTAAGCTAATTCCTATATATATATATATTTTTTTCCCTTTAGATGTATTTGTCATATTACGGTTCACGCGAACCCAATCATAGTCCCCATTGAGAAAAATGCATATACTTTTATAATTAAGTATCAACACTTTCAATTCTTGTTCCAGCTCTCATTACTTTGTTCTATTTTTTACTTTGTTCAAAAATTTTGTGAAGAATCCTCACATAATGTTTTGAATATGATCTCGTATATATATGAATTATATCTATGATGATTTGCATATGGATATCCACAAATTTCTTGTTATTGTAATTGCATTTCTTATTTTTTAGGACCTTGTTGACAGTGTTGGATCGACCAACATTCAATGGGGTCACCCCAATTTGAGGCGTCCATTAGACCTCAAACCATTTGGGATAGGAGCCCCATCTGGCATATGGATTGACTATTTTTTACTTAAATATATGTATTGGCTTTGACTATGAGCAAGAGAGAGAATCACATATATGCCTTCAAAAAGCAGGCAAGTTTTCCTGGTGAATGTTCAGTTGCTCGTGCATCAAGGTTCTTCTACTGCACAAGGGAGACAAAGTGAGCATCTAATAGAGAGGTAATAGTACCACCATAATAAAGACACATGTGACCAATAATATTTCATCTAAAATCTAGAAAAATAGTCCACAAAGATTCGATGATCATTATAAACATTACAACACATTCTCAATAATATAAGCACTAAACTAACTGAAATAGTTCAATTACCTTAGTATTGGTGAAAGTAAACATGAATCATAAAAATTCACAGAATAGTATTACAAACATTCATAATCAATTTATGAAAATGTGTTAGCAATCAACCTTCAAATATTAATTAAAATTCCCAAGATGCATTAATACAGAAAACATCACTTCCTCAAATAATGGACCACTGGAGCCACTACTTTCTCCCCAAAAGTACTAATTTATATCTATTATTCCTTATGGGAGAGGCTAAGCTTAAAATTCCTTTACATCGGAAGTGAGGATCTATTTATAACTTCAGGAGAGTCCTTTCATATCCTCATGACTCTTAACTTTCTAGCTTCTAGTGACCTTTAGATTTCTACAACTTGTGAAGTTCCAAAAGAATTTTGGAATTATATATGTTTTTTTGTATTACATGTCCTTTTGAATTCCATGACTCTTGAGTTCACGTGACTCTCAGACTTCTACCTATTTTTATTTTTACAATTATTACAATATTACATCTTTACTTTGACATCATCATATGGTGAAACTAGACACTTCACTATCTTGGATGATTGGAACTGATAGTGACTGATGACATGGATCTACTTCAGTGGTGACATGGTTGCCACTATGTATGTTATTTTTTCATATTCTGATCATAGCGATTCCACCTTCTAAAAGGTATTTAATATTTGAGTATTTAGGGTGCTTAGATCATCAATTTTTAGGTGTGCTCTTGATTTTTTTCATGTTTCCTTTGTATATCCTCTTTTCCCAATATTCCTCATGTGTGTTTTCCTTGAGGTCCCTGGGATACCTGTTTCTACAATCACTCATGAAGAGAAGCTATCATTTTAAAAATATCTTACCCTAACATGTTTTATCCATATCATCATGTTCATGCTATTTCGGTTCAATTAAAATCAATGGAGATTTAGGGTGTCAACACACACCCTAAAGGGCTAAAGGACTAAGGACCAGGAGCACCCTAAGGAAGAAAACAATCAAACCAGGGCGCATGTCACAGGTCCAAAGGACGAAGGGGAAGGGTTTGGGCTTCCTAAGTGCTCTATGCACTCAAGGGAGAGTGGGAGGGTGCAGTGTGCACTCCCAAAGGCTGAAGGTTGAGGCTTTGTGCCTTCGGGGTGTCCTCATGAACCTAAGAGCCCTCAAGAAGGGTCTAAGGCACACTCTTAAAGGATGAAGGTTGTTTCTTTGTGCCTTAAGGGTGTGCCAATGCGATCTAGCAGTTTAGGAGCGTGTATCATGTATAAGGGAAGGTTTTAGGATTGAGATTTAGATCTTGAGGGTGCGAGAGTGCACTCAACTAGGGTGAACATATTTGAGTCGAAGGAGTGTGCTCAAGGAAAACTTACTCATTTATGGAGCATGTAGTTCAAAACAAGGAAGTGGGTTCATGCTTTTGGAGTGCACCCATCTCTCAAGGAGGCTACAGGGCACTCTTCTAAGCAGCGAACAGTCTCCCATAGAGGCTTCAGAATGTGCTCATGTACTCTTGGCCTTAATGGGATCATTTTGCAACAAAAATTTGTCTATGTCTATATTATTGGTCAAGGGATGAGAAATATGAGGTTAATACATAAAACCATGTGCGACACATACTAAATCATTAAGAAAACTTAGACAAGTTTGATAAATAATGAATATACATCAAAAATCCACTTTATGCACATTCCCCTAGTACCAGTGGTGAAGTTTGTGTGACTCGGACCTAAAAGTGTCATTTTTCAACAACAATGTTGTTATGACCATGAAACACATATAGAGATGTTCTAATCAATGCGAAGTCACTTGAGACCACTCAAGAACACTTAATACATATAAAATAACACAAAACAACACTTGATGACCAAGGCGACACTTGTACAACCATGAAGTAGGCTCTAAATTTAGAATGTAGTGAAATTTTGGAGGGATTTGTAGCAGTGAAAACACTTGGAAACACGTTAGAAGAACTTCATCTTCTCTATTAGAGAACTACATTTCAATTAAGGGTCAAACCTTCAAGTTGTAGTTATTTCCCCATGTTCCCCCTTTCGACCTAATTTCATACATATCATCTTCTCTTTCACTACTTGGTTGAACTCACACAAGATACACCATATCACAATTGGTTCAATTCGGGAAAGGGTAATGTGCGTGACAAGTTTAGATTATTCGTAGTATACAATTTCATCTCTGTTGTTTCTCCACTGCCAGCACGCCTAGACAGTACCTCAATGAAGTCGCTTCAGGAGCACAAGTGTTTCTTCACTTCCAGCGAGACTGGACATTACCTTGGTGAAATTTCTTGCTTGACCTCCTTGCGTAGGAAGAATTTCTCTTCTTTCACCCCGTATTTATGTATTTAATAGGATTGTGCATTGACACTTATTATTTTCAATCGGTGGAAGAGGGATAGTGAATTATTGAGAGTAGAGGAGATTTTCCATTCAAATAAGTATTTTGAGACCACTGATTTAGGTTTTCTCTCTTTATATTTTCCCCTTGTCCCTTCTCTACTAGATTGGACAAGTGTTAAAAAATAAGAAGACATACGCCAATCCGATTTGTTCCGGTGCTAGAATAAGCACATATATACTAGTTTCGCTAAAGGTTATCCTATTGGATGAATCGTATTTTCCATCTGGACTTACCTCACCTTATGACACATTCCCAAACAAATAAGGAGAATAGACAAAGAGTCAAGGCTTGCATTTTTCACACCTCTCTTTGATTACACTATAAATTCTTTTAGCATGCACTTTACACATAAGTCTTATTTATGTACAATGAAAAAAATAAAACACGACATGACATGAATTCATAATGATCACACAATTGACTCTGAAAAAAGAAAAAGAAAGTGTGAAAAAATATGTATAGAAAGTGCATCTCATAGCTACTAATGGAAATAATTTTTAAGGTCTCGGAGATTTACGAGAATGGGTTAAATCCTCCCGTATAAATATTTTATCTTCAAGGAATTATGGCCAAACCTGTCTTCAATTTCCAATTGTCCAATCCACAATGGCTGGAACTTAGTGTGTTTACATATGTCTTCATGGGTATTATCCCATTTTAGAACTAGGTCTCCCATTTCAAAGCTCTTTGCCCTTGTGGATTTTCGTGGAACAAGCATTTTACACAGTTTTTATGTACGAAAAACCAATCTTTGGCTTTGAACCTCTCTTCCAATAGTTTGAGTAAAATTTCGATCCTGCTATGAATCAATAGGCGAGGTTTTACTTTTGACTCTTGGGAGAGATGCAATGTTGGAAGGTACAAGTTTGGTGGAAATATAATTTCTTTATCGTACACTAGAAAGTACGACAAGGTTTTCAGGGAAGGATTTGGAGTTACATGGTGAACCGAGAGTGCATTTGACAAAGAAGCATGACATTTCTTCTGTTAAGAGAAAATGCTCTTCTTAATTAAGTGAATAAGGTTTTTATTTTTTGATTTAGCTAGTCGATTTCCCTGGGAATAGTAATTAGAATCATGTTTTTAAACAATCCCAATTTCCAACGCAAATTCATAAAGTCTTAATGATTAGAAGTACGTTGCATTATCATATACAAGTGACGTAGGAACTCCAAATCTAGTTAATAATTATATTTTATTGAAAAAAATAATCACTTCTTGGTCATTTACTTTCTCAGAGGAACTACCTCTAACCACCGCGTGAAGTAATTTGTCGTTGTAAGGATATACCGGTGTTGAATTTACGAGTGTGGAAAAACATATCTGCTAACATCAAGGCCTCACAATTGGAATGGTTCTTTGACTGTTACTGGGAGTAGTGATCGACTAAGCTCTCATCGCGACTAGTGCATTTCTGACAAGATTGGAACTTGTGAAAATAGGCATGCTCATATTTGAAAAGAGTGGGCCAACAGTGACCAACCCTCATAACTTTGTTTGTTATAGTTTCACCTGCATAGTGGAAACCTGTCGGTCCATCGTGTAAGTCCTTTCGGACCTTGTCTGTATCTTGAGGCTAAAGGCACCTTAACAGAACTCCATTGTAGTCCTTCTAAAAAATCACTCTATAAACCGATTTATATTATAAAGAATTAACAAATCAACCTTTCCCATTTGTTCAATAAGTGGGAGGTAAAGGTGCCATGCTCCAAAAACCATCGTAGATCTACATACCAAGGCGTTGTGGATGTGGAATAATGAACGTGATCGATATTGTAAATTTCTATTTCCTACTCCCATCCTAAGAGATATTGTTCAAAATAATCCTTAGATTCATCTTCTAGTCTGCATAGGCCATGTACCTTTATAGTATGAAAATTTTTGAATTCCATTTCATATTCTTGAAGACAGGTCATCCAATCGGACCTTTTCTCACCAAACTCTTGTTGTATGAGTAGGGTTCTCACTTCTGGATAAGGTACGAGTAAAATTGTATGTACTTTAAGTAAATTGGGCCTAAAATACTTTAATGCCTTGTATACCACATATGTCTTTTTATCAATGTTAGGGTAGTTTAATTTCAGTCCTTATAGACTAGAGCTCAAAAAATAAATAGTTCGTTCATTTCCTTCATTGTCCTTATAAGTCAATACAGCTACAATTCATAAGTCTGAAGAAAACGTATATAGTAGGAAATATTTTGCGTAGTTTGGATCGACTAATGAGGGTGAATTAGCAATCACGTGTTTGATCTGAGTGAAAGTGCTTGTTATAACTCTCGGAGACACTTCATGTTTTTGTAGGAATGAGTCCCCGAGAAATCTTTAAATTTATAAAAATCTTTTAAAATTAGTGGCTAGAGGAATTCTCCATGAGAGTAGCAACGAATATTCTAATTCAAAAACATAGCCTTTGAAACCGGAATGACCATAAAACACTAAGGATTCTAGGGTTTATGAGCTAAGAAATGGTTTAGAAAGAAAGTAAAGAAAGGCAAGGTTTAAACTTCAGCACTTAAGAATTTAAATTCAAACCTCTATAGAAATATTTACTAGAAAATGAGATAATGTGAGTGAATTTATGGAAAGTGGAGCACCATTTAAGGGTACCAAATTTACATTGCATTAGTACTAACAAGTAATTTCATGAAATATTAAATCGATACAACATGTTGCTATCATACACCATTCCAAAAGGGAGAAGCCATAAATGTACTGCATACAAGAGGAAAAACCAATAGATGTAACCAGCTCAATGCTGGATTCAAACAGGTTACTATTATTGAGCTTTTGAGAGACTCCTCGGTTACATGGCCTCATGGATTTTCTGACTCTGAACCCCCACCAAATATGACTGCTCGACTTTTATTTTTTCCATAGTCTAATTGTTCTAGAATTAGTTATAAAACTGATATTGAATTGGTTAATAAAAACAATAAATAGTTATAAACTATTTATTTAAAATATAGAAATTTCAAATATTATATATATAATATTTCATATAGATCGAAAACTTCATTCAAAACAATTAAATGTAACCATTTAGACAACAATTGGGAGAAAATAAGTACATTACAGGTGGCATGGAAAAATGTGTGGGCCCCAATAACGGTTTTCAAAAAACATTTTCCGACCTAGGACCACCCTTGGTGGTTTATTGAATAAGGGATGAGTGGTGCCAGAGTGAATAATAGTCTTTCTTCGATCATTTGATGGGTAGTTTTGAAAAAAAATGTTGACGGGATCACTCCACCATTCAAGTTTTGAGCATGTAATGTTAGAGGGATTTCATCGATTTTAACCAAGTATATCACCAATCATCGATAGTTTTGGGAAATACAAGGTTCCTTAACTCATTATGGAGTATTTCCTTACAAAAATGCAACTTGCAAAAGTTTCGCTCCCTTATTTATTCCGTTAAGCAGTTGTTGTCCAGTTTCTGGACCATGAATATGTTGTAAAAAGCTTCCCCTCAATAGTAGTAATCCTTGACAAGTATAATATTTTAAATTGAACTTAATACCTTCCTCACTAGCCGCATTGACAACCTCCGACTCCCCATCTCTTTTTCTGTCAACCGAAAAAAAAATTCTCCCGAAAGTCTAAGAAAAGTTCTCCTTTTCAAAATTTATTAATTGCTTAAATGGCGATCTCAGCCAACATCATAGAAGCTGTCAGATAAATGATCATTGACACCACAAAAATACTCAATGATATATTAAAGAGATTCCCATAAGAATTCCAACATATGATCAACAATTTCCTAGAGCAACATTGAGTCACTCCTAAATGAGACCGATGTATTTTCAAGTCGTAAAATGACCAACGATGACAAGGCATTACTCATAACTTTTAGACCCCATACTTGTGGTAAACCATTCCATATAAGAGTAACATTTTCCAACATTGTGACACTCCTAAATGAGACGAATGTATTTTCAAGTCGTAAAAAGACCAACGGTGACAGTCACTCCTAAATGAGACGGATGTATTTTCAAGTCGTAAAAAGACCAACGGTGACAGTCAATCCTAAAAAGACGAACGGTGACAAGGCATTACTCATAACTTTTAGACCCCATACTTGTGGTAAACCATTCCATATAAAAGCAACATTTTCTTGTAATCTGACAAGAAGCTCAAGACTTCCTTCCAAAACATCAATTGCTGTAATCATAACAGTTGCTAGATAATGTGTCAAGAATGCGGAAAAGCAGTAACCTTCACCACTGATACGTTGGCGATCAATAACTCTTTCATTTTTTGTACAAAAGCATCCAGAAGTTACCAAATCTTACCCCATACCAGCAATAATAATATCATATTTTTGAACCGAAACTCCATAAATTTTTGTAAGACCTCTTCCAGTTTTACCCTGCACACCAATACTTACTTTCATCAACCAATACTATGAATTTATACTTCCCTTTCAACCTTATAATTTCATACAAAGGAACGATTTGACCTGAATTATGATAAATATCTTCTACTACTATAAACTTCCGTCTTGTAGGTTTCACCCAACAAAACTTACCTTTAAACCACATATCCCTGTATCCGGTTCAAAACCTTTTTAACTCGTTCGTCTTTCAAAAGAAATAAACCTTTTTAACTCCTTCGTCTTCCAAAAGAAATACGTCATCCCCAATTTCCAGGATGTTTTTTTGAAAAAACTAACCTTGAATGAACAAGTGAAATATCTGAAACCGGCCTCAATTTTGGAAACTTCTCATGTTTAAGTCAATTGGGGGTATTCTACAAAAAAAATAAAAAATCCATATTACAGATTTTTAAAATTCGACAGTTTTTCCCAAAAAAGAAGCCCGAAATTCATGGCCTTGATATGCTTTCTTTTTTTGTGAATGTGATCTCTGCTCCATAAATTTGAAATTATATGCAACGCATTTGAAATTAAAAACCATGTGTATTTCATGGCAAGAAATCAGCATCGCTTCACTCCTTCTCTATTGTATCGCTGCAAAATTTGTACTCACTGGAAAGTTAATGCATTGATAAGAGACTATTATAGATTTATCTAAAGCACAGATCTAACATGAGCTTAGAGGGATCAAATTTCTTTTGTTGCAAACTTATTTTAGAATGCAAAAAACAATGTAAATTTTTTTACTGTTTAAATTGCATTTTTGAATGTTATAGAGATTAAGTAACATGTATGTTGAGTTATTTTATATTAATTTATTTTAAAATATTATATTCATAACTTCCCATTTGATATTTTATTCTATATCATATTAAAATATTTTCTTTTATCATTTTTTTCTATATATATATATATAAAGTTGATATCATGTATTAAAATATTTTTGAAAAGCATAAGGTTTAAACATTAATACACACATAGATGTACACACTCTTTGTGTAGAGAGAGAAAGTTCATACTGAAATATATTAGTTAATATGAATATTAAAAAAATTTATTCAAGTTCTAAATTGAGATATTTATAATAGAAATATAATTATTTTTAAATTATTGTATTTCTCTAAATTATATTATTTAAGATAGATATTGAAATATTGTATTTATTACTTGAAAGGTGAAAGTGAAATATTAACATCTAACTTAATTGTTTTGTAATATATTTTTAATTGCTAATCTATATGGTTATTTAATTTTTATTTTTTTGTTTGGCCAACATGAAAGAAAATTATTTTTATTATGTTTTTCAGGACATGACATAGGATGAATGAACCTTAATGAATAACCAATGCAATTATGATATCCAATAATGTGGAAGAAAAATGTTTCTTTAGATCATTGCCTAATCCAAAATGTCTTTGTAAAGAAGAACATTTACATGATAATTGGACAAGAGCCACATGGAATATTTGCGTAGGAAAATGAATGCATGAAGAAAGAGAAAACAATATGGTTATTCAAAGTTATGTATTTAAAGGTAATCCATCGTTGTAACCAAATCTTGTTATAGATAAATATTTTGTTGTTGAAGTCTGTAGGAAATATTGTAACTCACTAGTTATATTTCAATACAAAAGGAAAAAATAATGTATTTATTTTCCATTTAGTATTCAACAAGTCATTGTGAAGAATATGGCTTACATTGTAGATCTTGAAGAGTCTTTCGATAATCTCAACTTAAGGGGAGTTTAAGGCGGTTCAGGCTTTGATTGAGAGGGCCCATTTAACACACAACTAGGTACTGTTAAATATGGAAACTTATTTACAAGGGTTATAAAGGAAAGCGAAGAGATTCAGAGTACTCCAACTAAAAAGCAAGAACCATTAATGGATACTGATTTTTTTTTTAAAGAAAACAGTGTTAACAAGGAAGAAAAATACAAGCAAAGATGTGCAAATCATGTATGACAATATCTACCTTCCACATCTACTCACTGGTGTGACTTCATCCTCCATTCAAAGGAAGAGAAAGGCTACATTGAATGGGAAAAATGTTCATTATTAGTTATTAGGTCCTAGAGATGACGAAGAGCCTCCTAAAATATTCACTCTAGACAGAGCGCATATGGTAAAAAAAACAAAATCTAAAACTCGCCCTAAAAGAGAATGCATTAAACTAGCTATAGACATGGAAATTGACAACATTGTAACAGTTTATTGGGTTAGTTCTTGTTTAGCAGAAAATTAGAAAATAATGGAGAAAATTGTAGATGTCAATATTTTCGATGAGCACCTTGTCACATTGCAAAATGAAAATTATGACAAGTAAAATAGAAAATTGAGAATTTAAAAGGTAAAAGTTCATCATAAAAGGGTTATTGATTAAGAAATCTGGTATATTGATGTTTCTAGAAATTGAGTCGGGAGGATCATGATATTGCATCAATCTACTAGTGAGGCACTTGCACAGTCTAATGGCGAACAAGAAGTAGAGTACTTAAGACTAAAAAAAAAAAAGAGATAGAAGATACTCTAAATATGAGACCTTTTTTAATGACTCCATTAGAAATACGAGCACCACTATTCCCAATGTCTACCCCTCGTTTACTCCATAGATCTAATAAAGTTGTGAATTTTTTTAATGTAATGAAATCATATATCACTAGTAACATATTCCAAATATTGTAAACTATGGATCATGCAAGGAAAAAAACTTTCGATTTACTGTTCTTAGCACATGAAATTAATTCATTTTCAATTTTCTTAAGAGTAATATTAAGCTAGATAGGAAATTTGTTGACAATGGGCTACTTATATTTAGTGAAATGTTTGAATTACCCTCTGATCTAGAAAAATGAAAACAAAGGACTCCCAAATGCTAATTGAACAAATCAAGTGGAATTTGGATTGTATGATCGAATCAATACATTAGAGAACATCATTTCAGAATATGAAAGCATAAACATTGGAAAAGGTCTTTCATTTCTCAATGTAGTAAATATTTTTTAGGACCTAAATGGTTTGTACATCATTCACAATTCTGAATTAATCTTATGAAACATTATAATACCTAAAATTGACAAACTATAATACTCAAAGGTAATGGAATTTAATAACATAAGTGACTTTACTACGGAAGAAATTTTCAAATGGCTAATTACTTTTGTTAGTATAAATGAACAATATATTTTCTCAGCTACGCAATTTGCAACAAGAGGATAGGAAAATTGAATAGGAGATATTCAATTAAAATTTCAAAATGGATACTAGAGTCCATACTACAAATATTTCATTAAAAATATGATGGAAAAAAATATTCAAGAAATCATGAATCCGGCGAAAAACTAATAAATAGACAATCACATTTGTGCTTTTACATATTGTGAGTGTTCTAAAATCTTTCAATATTTGTTTTCTTGACTAATAGTATTAAATTATTCAAATTTGTTGGTTGTGTTCCCATGATCTAAGGTAATTCCTATATATAGTTTTTTTTTTCACTTGTAGAAATATTTGTCATATTACAGTTCACGTGAGCCCAATCATAGTCCCCATTGCGAAAAATGCATATACCTTTATAATTAAGTATCAATACTTTCAATTTTTGTTCCAACTGTCATTACTTTGTTCTATTTTTTACTTTGTTCAACAATTTTGTGAAGAATCCTCACATAATGTTTTGAATATGAGCTCGTATATATCTGAATTATATCTATGATGATTGCCATATGGATATCCACAAATTTCTTGTATTTGTAATTGCATTTCTAATTTTTTAGGACCTTATTGACAGTGTTGGACTAACCAACATTCAAGGGGGTCTCCCCAATTTGAGGCGTCAATGAGACCTCAAACCATTTGGGATAGGAGCCCCATCCGGAATATGGATCGACTATTGTTTACTTAAACATATTTCTTGGATTTCACTATGAGCAAGAGAGAGAATAACATATGCGCCTTCAAAAAGAAAGCATTTTTCCTGGTGAATGTTCAGTTGCTAGTGCATCAAGGTTCTTCTAATGCACAAGGGAGAGAAAGTGAGCCTCTAATAGAGAGGCAATAGTACCACCGTAATAAAGACACATGTGAACAATAATATTTCGTCTAAAATCTAGCAAAATAGTCTACAAAGGTTCGATGACCATTATAAACATTACAACACATTCTCAATAAGATAATCACTCAACTAACCGAAATAGTTCAGCTACCTTAGTATTGGCGAAAGTAAACATGAATCATAAGAATTCATAGAATAGTATTACAAACATTCATAATAAATTTATGAAAATGTGTCAGCCATCAACCTTCAAATATTAATTAAAAGTCCCAAGATGCATGAATACAACAAACATCACTTCCTCCAATAATGGACCATTGGAGCCACTACTTTCTCCCCAAAATTACTAAATTGTATCTATTATGCCTTATAACTTGAGTAGTGTCCTTTCATATCCTCACGAATCTTAACTTTCTAACTTCTAGTGACCTTTAGAATTCTACAACTTGTGAAGTTCCAAATGACTTTTGGAATTACATATGTCTTTTCGTATTACATTTCCTTTCGAATTCCATGACTCTTGAGTTCACACGTGACCCTTGGAATTCTACCTATTTGTCTTTCTACAATGATTACAATATTACTTCTTTACTTTGACATCATCATATGATGAAACTAGACACGCCACTATCTTGGATGATTGGAACTGACAGTGACTGATGACATGGATCTGCTTCAGTGGTGACATGGCTGCCACTATGTTTGTTATTTTTTCATATTCCAATCATAGTGATTCGACCTTCTAAATGGTATTTAATCTTGGAGTATTTAGGGTGCTTAGATCATCAAGTTTTGGGTGTGTTCTTGGTTTTTTTCATGCTTCCTTTGTATATCCTCTTTTCCCAATATTCCTCATGTGTGTTTTCCATGAGGTCCCTGGGATACCTGTTTTTGCAATCACTCATGACGAGCAGCTATCATTTTAAAAATATCTTACCCTACCATGTTTTATGCATATTATCATGTTCATGTCATTTCGGTGGAATTAAAATCAATGGATATCCAAGGTGCCAGGGCACACTCTAAAGGGCTAAGGGACTAAGGAGGAGGAGCACCCTAAGGAAGAAATCAATAAAACTAGGGTGCATGTCACAGGTCCAAAGGACGAAGGGAAAGGCTTTGGGATTCCTAAGTGCTCTATGCGCTCAAGGGAGAGGGGGAGGGTGCAGGGTGCACTTCCAAAGGCTAAAGGTTGAGGCTTTTTGCCTTCAGGGTGTGCTCATGCACCTAATAGGCCTTAGGAAGGGTGTAAGGCACACTCTTAAAGGCTAAAGGCTGGTTCTTCATGCCTTGAGGGTGTGCCAGTGTGATCTAGCAGTTTAGGAGGGTGCATGGTGTATAGGGGAAGGTTGAATGATTGAGTTTCAGATCTGAGGGTGGGAAGTGCGCTAAAGGGGGGTGCACACCTTTGTGTTGAAGGAGTGTGCTGAAGGAAAACTTACTCATTTATGGAGGGTGTAGTTCAAAACAAAGAAGTGGATCCATGCTTTCGAAGTGCAAGGAGTGCGCTGAAGGAAAACTTACTCATTTATGGAGGGTGTAGTTCAAAACAAAGAAGTGGATCCATGCTTTCGAAGTGCACCCAACTCTCAAGGAGGGTGCAGGGCACTATTCTTAGCAGCGAAAGGTCTCCCATAAAGGCTTCAGAATGTGCTCATGTACTCTTAGCCTTAACGGGATCATTTTGCAACATAAATTTGTCTATGTCCAAATGATTGGTCATGGGGCCATCAAGATGAGTTCAAGACATAAAACCATGTGCAACACATACTAACTCATCAAGAGAACTTAGACAAGTTTGATCAATAATTAATATAGATCAAAAATCCACTTTATGCACATTCCACTAGTACTAATGGTGAAGTCTGTGTGACTAGGACCCAAAAGTTTCATTTTTCAACAACAAGGTTGTTATGACCATAAAACAAATATAGATATTTCTAATCAATGCGAAGACACTTGAGACCACTCAATGACACTTAATACATATGAAACAACACAAAGCAACACTTGAAGACCAAGGTGACACTTGTACAACCATGAAGTAGGCTCTAAATTTAGAATGTAGTGAAATTTTGGAGGGATTTGTAGCAGTGGAAACACTTGGAAACACGTTATAAGAACTTCATCTTCTCTATTACAAAACTATATTTCAATTAAGGGTCAAACCTTCAAGCTGTATTTATTGCCCCAAGTTCCCCCTTTCGACCCAATTTTTTACATACCATCTTCTCTTTCTCTACTTGGTTGAACTCACACAAGATACACCATATAAAAATTGGTTCAATCCAGGAAAGGGTAATGTGCATGACAATTTTATATTATTCGTAGTATACAGTTTCATCTCTAGTGTTCCTCTGCTACAAGCATGCCTAGATAGTTACTCGATAGAGTTACTTCAGGAGAACAAGTGTTTCTTCACTTCCAGCGAGCCTAGAAATTTCCCCGGTGAAATTGCTTGCTTCACCTCCTTGTGTAGGAAGAATTTCTCTTCTTTCAACCCATATATATGTATTTGATAGGATTATGCATTGACATTTATTATTTTCAATGGGTGGAAGAGGGATACTAAATTATTGAGAGTAGAGAAGCTTTCGCATTCAAAGATGTATTTTGAGACCACTGATTTAGGTTTTCTCTCTTTGTATTTTCCCCTTAACCCTTCTCTACTAAATTTGACAAGTGTTAATGTAGAAGCAGACATACGCTAATCCATTTTGTTCCCGTGCTAGCATAAGCACATATATACTAGCTTCCCTAAAGGTTATCCTATTGGATGAATCGTATCTTCCATCTAGACTTACCTCACCTTATGACACATTCCCAAACAAAGAAGGAGAACAGACAAAGAGCCAAGGATTTCATTTTTCACACCTCTCTTTGATTACACTATAAAGTATTTTAGCATGCACTTTACACATAAGTCTTATTTATGTACAATGAAAAAAATTAGACACAACACGACATGACTTCATAATGAGCACACAACTTACTTTGAAAAAAGAAAAATAAAGTGTGAAAAAATATGTATAGGAAGTTCATCTCATAGCTACTATTGGAAATAATTCTTAAGGTCTCGGCCATTTATGGGAATGAGTTCAATCCTCCCATATAAATATTCTACCTTCAAGGCATTGTGGCCAAACCTATCTTCAATTTTCAATGGTCCAATCCACAATGGTTGGAACTTAGTGTGTTTACATATGTCTTCATGGGGTTTATCATGTTTCAGAACTAGGTCTCCCATTTCAAACCTATTTTCCCTTATGGATTTTCGTGCAACCAACGTTTTACACAGTTTTGATGTAAAAACCAATATTTGCTTTGATCCTCTCTTTACATAGTTTGAGTAAAATTTCTATCCTACTCTAAACCAATAGGAAAGGTTTTTCTTTTGACTCTTGGGAGGGACGCAATGTTGAAAGGTACAAGTTCGGTGGAAAGATAATTTCTTTAATGTACAATAGAAAGTATGACAAGGTTTTCAAGCAAGGATTTGGAGTTACATGGTCGATCGAGAGTGCATTGGACAAAGAAGCATGCCATTTCTTCTGTTAAGAGAAAATTCTCTTCTTAATTAAGTGAATAAGGTTTTTATTTATTGATTCAGCTAGACGATTTCCCTCGAAATAATAATTAGAAGCATGTTTTAAAACAATCCCAATTTCCAATGCAAATTCATCAAGTCTTAATGATTAAAGGTACGTTGCATTATCATAGACAGGTGATGTAGGAACTCCAAACCTGGTTATGATATTTTATTGAAAAAAATGAATCACTTCTTGGTCATTTACTGTCTCAGAGGAACTTCCTCTGAACACCGCGTGAAGTAATCTATCGTTGTAAGGCTATACCAGTTTTGACTTTATGAGTGTGGGAAAATATCTTTGATAACATCAAGGGCCCACTTTTGGAATGGTTCTTTGACTGTTACTGGGAGTAGAAGGGTGACTAAGATTTGATCACGACTAGTGCATTTGTGACGAGATTGGAACTTGTGAAAATAAGCATGCTCATCTTTGAAAAGAGTGGGCCAATAGTAACCAACCCTCATAACTTTTTTTGTTATAGTTTCACCTGCATAGTGGCAACTTGTTCGTCCATCGTGTAACTCCTTTATGACCTTCTCTGTATCTTGAGGCTAAAGGCACCTTAATAGAACTCCATTGTGGTGCTTCTAAAAAATCACTCCATAAACCGATTTCTATCATAAAGACTTAACAAATTCACCTTTCCTGTTTGTTCAATAAGTGGGAGGTAAAGGTGGCATGCTCTAGAAACCATCGTAGATCTACATACCAAGGAGTTGTGGATGTGGACTGAGAAACGTGATCGATGCTGTAAATTTCTATTTCCTACTCCCATCCTAAAAGATATTGTTCAAAATAATCCATAGATTCATCTTCTAGTCTGCATAGGCCATGTACCATGTACCTTGATAGTATGGACTTGTTTTAATTCCATATCATATTCTTGAAGACAGGTCATCTAGTTAAACCTTTTCTCACCAAACTCTTGTTTTATGAGTAGGGTTCTCACTTCTGGATGAGGTATGAATAAAATTTTATGTACTTTAAGTAAATTGGGCCTAAAATACTTCAATGCCTTATATACTAGATATGTTTGGTTATCAATGGCAGGGTAGTTTAATTTCAGTACTTATAGACTAGTGCTCATAAAAGAAATAGGCCATTCATTTCCTTCATTGTCCTTCTGAGTTCGGTCCTTATAGACTAGTGCTCATAAAATAAATAGGCTGCTCATTTCCTTCATTGTCCTTCTGAGTCAATACGGCTACAATCGATAAGTCTGAAGAAAAAGTATAGAGTACGAAATATTTTTCGTAGTTTATATAGACTTATGAGGGAAAATTAGCAATAGATCGTTTGATTTGAGCGAAAGTGTTTTTTATAACTCTCAGAGAGACTTCCTAGTTTTGTAGGAACCAGTTCCCGAGACATCTTTAAATTTACAAAAATATTTTAAAATTAGTGCCTAGAGGAACTCTCCATGAGAGTAACAACGAATATTCTAATTCAAAAACATAACCTTCGAAACCGGAATTACCATAAAACACTAAGGGTTATAGGGTTTATGAGCTAATAAATGGTTTCGAAAGAAAGTAAAGAAAGAGAAATTTTAAACTTCGGCAGTTAAGAATTCTAATTCAAACCTCTATAGAAATATTTACTAGAAAATGAGATAGTGTGAGAGAATTTATGGAACATGGAGCACCATTTATAGGTACCAAATTTACATTTCATGAGTACGAACAAGTAATTTCATGAAATATTAAATCGATACAACATGTTGCTATCCTACACCATTCCAAAAGGGGGAAACCATAAATGAAGTACTGCATACAAGAGGAAAAAACAACAACTGCAACAAGCTCAATGCTGGATTCAAACCGGTTACTATTATTGAGCTTTTGAGAGATTCCTCAGTTACATGGCCTCATGGATTTTCTCACTCTGAACCCCCACCAAATATGACTTCTTGACTTTTATTTTTTCCATAGTCTAATTGTTCTAGAATCAGTTATAAAACTGATAATGAATTGATTAAAAAAAACAATAAATAGTTATAAACTATTTATTTGAAACATAGAAATTTTAGATATTATATATATAAAATATATATAATATTTCATATGGGTTGAAACATTCATTCAATCCAATTAAATGTAACCCTTTAGACAACAATTGGGATAAGATAAGTACCTTACAAGTGGAATGGAAAAATGTGTGGGCCCCAATAACGGTTTTCAAAAACCATTTTCTGGCCTGGGACCACCCTTGGTGGTTTATGGAACAAGGGATGAGTAGTGCCAGAGTGAACAATAGTCTGTCTTCGATCATTCGATGGGTAATTTTGGGAAAAAATGCTTACGGGATCACTCCACCATTTAATTTTTCAACATGTAATTTTAGAGGTATTTCATCCATTTTAACCAAGTATATCACCAATCATCGATAATTTTGGGAAATACAAGGTTCCTTAACTCATTATGGAGTATTTCCTTACAAAAACACAACTTGCAAAAGTTTTTCTCCCTTATTTCTTCCCTTAAGCAGTTGTTGTCCAGTTTCTGCAACTATGAATATGTTGTAAAAACCTTCCCTTCAATAGTAGTAATCCTTGACAAGTATAATATTTTAAATTTAAATTAATACCTCCCCCACTAGCCGCATTGACAACCTCCAATTCCTCATCTTTTTTTTCTGTCAACCGAAAAAAAAAACCCTCTCGAAAGTCTAAGAAAATTTCTTCTTTTCAAAGTTTATCAATGGCTTAAATGGCTTATATCACGAGAATCTATTAATACTATCAGTATTAATAAATTTCTACAGTGAAATGGGTAGTGCTTACATCACCACTTAAGTGAAATGATAAAATATTTGAGTTCATACCTTTAATATTCCTACTTTTAATCATACCTGAAATATGACCTAAGCCTGACTACTGATAATAGACCCATCGCTGGTTCCCGAGGATGCGTTCATATGTTCTTACCTTCTGTCTTCAATATCCATCCGTCAAGAAACAAGGTATGCATCTACAACCATATATTAATTTGTAGTGATATTTGAGTGCCTCCCTTACAACAACTCCAAAATTTTGGGTAAATTAATTTCTTGATAAATAAAACAACTAATAACCTATACATTAATTATCAACCAAGAAACTTATTTTTGTTTCAAGGAAATCGGAAAAATATATGCAAGCAAATGCCAACAGCTAACACTGGTTCTACATGATCATGTTCTACACTATGAAGTTCATTCGAAAAGAAATAAAATGTAAGACTTGAAAAATAATACTAAATCTCAAAAAAAGAAAGTAAATGATAGGAAAATAATTACGCTAACCACACGACTTGAATCAATACTAAATTAAACCACACCTTGCTATATTGTAAAATTAACCTATTGCACTCACCATAATTTACATGTTAATAGATAACAATAAATTAAATGAAATCTAGAAATTGCAAGAAATGCCATATCTGGAAAATGAACCAGCCAAAAATTTACTTTTAAAGAAAGAAAATGTACTTTAAATAACAAAATTTAAATTTAAATAAACAAGCACACAACTAAAGTACTATATATTTTCAAGGAAACACCTCATCCAAGGTGGTAGGTCCAACTGCCCAATACTTAGTTCTTCCTTGAGAAATAATTCAGATCAAATTACAAGTAACATGTAGAACTCAATGGATAGTTTCATTCATTAAAATATATGAGAGAAATAATTACATCAGAATGAAGCTCTTAGCTTTGTCTCAAGTTCAACAATTATTCATCTCATATCCAACAATTTTTCATTCCCCCTATTTGATCTATGTTTTCAATTAAATACACAGAGAACAAAGGGAAATTATAATGAAATTTATTACAAAATAATTTTCCAATACAATTATAGATTTTCTACAACAAATTGATGAGAAATCTCATATCTGAAATATATTTCCATCATGATTCAGCTAGAGAAAGTCGAATCTCGTATTGCAATAGGAAGAATTTGGAAAATGGCCACAACAACAAATCTAAGAAAATCATCTTCGGAGAACCTTTAGTTTCTCTCAATCCAGACCAAATTGTAGAAATTTTATCATTGGAAAACGGAATTGATCTTTTCTACAGAAAACCCATGTCTCGGATTTTCAAGATTCATCTTCATTTGTATGAAATAGTCACTGCAAAATGGTCACTTTTTATCCCAACGAATTTGTGAGTTGGAATAGTTGGAGATCGAATTTCCAATTTGGAAGAGATATTGGAGGCTAAAAGCGTGAGTGATGTTATAATAGATTAGTAAACCATATTCGAAAAAATTATGGATAATAATTATGAATTTATTAAAAATAAAAGAGAATAAGTATTACATATACATAAGAGCATAAATAATTATAAAATGGAATTAAATGATAAAGTATGATAAAGAATGGTAGAAATGGATGAAATAGATGTTAAAAAGTGGGAATAATAATGACAATTTAATGGCCCAACAGTAGGGGAGGGAAGTTAAAGAGAGAAAATACTAGATCACCATATTGAATGAGTTACTGAGTTGAGGTATCAAAAAATTCTCATTATCAATGAAAGAAACCTCGGGATAAAAAAAATATTGATCACAATAACTGCATTTAATTATGGTTACATTGTTCTAATTATGAGTCTATTTACTAATTTTATAAAAGTCCTCTGGTAATGTTATGCATGAGATCTTGTGTAGGTATGAATTCTCTTGAATTTTCCAAAACATTAATTGAACAAGTTTTGTAGGAGACGCTTTCATATTTTATTATATATCCAATGTTTTGTAATTGAACGGAATGGAGATGAATTGCGAGGCAATGTTTTGCAAAAAAATCTTGTATATGATTCAATTCTATATAATTTTCCAAAAACATTAATTGAACACACGTTTGAAGCATATGATTTGGGCTTTTATATTATATGACGATGAAAATGAGCATTCAACAATATTTTTGGATATTAGATATTTATTCCATTCGTATTATTTATTTTAATCATAACCATAATGATCGAAATTTGAATATGGATAGATATCTTATTACGACATCAATTTTTATTACTATTTAAGATTTCTCAACCACAAAGACTGATTACTGTATCTTAATTCTGAGATTGCTTGCCAATTTTGTGGCGAATTATGATATAATGTTCCGCATAAGTTTTAGAGGATATCGTTTGAAATTTTATATTATATATAATTTTATTTTAATGATCAGAATGAAATTGAATGTTCAAAAATAGTTTTGTTTCTTCAAAATCGGTTATATATTTAGTGTTTATTTTAATCATAGATATGATCAGTGGAATTTGAATATGGGTATAATTTGTATTAATATAATTGTTTTGGTTACTATGAAAAATTTCGAAGAAAAAATATTGATTACTCTCTTTTAATTCTAAATCATTTTACCAAATTCTTGAAGTTCTCAGCAATGATATTTTTGCATAAGTTTTTGCAGATATGCTTTGTGCTTTTGTTTATGTACATTGTTTACTTTCACATAGGCTTTAGCTTATTACATGACTTGCTTCAAAAACTTTTCCACTTCGCTACTCATAATCAATTTTCCATGTTCACACACATTTTCATCCCTATAGATTTCTTAAGTACACCTATATTCTGCAAAGAATTTTTTGTGGATACACACACGTTATACACTTTCATACACATTATTTACTTTTCATATTTGTTTGGCATATTCTTATGACGTACACCACTTTTACTAAATTTGATAATAAAATGATCATCTCCATAGTGGTTCTAGGTTTTGCTAGCTATTAAACTTACATTTTTCCCTTCACATATGCAATATGTGTTGTTCGCATATTTTATTTATCTCTATAGGAATCTTGTTTTGATACTTGTCAATTCATGTATGCCTTATAATTTCATGGATCTTATTCGGCATATGCCTTAGTTCACAAACAAATGTAATAGTATTTTCATCTTGTTAACGATAAGGTAATATAGGTGGTTGGGTCAATAATAAAATAAATTTGTGTATAATATTTTCTCGATTCTAAAAAAGTAAGTGATGAAAATTTTCCCCTCCACACAGACCTTAACTCATAGATGTATTAGCTCTTTATACGTCTTTTCATGAAGATCCTTTACTTTTACGAGTGTAAGTTCCAGTAAGCTTTTTTCAACCAAAGGCACTTGGAACATAGTTCCATAGACATTAACAAATGAGAAATACTACCATTGTTCATTTTTTTATATATAAATGGAATTAGAAATTTAAATACAATTATACAGACATTTTTGCTTCCACATAGTTGTTGCATAAGTCTATATGCAATGTTTTTGTTTCCATGTTTCTATATTAGTAGTTAGAATAGTATAGGGAGAAGCTAATCTCTAATTACGATCCTCACAATTGGGTTTAAATATGATTCTAATATATTAGAGTATGTGGGAAAATACATAACTAATTTTTTAATACTAGGTGTGAATCTGTATAAATGACTCTTAGTATATGTCATCGCAGATTCTCACACTAGTCAATAAAAAAAAACAATGAAAACATATATGATATAATGTACAAGTTTTATTATTATTATTATTGTCAAAAACTTGTACTTATATGTTTTAATTTTTTTAAATTTCAAGAAATGTTATATATTTAAAACATTTGTTTTTAATTGAGTTAATTTCATTATGTGGACTAAGAAAATGAGGATGAAGATTTCATTGTACTTCTTCCACACTCTGCATTTTTCACACTAAAAAAGTAACACTAATTATTGTTATATACATAGAAATCCAATGCAATAAAGGTATATCATTATACATTTACAATTCAAATTAGTAATTCCATGGAATTTCATTCACACCAAATGAATTACCATTTTATTTTTTTATATTGAAATATTTTTATGAAAATAAAAGTGTTTTTATTCACATTTTAATGGTAAAAAATATGTGTTTTCCTATCAAATCTGAAAGGTGAGAAGTTTTAGTGTGAAAAATAATAAATGTGTAGAAGAGGGCTATGTGTGGGAGAACCTCTATGCCCTTCTTTTTTCATGTTCTCACACATTTCCCCTCTGCAAATTTATTCAACACAAATCAATGTTGTACAAGATTTATTCTACACGCTTCCATTGCATATGACCTTTTCTTGCGTTAGTAATCTATAATTCATTTCTTTTTTTTCATGAAATTTGATTAGTGGTATCAAAGCAATCTACTTTTTCTATCTTTTTTTGTGCATATCCCCAAGGCATCGATTTTCACGGTTTTTTGACAAGCACAAAATGACACGTAAATTTAATCAATCTCCCATTGTATGCATTAAATTTTATTAAAAATATAATTATGGCTTAATTCTATGCATAGAAAAAGCTACCCTTTCTGTAAATGTAAATATATTTCTCAAATGTATATAGAGATAATATATGAGATGTGATAGTTCAATTAGTACTTAATCGACACGTAATCAGGACATCATTTAAGTGATTAATAACATTTAATATTATGAATTGTGTAATGATTATTGGTTGTAAACAAAGCAATAATTTGCAGAGGAGCCTGCACCTAGTATTAAAAAAATAAATAAGTATTATTATTGTTATTAACAGACACTCCACTATCAGAGAATGTAAAATAATTTGGAATTTACATCAAATTGACACATAATCAGTCCACTGTGCACTCCACACTAAGAATCCATCGAGGCAGGTTGCAAGAAAAAGAGGTGATTCCATGTAGATAAAGGCCATTTTTATCAAATATAACATACCAACATTGACAAAGTGGTGTATAACAGCTCAACCATAAAGTCATTTTGTAGTAGAACTAGCTGAACCTTTCTATGAATAATATTTATTTGTGGTTTTATCGAAAATTTATATAGTATTTTATTTTATAGAGTTATTCCACTTAGTACACACATATAAATCATATTAAAGCACTGCAAAGTGATACGTAAATGGATTGGATGGTTTTGGAATTTCAATATTTATTTCTACTACTTCTAGTAAATGGCAGCTTTGGTATTTTCAATTTATATTTATTAAGAAATCCATGCGTAACATATTTCATAAAAAAATAGTAACAATTTGTAGTTATATAGCATAATGATAAATATATAATTAAATGATATTGATAATGTTAATCATTGAGAGAGTATTTTTAATTACAAAGTGGAAATGGCTAGTACTGGAACGAAGGAAGTTATTTCAACCAATACAATTAACTCACTCTTATCCATGGGAAATACTAGTGGTCGACCATGTATATGGAGTATGTGAACTCGCCAATGGAAAAAAAGAATAGAAATCATATTTGGAGTAGAAAATTGGTGAATGTGGCATGTGTTCCAAAAGTCTTTGATTTCAGATAAAAGGTTTATTTTTGTGCAAAAAAAATTAAGTCAAGAACAAGAACAATTATGCTAATAGCCAATAAGTGCTTAAAATTTTCCAAAGCAGATACTTTCCTAAATTCATAAGAAGGTGAGGTTAACATTATTCAAAAATTTATTTCCCCAACATCTCACGTTGTTTTCGATCTTTCTCTCCTATATATTACTTTGTTGACACAGTCGTTTAGGGATTTTTGTTGACTCTTTTCCCTCCTAAAGCTTCAAAGAACTACATGGAATTTCCAAATATATATATATATATATATATATATATATATATATATATATATTTTATCACCCATGCAAAAAATATTCTATATTTGACTGAGTTGATATAATTTTCAATTAATTAGCTTTTGAGGTAGTCAATTTTTCTAGAAACAATAGATTATTTACAATGACGTACCTTATAAAATTTCTCGTAATGAGCCATGTCTTTGAAGACTTACCCTATTATCCGAAATTGAATCACAACTAAGAACCAATGCAATTATGGTATCTCATAATGTGGAAGAAAAATGTTTCTTTACATCAATGTCTAACCCAAGATGTCTTTGTAAAGAAGACCATATACATAATAACTGAACAAGAACCACATTGAATATTTGCATAAGGCTAAGTTTTCATATGGGGAAAATAAATGCATGAAGACAGAGAAAATAATATGGTTATTCAAATTTATGTATTTAAAGGTAATCCATCGTTGTAACCAAATCTTGTTATAGATAAGTATTTTTTTGTTGAAGTCTGTAGGAAATATTGTAACTGACTAGTTATATTTCAATGCAAAAGGAAAAAATAATGTATTTATTCTCCATTTACTATTCAACTAGTCATTGTGAAGAATATGGCTTACATTTTAGACCTTGCAAAGTCTTTGTATAATCTTAACTTAAGGGGAGTTGAAGTCGTTAAGGCTTTGATCGAGAGGGCCCATTTAGCACACAGCTAGGTACTATTAAATATGGAAACTTATTTACAAGGGTTATAAAGGAAAGCGAAGAGATTCACAGTACTCCAACTAAAAATCGAGAACCATTAATGGATACTGAAAAAATTGTTGAAGAAACTAGTGTTAACAAGAAAGAAAAATACAAGAAAAGATGTGTAAATATTACATGACAATATCTACCTTCCATATCCAATCACTGGTGTGAGTTCATCCTCCGTTCAAAGGAAGAGAAAGGCTACAATGAATGGAAAAAATGTTTATTATTATTTATTAGGTCCTGGAGATGATGAAGAGCCTCCTAAAATATTCACTCTATACAGAGTGCATACAGTTAAAACAACAAAATCTAAAACTTGCCCCAAAAGAGAAAGCATTAAACTAGCTATAGATATGGAAATTGACAGCATTGTAACAGTTTATTGGGTTGGTTCTTGTTTAGCAGAAAATTTGAAAATAATGGAGAAAATTGCAGAAGTCAATATTTTCGATGAGCACCTCGTCACATTGCAAAATGAAAAATATGACAAGTAAAATAGAAAATTGAGAGTTGAAAATGTAAAAGTTCATCATAAAAGGGTTATTGATCAAGAAAAAATGTATATTGATGTGTCTGGAAATGGAGTTAGGAGGCTCATGATATTGCAGCAATCTACTAGTGAGGGACTTGCACAATCTAATGGCGAACAAGAAGTAGAGAAACTAAGACTGAAAAAAATAAAAGAGATATATAAATTTCCGCGAAATGATTCACAATTTTCGCACATTTCACACACTTCTTCTCATTTTACAAAGATCTTGGTTTGGGTTCAAAAAATTTTCTTCAAAGTTTGGGTTTAAGAGCATTTCTTGGTTGATTTTACAATTTTGGGTTTAAAGAATTTTTTTGGAAGACATTTCTTAGAGGCAGCGTGATTTTGGCAAAAGTTGTAAAACATTTCTTGGACGTACATTCAAAAGACATTTCTTGGAGGTATGTACGTGTTTTGAGTTGAAGTAAATCTTTTGAGCTTCGTTTCATTTTTATAAGACATTTTTCTCTCGAATTTTTTAAAGTGTTTTGGATTGGAATATGTATTTTTTGCAAAAAATTTACACTGAATTTTTTAAAATTAAATCTTTTGTAATATTTTTTGTAATTGAGTTATTGTCCAATTTTTTGAAGGAAATTTTTTGAACTTCATACCCTATTATCATGGGAAATCGAAGAACTTGTGCGAGAAAATATGATCGAAAAAGAGACCCTGAGGCACGTAGAGAAGAGACTAGACAATCTCGCAAAAGAAAGTTAGAAGCCCTCTCACATATTGAAGAGGAAAATCAACCTCAAGCAGAAATTGAAGCAGGTATGTAAATGTAAATATTATGATCTATTGATATATTTAAAATTTTCCTAATGTAAAATGTGAAGCTTAATTTTTTATTTGATGAACTAGTTTGAAAAATATTTTGTTTAATGTAAACAGACAGAGATATTCCTCAAAATATTGAAGAAGAAAATCAACCTCAAGCAGAAATTGAAGCAGGTATGTAAATGTAAATATTATGATCTATTGATATATTTAAAATTTTCCTAATGTAAATTGTGAAGCTTAATTTTTATTTGATGAACTAGTTTGAAAAATATTTTGTTTAATGTAAACAGACAGAGATATTCCTCAAAATATTGAAGAAGAAAATAAAACTCAAGCAGAAAGTGAAGCAGGTATGTAAATGTAAATATTATGATCTATTGATATATTTAAAATTTTCCTAATGTAAAATGTGAAGCTTAATTTTTATTTGATGAAATAGTTTGAAAAATATTTTGTTTAATCTAAACAGAACGAGATACTCCTCAAAACATTGAAGAAGAAAATCAACCTCAAGCATAAATTGAAGAAGGTATGTAAATGTATATATTATGATCTATTGATATATTTAAAATTTTCCTAATATTTATTGACATATTTATTAATTTAGTGATTTATTGAATATGTGTACTATTTTTTCGAATATGTACAGATGAAACCACTATCGATAATGAGATGTTAGAAAATGTTGACACTCACACATATGGAGATAAAAAACCTGACCATGTTATACGATATCGTGTCAACCGCATTTTTGAAAAGTATTTCTTAAATGAGCGAGTGACAGTTCAGGATCAAATGTTGAAAGGTCTCCTATCATCAAGGAAATTAAAAGAAGCGACGACACTATTGGGTATTCGAAAATCAACCAAAGATAAGAAAATGAAGGAAGAGGTGATAAAAAATATGAGTAGTGCTATAAAGTCAATTAAGAGATCTAGAGATAAAGATGTTTCAAACGTACATATAGGAATACAGATGGCAATGGTTTCACCAAGTACTCAAGAGAATCATTTGATCACATCTATGGCACAAGCACTGGGAACCTCGCAAAAAAATCTGCACAAACATCGAAAATTTCGACTGCAAATAGATGTAAATGATGAACTCGCTTGTTTGAGAGCTATTTGTAGGCAACCATAGAAAGATAGACTTGGATAAAATGTTAAAAAAATAATAGATGAATATTGGAAGAACAATTCGCGGGTTTCACCAACTGCAAGACATGTAATGCGAAGAAGAATAGCATGAAATCAGTACGAAGAACATGAAAAACATCTCTTGGAAACCACTCAGATAGAGTTATTCAACAAGTTCAAAGAAGAGAATCGTCAAATTCATGTTTCACTCAGTGCTTTTGTTCAAAAAAAAGCATGGTATGTAAAACCTATCACCGTACGCGACACTTGTTGTTTCCGTTATCATGTGGAATTTGAGTTATATTATGACACATTCCTTGATTTTGGTAGAACATTATGGAAGGATTCACCTCTTCCTTCCACTATCCATGAATTCATATCTCAAATTCTATGTGCAAGAGAAAGCGATGAACTATTTTACAAAAAGAAATGTGTTGGTGGTAAAAAGTGCGATGATTGTGGAAATTTGACTAAATTTCAAAACAAATATTGTATTGATATAAATGATCAATCAATGTCCAACATGAAAGTGAAATGGAAGAGATATGAATATATCGGTACATCGATTCAAGGTGCAAATAGTGTTAAAAGAATCGAATTACGATAAGACGAAAATTTTCTGATAGACTTTTTGAGAAAGTTTGAGGCAGAAATTTACAAATACACCAAGCATTCCCATAGAGCTCGATGGTAAGACGTGCAATTCAAAAAATCTCGTGAAGTTTTTCCACCAGGGACCATTTTGTCAGTGATTGGTTTTGCAGAAAACTACACATTTGTTCCACAAAAAGAAATTCAGAGTGAATACTATCATTCTGACCAAGTCTCCATGCTCGTCCATATTCTATATAGACATGCTGAACAAAATGTCAATCATATAAGAAGCACGAGTGAAAATCGACATATCATTAAAGAATATCACTTTTATATCAGTGACGATCGTACACATGATACATGTTTTGTACAACATTGTTTTGGAAGAATTTATGATTCATTGAAAAGTCGTGGAATAACATTCAATGAACATTGGATATGGTCAGACGGATGCGCAGGTCAATTCAAATCTGCACGATCATTCTTTTGGTTGTGTTGTATTCATGAGAAAACCTGCATTAAACATTGTAGAAATTTCTTCGAGACTGGCCATGGAAAAGGAGAACATGACAGTGCGGGAGCATGCATAAAACAAGTACTTCGAAGATATCAAATGAACCACTCTGCATGCCGATTTTTGAACGCTGAAGAAGTTGTTCAGTGGTGCATCGCTGCTCTAATCCATGAGAAAAACCCATCAAGAGAAGTGCGAAGGTACATTCAATTTAATTTATATTGGAAATCTAATTTTAAACATTGTACATTTATCATGCAATGATTATTTTTAATTGTATTTTGATATCATATTTACAAATTCTTTTTCTAATTTTCCATATAAAGGTTTTCTGGCATATTGGAATCAAAGACGTAGATAGATCAATTGGAAATGACGTTGAAACAATAAAAGGGACTCGAAAATTGCATTCAATTCAAACAAAGTTGTCCAAAAATGTGTTTGCATTGGATAAAAGAAAATATTCTTGTTTTTGTGATGTTTGCATAGGCAACACAAAATCTAATGACGTTTGTGAAAAAGAAATGTATGTGAACGATTGGAAACATACAGAGCTAAATACAAAGGGAAAAATGCCTGTTGCAATGTTTGAAGAAATGCAATCAGAGGAAACTACAATATTATCCGATGGTGATCGAGTTTCTGATCTTGTTAGAGAAGGTAACATTCGAATTACTTTCTAATGATTTAAAGATCTAGAAATAAATTTAAATATGCATAATTAAATGTTAAATTTTTATTTTATTGTGCGGGAGATGTTTTTGTTGTAATTGCACCTATTGATAATGATGAAAATGTGAAGTATTATTTGATGCGTTGCACTGAACGAAAAATGAAATTATTACAAGACTATAATGATCACGGATTTCAGTATGACAGAGGGTCTATTATACTGAAGGGTTATTGTTTTAGACAAACTCATCAAAGTGGAGACTTTGTTTACTTTGAAGACTATGAACCTGATTCCATAAGTTGTCAATATAGTCACTTGGTGTGTGCAGCACGCATAAATTTGATAGAAGTTCAATCAAAGAAAAAATCGAAAATTAAGAAATGGAAAATGTCAAAATCCGATCATGAACGGATTATTGAAGATGGAATTCCATTAGAATTTTTTTGAGTGAAGTGTCCAAAAATTTATTATCTTTGGATTAAATATGTTTTATAACTTCCAATACTCAACTAAAAATTGAGCTGCTTATGTTATTTGTGGTTTGCACATGTGTTACAAATTGTTTGGGTACAAGCACGTGCTCTAGTATCAACTGAAAGTATTTTTTCTATACATGTGCATTGATGAAAAATGTTATATGTATTGGATATATATATATATATATATTCTAGAATGAAATTAATTGTTCTTGTATATTAATTGTTCTTGTATATGTTTTCCGACCATATGGTACAAATTATTTCACTTTATTTTGTAAGGTCAGATTCGGTCCCCATATGGCCTAGCCTCCGAGGGACGAGATAACAAGTGGTTGTCGCCACTTGCCTGAATCTCAACTTTTAAGTACAATTTTATTGTTTATGGTAGGCATCTTACATGATGTCCTAGCCAAGGATAGATTCTCTTTGTTTCAAGTTTCCGGTAAAAGTTGTCACCGAATGACCTACTAGGATATTATAAATACTAGCTTTGTAAGATCATTTGGCATTTGGAAAAATTCAAAAGTATTAGACTGTCAATCAATTTAAAGTATCATTCACCCTAGGGAGTGTAAAATATTCAATGTAGGTTGGTGACGATGCTCACTCCTAGCTTGAAGCAGCTCCAATGACCAATTCTTTAATGAATTCCAATGCACTAGACCAAAGTTGGTGACCTACTTGGTTTTTCACCCAAGAAATTACAAGGTACTCTTCTTACCTTTGGCCCCCAAAGCTACAATGGAGTTATAGGAAGGTGAAGAAATTTTTTTTCACTGATAGGAATTTGGTCACATCCCTAATCTCCCGTTATCAAAAAGTTCCTATCTACTACATTATCCAGCATGTACTCAAGATCACTATTTCGTAATTATAATATCACAATATCATAAGTTCTCACAAAAATACATGGAATGCCATTACGACACTCATCTAACAATGGGGAGCTCAAAACCTATAAAGCTCCTCGTCCCTTAATAATAATGTAGTTAATTTAGTCTTAGGTGAGGATTCGTTGTGATCTTCATTTCATACAAAAATAATTAATTGTTTAATTCCCATAAATTTTATTATTCACCAAAATACATATCATATCCACTATTTTCTCTCCTACAAATTCCATTATTTTATTAAAATATATGATTTTATCTCACCCAACTATCACATGTTCCTAAATTTACTCATAATTGTTCCCTATGCCCTAAATCTACTCCTAATTGTTCCCTATGCTGCTTTTCCCTTACTTATTTTTAGAAAGTTATTTTCCTAGATCCATCATAACTATGGATCTATCAAGCGCCGAGAGCGATCAAATATCTAGAGGTGCAAACCTCTTTTTTGAGTGCAAAACTTGAAGAAAGGTTTGCACCTCAAGATATTTGATCCCTCTCGGTGCTTGATAGATCCGTAGTTAAGATGGATCTAAGTTGGTTTCAGTCGTGTGCAACCAAGGAAAAACTATCGATAATATGAGAAACATATGATTAATTTTATCAATAATATGTAAATACATCTAATATTAATATAACCATTTTAAATATGCTAAATATGTTTGAGATTTATCAAGTCAATTTAATTTTAAATTTTCTTAGTTACCTCAATTTGTTGAGATGATAAATATTGTAGAATAACTTTAATAATGGAAAATGATCAAATAAATTTTTTGAATGCAAAGTGACAATGTAATAATATTGAATGATAGAATGTGAATAATTAGAATGTAATCAATTACAAATAGCAATTAGAATGTAATCAATTACAAATAGCATTTATTGTGATCAATCTTAAACTATTTTCTTCTTCTATTCTTATTGTCACCCTTATTAGTTTTGTCATCTTTCTGTATCGATTATATTAAAAAGAAACTAAAAATCATAAATCATAAACCATTTAAATATTTAGCTCGAACTCTTGTAGTAAACACCATACCTCAAGTCTCTCTTGCTCTCCAATATTATTAGGTTTAATTATTATAACACAAAAATCGTTCTACATTGTCAATAATTTTTTGCGCTTACACTTAAATCAATGAACACTATTAATCCAATGACTTTACAAGTAATGTACCATCATACATGCAATTATATCAAATCAGAAATCAACATATACAATGAAATCAATGGGGATTGTCTTGTTACAAGTAAAATTTCAATTTACCACATGTGCAAATGTGGGTTCACATTCTATCATTCATGTAGTTTTAAAAACTTCACATGCCATGCCAATTATAATTCAACTATCCAACAAAAACATTTAACATTAAATATCACATGCCAAATGTAATTCAGATGACAACATTACTTCACATTCACATGCCAAAAGTACTAAAACCATCCAAAAATTAAATAAAACAAATTATATAATAACATTGTAATAAAATATGTCCAAAAATTGTAAATCTCACTTCAGTATCAAACTGTATCAAGTTTAACAAATTTTAAAACCATATAAATTTTGAAATCAAATCTACTGTAAATCTTGTCCATCAAATGGAGGATCTAGCGTCTGGTTCTCGGGTAGCGCCCTATCCTGTGAATAGGAAACCTACATACACAATGCACATGTACTTGAACATTAAAATTTGAAGTTTTAAAAATGAATGAGAATATATATATCTAGAACTTCATGTAAAAAACAAAATATAACAAAAAAATCATCCAATACCTCGTAAGGTTCCCTCTCCATTTGATGAACAGGTTCTCCCATATGAAAATGCACGTGTACATATATAAACTTATTTTCAATAATATTAAAAAAAGGAACTAAAGACAACTTGTTCAAATACTGTGGATGTTCCTATCTCCGTCGCTAGAGTCCCCGGATTAAAGAAATTTTCTATAGGAACCTAAATTCAAAAAATTTAAAATAACTCAAAATATAGATCTCTCTCTCTCTCTCTCTCTCTCTATATATATATATATATATATATATATATATATATTAAACATAAATTTTAAACTTGTGAGAATTTGTCCATACTTGTGGCTCATCTCCCAATGAAGTAGAAGGTATATCTCCTAAGGAAGAAGAAGGTACCGCCATCCCAAAAACATCAGACGGAATCGGTACATGTTAAAACATTTTATCAAATTATATATATACATACATGTACATGTGTGGCAACAATTATTTATTTTAGAGTCACTTAAAAAAAAATAACATACATGTGCCAACATATCATGATGGTTAGACCCATCTGCATTGTTTGAACCGGAGGTCCCGAACGTAATATTAACATTTTCATCACGCATCATGCCTAAGAACTACAAATGGTGTTTTAACATATAATCATACATTTTTCTTAGATTAATGTACACATAAAAATAAATGTATACATGTACATACACATGTATTTATTACAAATTGTACACATGTATATGTAAATATAATTTCAAACCCTAAGGTCACTAACACATATCGTTTCGGTGCCCTCTTCCTCATGAAAAATTAGGTCTTGCAGACCATTGCGACAATTTATTGCATATGTTCGGATATCTTCAACATTCATGTTGTAAATCTCCTCATCTGTATGATAAAAAAAATTGGCACGTGCATTTTCACGTGCTCTTTGTCGATTTAAACAAAGATCGACTCCACTCAATCCGCTATGAACATTGTCGATCATAACTTCTCTTGCTTCTCGACTTATTTGAGAAGTCGCATACATCTCTGATCACAGGGTTTCGACTCGAAATGGTCGACTCACCAATGGCAGCTCAGGACAAGGCAACTCCACATCACGCTTAGCGCCCTTATGTTGATACAATCGACCTCTCCCCGGGCTAAAAAATTCTGAAGGAAGGTCATTATAGTCGGGTTTCATACCCAAAATTTTTTTTTCATAAAACATTTGTGAAAAATAAACAGGAATCTCATCGTTCCATGGAAGCCTTCCAAAGGCCGCAAGATGTCGATCATACAAATAAGCAGCTTTGTCTGGGTGCTTGAAATACTGCATCTTCAACATTTTTCTTTTTGGCCCTTCCTTATAATTAAACATTGACTTGGCCTCTGCTCTTGTAACTTTTTGTTTTATGTCCTGCCATTTATTGGGACCTATCACTGTTTCTTTTCTCTTTCTCATAAGTTCTACAAATGAATCAGTCGTTGGCCCCAAATTTCTGTACACATTTACCCTTTCACCCAATGAATGTGTAACTATTTCGAGGCTTTGTCTACTTTCAGCAGGTAGAGACAAAGCTACGAGATCTCTTTGCAATTTTGCATGAAGGCTTTGACACCTTTGTAAGGTGCATTCCACCATGTTCGTTTCCCATTGTATATCATTAATCTCAGCCGGATAAGTTGTGCTAGGTTTACAGCCTTCTTCTTGAATGTAGCACGCTGCCCTGCATCTATTTTGACCACTGGCTCGAACATTTTCAGCCTTTGCATCAATATATATAAAATTTCGTATATTAGAAAAAACACGTGTAAAAAAAGTTGTACAAATTTAACGAACAAATATTGAATTTGATGGAAACCTTGATGTTGTTGGTTGACATCATCTCCAACATGACCCTGCTAAGAACCAACCCCAAAATGACGCTTCTGAGAACCAGACCCACAATGACCCTGTTGAGAACCAGCAACGGTTGATTGGCCTTCGGGGGAATAAATATCACCCCCTTCTCGCAACCTGCTACCACTCATACCTTGACCGGTTGAACCTTGGCCACGCTCCATGGATGGAGTTGAAACCCTTCTCCTCTTACCTCCTAAAAATTAAAATATGAAACTTATTAACAACTAAATTAACTCAAAGTTAATAAAAAAATCAATTCCATATGTACACATGTATGGAGATTTAAGATTATATTTAAATATCGTGAACATTCCCCGATCCCTGAACCTCCATATGGGATTCGACTGATCTTTTTTGTTCATCCTCCATGATATATATCAATTGGTCAACATTTACACAAAATAGATTTCAAAAAATCAATTTGTAATTTAGTGTACACAAATTATGTAGAACACAACTTTCAAAGCAATAATTGATCATGTGTGAAACTAAATTTAATCGAAAAAGATATTATAATAATGATAAGTTCACCAAATTGCGCTTTTACATGGTGGGAGCACACTTGGTATAAAATTTACTACTTATACACTTTAGTTTGTGGGAGAAATGACACATGTACATAGTTTACCTTAAAGTCGTTGTGTTTTACGGATATTAAAATGAAGAACTTCTATTTAGATCCATTCCAGAGATTGACTGTAGGGGCATTTACTGGATATGTCACCTTTCATAAAAGATGAGATCCAAAGGCTACTTGGCCCTTTACAGACTCTGCCTATAGAGCTTGTAGAACTAAACACTAGAGGCATTAACAATACCAAAAAAATAAGGTAGTTAATCTTCATATACATGTCATCAAGGAAGTCAATGTGATCATCCCCAACTTACTTTTTATGAAATTAGGCTTGGAATCCTCTACAACATGGTGGATGGAGTTGAATGGGAACTAGGTTGAAAGGCCTTTACAAAATACATGCTAGTGAATAACACTTACTAGGTTATGCCAACAAATAAAGTGGGAGAAATGTTTTCTCCTCGAGGTTGTCCAATTGGGTGTGTAATACCAACTTCACCCATTTCCTCACACGTTTCTCTCTTAGGTTACAAATGTCTTCCACCTTATTAGTTATATATTTTTCAATTTCCTGAGGATTCCTTGATTTTTTTCTCCTACCATCTCCCTCTGTCACTCCCCGAATTATTGCCATCAAACATGCCCCATTGAGGATCTAGAGCAAGGTTTGCACCATACTTAGAACTGTCATTGCTGCTAATTGAAATTGGAGTCATGTATACTAGATTGCTTGCTTAAGTGGCTCTTACTTGGACAATATCCTGAGATGAGTTTGACATGATGGTCATATGAGGTTGGAAGCTACTTGGTGTATTTTTCCTTAAATCTTCAAAAAAACAGAGCAAAAATGTCATTTTCAATCATTTTTTATTAGCTTCTGCATACAGCAAATGTTATCACAATTGCAACACAATCATGTTCCATGAGCATGAATTATGAATGTCACAAGCCAAATGGCAAGGAAATTTGCATTCATTTAGGCAAAATAAGGCTATGACATTAAGGTCCATGCTAGAAAAAATTATGCAAATAAAGTTGCTAAGTCTTGATACTTACCATGTGTTTCAAAGCCATAATGAAGGTTGGCTTTGAGAGTGTCCTCTCAAAGCCCTGTCTTGAGATGAAATTTAATTCAATGTCTCTTAGAGTTGCATGGTGGAATTGATAGAACTATTTGATTTCTTTACCATAAATGGGAAGACAAGAAGTCACAAGATTTTGGGAAGGTCCACTCTTGAGCGAGAGCCTCATGATTACAACCTAATCATGAGAATCAAATGGGAGTGCATCCTTATTTTGAAAACAAATAGGATTCTAAGCTACCTAGAGCATCATTACTTTTTAGGGTTGCTTGTCTCCCATAAGGATTCATAGGAAAATAATTGTGTTGATTTTCTAGAGATATATGTATGTGCGTGGTTCATTATATTCTCTATTTCTTACGTTGTGTTTCATTATGTTTTATATTTCTTACATTCCTGCCCTCCTATTTTTCTTTATACTCAAGGTTTATAAAATAACATGATAAGCAACATGAGACTTGGAACAATCATTTTCATTATCTAAGAATGACTTAAAATGACCTCGTATGTCTTCTCATTTTAGAGCTCAAATTTTTAGGAAGGATTTAAGTATCCACCTTTCAAGAATCACTAGAAGATGTTGATAAAGAATATAGGAAGACAAAAAACTAACCAGTGGTGTACTAAATGTATTTCTTGGGAGGTAGATTGGCATATGGACTTTTGGTAGCTAGAAATTTTCCAAATAAGTGAATGTATTTGAAAACCAAACCTCTAGTTTATTTTGGTTTAGACAACGTCTATAATTTGAAAATTGAATTCCCTCTTTCTTCCTCTTACATGTCCAATGATCGGAATCTGGATTGAGGGAAAAAAATTTCCTAAATAAAAATTTTGCATTTTATTTGTACACAAGTTTTTAAAAGATAATTAACTCATAAATTTCTCACAAAATACACTTAAATCTTGAAACAAACCCCTTCCCAATTGGCTAACTTAAAACGATCCTAAACACATTTTTATTTAACTAATGAGGGAGATAGCCCAATAAAAATAGTTTGTCCATATTCAAATCAAGTTGGTATCAGAGTACAATTTAGCTCATTTTAGTCAAGGTTAGTTAGAAGAATTAGCTATTGGTTTCTGTCTTCAATTTCCTCTCAAAATGAATGTGTACGTGCTTTTGAGAGACACACTAGACCTGAATAAGGTCCAAATTTTTGATGAAAATGTGCTATGAAAGTAAAGTGTTAAATGCAAACATGTAGAAGGCATAGTTAATACAAGGCATAGTTGAGCCAAATGTTGTTGAGGAAGGGCCTAATTATTTGGGTCTTGGTTATGGAAAACATGGACAATGCTCCAAAGCCAAGGAGGCACATGAATTTTTTCCAACAAGGAATTTTATCTCGTGTTCATTACCTCAAGCATGTGAATTTTGTGTTCATGATGAATGGAAAATTTTGACACCCACTTTGCAAGAAGATGTTAATAAACATGCAGCTAATGAGAATGTAAAAGAAGAGGATGTTGAAAGCTCTATCTAGTCATTGAGTTCATTGCTAGTATTCAGAGGAGAGCCACTACCTCATCAAATTCACCTAGGACTCAAACCATTATTTTTAAATTTGAAATATCATGGTGTGTTGTTTCAATGCCTGAATCCACAACCCTAACATAAATTTTTTTATTCTTTTTTTGCAAGATTTAGTTGGTTATATTAAAAGTCAGTTGAATTTAAAATTCTTGGCTTAGTGGCATGAACCAAACATATTTTACATATTAAATGAGGAATTTCGCTCTCCCAATCATTTCTAAATCACCCATGTATCACCAAGAAAACATGTTTTAAAAGAACATACTTTGGTATGGGAAAGACCTTAGGTTTCAAATATTATAAGAAGGTTTTTGATATGGTTGAGAGAATAACATTTTAGCCCCATTACTCATGCATGGCAAGCTAGCTACATGTGGAATTTTAACAACACTCTAAAAGGTCTAAAATCACAAACCTCGTTAATGGTTGACAGAGTCAAATCTTACACCTAGTTGGCTAGATCACGCTATGTTAAATACTTGGCCACTAGGAGGAATAAGAGTTCCATTTTGTGTTATTGTATTTTGTTCCATAGTTGAAAATACAACTAGAGTGTGAAGTTAGAGAGAAAAATGTATGAAGTTATGTTTTTATAGCAACCTTACACGCTAAAAGTCTTAGCTAACTCTAGAGAGATTACCTCTTTCTTTGTACTCACATATTTTCCATACCATAAAAGAGAGAGTAGAGCATGTTTAAATTTTAGTGTTATTTTTCTCCCATAATGATTTCCTAGGGAAACAGGAGTCTAGAGCATCATTACTTTTTAGGGTTGCTTGTCTCCCATAAGGATTCATAGGATTATAATTGTGTTGATTGTCTAGAGATATATGTATGTGTGTGTTTCATTATGTTTTATATTTCTTACATTTCTGCCCTCCTATTTTTCTTTCCACTCAAGGTTTATAAAATAACATGAGAAGCAACATGAGACTTGGAACAATCATTTTCATTATCTAAGAATGACTTAAAATGACCTTGTATGTCTTCTCATTTTAGAGCTCAAATTTTTAGGAAGAATCTAAGTATCCACAGGTTTCAAGAATCACTAGAAGAGGTTGATAAAGAATATAGGAAGACAAAAAACTAACCAGTGGTGTACTAAATGTATTTCTTGGGAGGTAGATTGGCATATGGACTTTTGGTAGCTAGAACTTTTCCAAATAAGTGAATGTATTTGAAAACCAAACCTCTAGTTTATTTTGGTTTATACAAGGTCTAGAATTTGAAAAGTGAATTCCCTCTTTCTTCCTCTTACATGTCCAATGATCGGAATCTGGATTGAGGGAAAAAAATTTCCTAAATAAAAATTTTGCATTTTATTTGTACACGAGTTTTTAAAAGCTAATTAACTCATAAATTTCTCACAAAATACACTTAAAGCTTAAGCTTATGTAGTTTGTCAATTTTTATCATATATTTTTTGGTAAGGGTAAATGTTTTTTTATCTATAGTACAAGTCATGAGTTCCCCAATTTTACCTTATGTAAGCATGATTCTAGGATTACTACAATTTGTACTTGGTTTTTTATTGTGATGATGCCTTGTCTCAATCACTTGGCCATCTCTCGATGGGTAGTTAAATATTTATAACAATACTTAAGTAATATTTATCTAAATTTGTATTATGTGAAATTATGTAAAAAATGTTGTACTATTTTTAATAAAATTTCCCGTTGAGTTTATCATATATTTCAATGAAAGTTGATTAAATATGTTTTCTTTAAAAGGATCTAACAATTTTGTTAAGGTATGAATTTGCAATTTTGTGTGGCTCTCTATCAACCTACACTTCCTCATTTCTAGAAAAAATCTACTTGCTCATTCGTATACCCACTTTCTATTCAAATGCATGAGTTTTGAACTCTCGGTAACTATGTTTTTCCACGCAGGAAAATTATATGTCAATATGTCATGCTTCTTTAATTTATCTTTTATAGATGATCGAAGCATCCCTTTTTAATATATCCCTTTTGACTTCGGATATGTGGGCAATACTCATCCGCATATTTTTCTATCATAAAGCAGTGAGTAAAATTGTATTCCATTTGTGTCAATGTTAAGGTTAACCACATGGATTAAAGTTTTATATTTAAAATACATTGCCACGGTGTACATTTATATCTAAAGAGTCCAAAACCTCATTCAAGACCATGTGTTTTGTTGATGTAGTTTTATTGGTTACATTGCATTGCTTTTAGAGTTGTTGCTATGGGCCTCACCATCTAGTGATTTTAGTTAAAAAATTATTTACATGAAATTTTGAAGTATCCTAGAATGTTTATTATTTATCACTAATAGCCTTGGTGATTTAGTTGTTTGTTTTGATGCTACTTGGTTACCCATATTTAATAGTTGTTCATGTTTAATTCATTGTTAAGGATTTTTATTGGCCTATCAGGATGTATTTTTCTCAAATCCATAATGGCTAAAAGAATGAAATTTATCTATGAAAAGAGAGGTCATATGGAAAACAAATTGTTTGCAAGTGTTCTTTTGAACCCATAGAACTTGCAACCCCAATATGGATACAATACTAAGTAATATGTATAGCCTCCTCATCTAACTTAGCCAGGGATTTGCAATACTATATTTGAGTTGGCTAGCTCCATTTCAGGATATTATAATGTTAGATTATTATTTCTATAGATTTTGATTATGGTAGTAAAATGTTACAAAAAACCGAAAACTACAAATAATATTATTCTAGATATATGTAAAAAGGACATGGTAGATAAAATCAAACAATATTAAACTTCTCATAAATAGTTTAGATAAAAATACATTTTCTAATTTTGATTGTAAATTCCAAGGCTTAAAGAAATAATTTTTCTAATAATTGTTTTTTAATTAATAAATAAAAAAGAAGCATTTTCAATCAAAATCACATCCAGCATATAATAAAAATAATAAAAACAATTTAAAACTTCATACACTATGACATTACTATGGAAAGGAGCATAAAAATATACTAGTAAAAAATCCTTTTCTATAATAATGGAGAGCTTCAAATATACAATAAAAAAAAATCTTCAAGCCTCCTTGTATCCCAAAGAAAGAGTTGCTCAAAAAATCATATTTTAAACAATTAAAACTTGGAGAAAATCATCTGTTTTTGAATTTCAATTATATAAAAAATTAGTCAAATATAAGACAAGAGTTACTCATACTATAAAAGTTTAAATAATATTAACTTTAAAAAAATATATATTTGGGAACGAACCAAAAAAAAAAAAATTATAAATTTCATTTACAGTAACTTAAATCCATATTAACACCTCTTGATAAATATGAAATCAAATTAAATCTATATTAATTAATTTAATAGTTTAAATTCCTATTTGTGGTGTGCCAAATAGAAATATTCAAATCGAAAGTTACAACTTACAAATATTACTCAAATATATCACAAAAGGAAATAGAATAAAAAGCATAATGGACAATATGAACCAAAGTTTTATACCTTTATTGATATGGATGGATTCTTAATTACAAACATTTGAGTAAAATATGATGAAGCTTTGGGGGAACTTTATTGAAAAACTTTGTGGACAATATCAAAAGAGTTAAGAAAGTGGCTGCTAACTAGTCTAAAAAGAAGGCAACAGAAGATAAAAAGGATCTTTCAGAAGTAGAAAAATTCATTTCTAGGCTTTTTGACAATAATGTAAATGCAATTTTTACTGAAAAAGACTCGCAGTCTTTGAAAATTTTGGAGGGGAGAAAGCAAGAACTATTAGAAAAGGAAACAGTTTAATGAAGACTTCAAAGTAGAGCCATCTAGTTCGCTGAAGGTGATAACAACACTAATTTTTCCAGAAACATGTAAATCATAAAACCTGCAACTAAGCTGTAGATTTGGAAAAATATTACAACCATGAAACAAGACTTTTATAATTTGATTAAGGAGAGGCAGATGTCCAAGTTGTCATGGAGACAATTCAAATTTCAAATCCCTCCATGGTGTCAAGAAAATGGTAGAGAAGAGGGTAATGAGAATGCTGAAGCTGAGAGTTATGTGGAGAAGCTAGAGGCAAGCGTCATATGGATAGAAAAAAAAAGAATAGAAAATAATATGATCCAATCCTGCAAAGTAGGCTACCTACATGCACACTCTTTTTGCAGTTTTTGCAAAAGAGTCGAATGCCTCAACAATTGCTCCAAATAACATGGGAGAAGATGGGCTATCCACTATAAAAGTCTTTTCATTCATCAATGTGCAAAAGTGGAGCAACGATAAATGGCTAATATCAAAAATCTATAAATAAGGGATGAATTGTACATTCAATCAATGTACATACAGCATAAAAAATTATAAATGTACTGAAGCATGCAACACTTTTGGACAATGATATATATGTAAAACATGAGTTCCTGTGGAATTCTCTGGATGAGTACACTAGAGGAAGCCTTTTTAGGTGAAACCAGATGTGGCACACTTCAGGATTTTTTGTTCATAAGCTTACTGTCACATTACCAAGGATGCAAGAAAAAATCTAGAACCAACAACAAAGTTGGGAATATTTGTGGGGTTCACTGATACACCTCACAACTAACGGGTGTACCTTCCATATCATAGGATGACAGCTATTTGTAGAGATGTGAAGTTTGATGAAGAGAAGGCCATGAGATGTTCCCTTGAGAGGGAGCTTTAGTTGCATGCAGATGAGGATATTTTATCTCCAAAGGAAGAACCTCATGATGTTTTGGAGCAGCCACAAACAGAGGAGAAGAGAGTGGAAGAACCCACTCATGAAGAGACATCTAGAGATGGAAGGAAGCACACCAAATAGGTTGACATATTGATTATTCTAGAGACAATTTCAGAGCACCCACATCACAACGCAGGCAGAGGACGTCACCATGGCGATACACTAGCTACATGGCTCTTATAAGTCAGAGTGTAGTGATCAAGTCATCCTCATTTGAGGAAGCAGTGCAGAAACCAGTATGGGTTGATTCCATAGTAGAGGAGTGTGACTCCATTATCTGGAACAGTGCTTGGGAAATTTTCCCAAGGCCAGAAGACAAGTCAGTTGTAGGATCTAGGTGGATCTACAAGGTGAAGCAAGCAAAATATGGGAGTGTCGAGAAACACAAGGCTAGATTTGTGGCCAAGGAATTCTCTCAGATGGAGGGAATTGAGTATGAGGAGGAATTTTCTCTAGTAGCAAGGTAATCTTCAATCAGATATATTTTATCACTTTCTGTGCAGATGGGATGGAAGATACATCAGATGGATGTGAATACAACCACCCTTAGTGGAGTGATTAAGGAAGAGGTGTACATGTAGAAGATGGAAGGATTTGAGGCCTTCAATAGAGATTTTCATGTGTACAGATTCAATCAACCATTGTATGTATTGAAACAAGCATGCTATGCTTAGTACACCAGAATCGATAACTATTTCACCAGAAGTGAAGCAGATGAAAACCTTTACCATACTATGGTTGAAGGTAAATTATTGATTATAGTATTATATGTCAATGATTTAATTCAAATAAGTTATGAGAAGACGATAAAATATTTCAAAGAGGATTTGGAAAGAGAGTTTGAGATGAAAGCCATGGGTCTCATGCATTATTTCCTTGGTTTGGAAATTTGGCAAGCAGATGGGGAATTGTTTGTCTCTCATGGAGATTATGCCAATGAGATACTGAATAAGTTTCACATGGAGAGGAAAAAACCAATGGAGACTCCTCCAGAATGGAATTGGAGGAAGGAATATGCTACTTCAAGCGAAGTGGTATAGGCTACCATTTATAGGAATCTTATGGGTTCACTTATGTGCTTGGTGAACACACGACCATACATTTGTTTTGTAGTTAACTAGCTTAGTCAAGTAACCAAACTCTATTCGAAGGTATCCAAACATGTATTGAGATACCTCAAAGGCACCATTCAAATTCGTCTTTGGTACAGAAAGATAGAGGGAGTGAAGCTTCAAGGCTTCACAAATGCAGATTGGGTATGGATTACATCCGAAAGGAAGAGCACATCAGGGGGAATATTTAGTATTCGGTTAGCAATAGGTTGTTGGTACAACAAGAAGCATAGATTAGTTGCACTCAGTTTAGCGGAAGCAGAGTAAATGGTTGATAGTCAAGTAGCTTGTGAGGCTATCTGGATGAGGAAGATCCTTTTTGGATTATTTGGTCAGCTGATGGATCCTATAGTGATTTACTGTTAAAATCATAGTTGTATCAAACTCTCTCATAATCCAATTTTTCATGGTCATTCCAATCATATCGACATTTGGTAGCACCATATACGATATTGTGTGCATAGGCGGATCATGATGCTAAATTACATTCCTACAGATAAACATGATGCAAATATCTTGACTAAGGAATTGTGAAGAGGAAAATTCGAGCTCCATAGAGGAAGGATTGGGGTATTCGATAATCCCTTTTGTGCTGAGAAGGAGTGTTGAAAATGGCACCAATAAATATTCTAATTTAATTTTCCCTTGAATTAAATCAGAAGAAAATTTCAATTCCACATCACATGACAACTTATATGAGTTAACTAAGTTATGAATAACTTGTATGAGTTAACTAAGTTATTAGAACACTAGACAACTTTTGCACAATCTCTTAATTTTTATGATTGTCTATGGATTTTTGTCTACATTGCACGAGTTAAAGGTAAGTGGCCCATAAATTGTTCTTCCTTGTTACATTTTATCTATGAGGTACAAGATTAAAAATTAGTTACAAACTATGAAGTATGTAGATATGCTACCACCCGTCAAGGACTCATCACTTGTGTTTTATGGTTCTAGAGATCAGTGGACACCATGGAGGATGTTGTTGATACCATCCATCTCTTAGGGAATCTCTTCCAAATAGGGGACATTTTCGAGATGTCCTTCTTAGACACGAAACACTCTCGGATGTCTCTTCTTATGCATGAATTTCTAAACATTCCTTGTCCATTAGATATTTTATGGTGTCAACATTTATTTTCAATTTCATTTTAAGCCAAGTAAATAAAAACTAAATCATTCACCAATTCAAAGCCTAACCTATGTCCAAAAATGTTTACAACTTCAATAGCTTTAGATGGTTCGTTTTGCAGTTATATGCTTGGAGATTGTCATTTTTCTATCAGGTTAGAGATTCAATGGGTAGCAATGAATTTTTGTTGTGGGAACCCAAAATATTGAACAAAATTTGGTTTGCAGATTCAATATTCATACCAATAAGTTATTCTTTTACCTCCAGGTTCAACTGAAAATATTATTGTCATTTTGAAATCATTGTCATTTCTGGTAGCAAGATTTTTTCTTTCCTTAACATTCTTCTCTGCGATCACAATTTTGTAGGGTATAATTTTGAAGTGGAGGGAGATGACCAAGTTGTTGAATCTGAAATGAGACCACCATAGCTATAGGAAACCACAAAGTAAAAAAAAATCAATTGTAGAAAACCTTTTCCACGGTTTACAAGAAGTCTCAAAGAACAAAAGAAATAGTGGTGGTTATGAGGAATTAAAATACAATATTTAAGAAAATCCTTTTAAGGGTATATGCACTATAATATATTATCATAATGTTGGCATAATTATTTATTAAATGAAGGCATGCCTTTGCACATTTGAAGAAAGAATTGAAATGACCATTCTTCACATGGGTGATACAGGCTTAACTGCAAACCCAAATTTGGAGAATTAGAATATGAATCTTAAGAAACCTAGACTTCAAAAATCCCTTCAAATGAATTAAAACAATGTTAATTTTAACAAATTATTAGATTTTTGAGAATGTAGGTTGGTCATTTTGTTTAGAGGGAGGTTCTTACATGCATTAACAGTTAGAGAGAAATGTATAATGTGCAACTTAGGGAGGGGAGATAGGTGTTGTAATTTATAAATTTATGATGGCTAATGGGATGAAAAAAATGTGAGGCAAGTGCATGAAGTGGGAATTATCAGGTCTAGATAGAGGGGATTGTACATCATAATATAATTTGGTTACAAATCAAAAGCATTAATACCGACGACAAACTTTTCCAACATAGTCATCCTTATCTTTTAGTAGTTGTTCTATTTTGGTTCGTTTACTATGTTCACCCCATTCTCAATATATAAGAGATGGAGGGGTTATTGATATGGAGCTATATATTATGCATACTTGTACATGACTCTATCAAAATGGTGAAGGAGACGTGGAGGTGACTTTCCTTGAGTTCACATTATTTTATCCTTGAACATGTTGCAAGTAAAGGGCTTGATAAGGAATTTTCATCCCTTGAAGTGCTTAAAACTTGCATCTCTTATATTCAGACTTTGTATACACAATTTTGGAAATAAAGGTTATAATCATTTGGCCCTCATTTCTTATCTATTTGTGATTTTGATTTTTTTTGCATTTTTTAGAGTTGAATTTCCTTGAGAATGACTCTTTCCCATTAATTTTTTTTTCCTTTTATTGAACTGCACATCTATAGGATTCGAGCCACCCATAAAGCACATTAAAAAGTACAATTTAATCCACTGACTTTGAGACGAAAAAAAAACCTACAGATTTGCAACTTTATAAGTGAAATTTGTATTGAAACATAGCTACTTTGAGTTTATTAATTTCTTAACTGAAATCGGGTCTGATAATAAAATTACAGTTCACAGATTTGAAAGCACTAGCCGTAAAGTGAAAATGTATTATATAAGGTTAGAGTGGTACCATTCCTAGTTGACATCTAAACCCTTTAGTTTTTTTAGTATTAACACTTCTGAAACCCAACATGTTTGGTGTAGTGCATGACTGATTTTGAAGTGCAATCTACCAAGACAAAAATTAGAGATGATATTATCAGTCAGGGAATTCATTGAAGTGAGACCTACCGAGGTAAAGTATAAGATGATATTATTAGTCAAAAATTATCTAAGAAATTCTGTAATATTTTACCTAATTAAAAAATGAAAAAAGTCACTTCATGTCTCTTAAGGCTGCAAACCCCATAAATTTGTCCTTAGGGGAATATAAATTACATAAAATAGGAATACAAGACCACAAACATTGGAAGCATAGTCACTATAGAATAACAAACTGTAAAACAGTAAGCACTGTAACGATGAGCATGAGACACAAACACCAAACTGCAACTTGCAAGAACTCTATATATAGATTCCCAGAATATATGAATTATAGACTCCCTGAATAAGTTTTGTTTGAGAAATTATGACAGCGAGTATGATGAAGGCTATTACCAACAGGACATGGACATGTGTTATTGTGTGCCATACTCTGGTAAGATATATTTTTTTTCAGTATGAAAAATACCTTGGTTTTCAAGTATAAGTTATGTTTAACAAACTGAAACTAAATAGTTAGTTTCCAAGAGAAAATGGAAGTCCTATTTGTATTAAGGTGACAATTTTATATAGGAAGTACTACTCATTTGAAGATTTTGTTAAAAATAAGCCATTACAGTAAATATATCTTGCAATTACAGACATTCCATATACACCAATTCATGTATTCTCTAAAATATACAAAGTTGACACCACATCAAAATTTCCTTCTCATTTCTCACTGGATATAAGCATTCTACTCCATACATTCAAAATTACAAATTATCCAATCCACTAGGCTCTGATAGCCTGTGATTAACCTATAGTGTATGAAAAAAACAAACATAAAGCTTCATTGGAGAAGCATAATAAGTTTCCTGACATATTACTACATTGGACATACCGGCGGAGTCGAAGAGCACGAACATGACAACAAACAACGCGGCTAGGAGGAACAGAGCACCAGCGTGGCCAGGAGGAATAGAGCACCAGCGACAGGGACAACAAAAATCGCGCGAACAATGAAAATGGTAAACGTACAAACTTTGCGAGCGATTTATTTATAGAAAATAGTTCGGCCGAACTATTTTAAAAGTAAAAGTTCGGCTGAACTCCTAGTTCTGCCGAACTCCTAGTTCTGCCGAACTTTTTTATAAGTTCGGCCGAACTTCTGTTGCCGGTTTTCCAATCTTCGGCAAAAATTCTTTTTTCCCACGTTGTCACTGTGCCGTCAATGTAAACGGAATCATGAGTTTGCCCGAACTATTGCCGAAAAAAAAATTCGGCCCTCAATTCTCACAAAAGTGTAACCCATCTTCACGTTTCCGCCCGTTATTCAAAAATTTATTTCCCCAACATCTCACGTTGTTTTCGATCTTTCTCCCCTATATATTACTTTGTTGACTGAGTTGATATAATTTCCAATTAATTAGCTTTTGAGGTAGTCAATTTTTCTAGAAACAATAGATTATTTACAATGACGTACCTTATAAAAGTTCTCGTAATGAGCCATGTCTTTGAAGACTTACCCTATTATCCGAAATTGAATCACAACTAAGAACCAATGCAATTATGGTATCTCATAATGTGGAAGAAAAATGTTTCTTTAGATCAATGTCTAATCCAAGATGTCTTTGTAAGGAAGACCATTTACATAATAACTGAACAAGAACCACATTTAATATTTGCATAAGGCTAAGTTTTCATATGGGGAAAATAAATGCATGAAGACAGAGAAAATAATATGGTTATTCAAATTTATGTATTTAAAGGTAATCCATCGTTGTAACCAAATCTTGTTATAGATAAGTATTTTGTTGTTGAAGTCTGTAGGAAATATTGTAACTGACTAGTTATATTTCAATGCAAAAGGAAAAAATAATGTATTTGTTTTCCATTTACTATTCAACTAGTCATTGTGAAGAGTATGGCTTACATTTTAGACCTTGCAAAGTCTTTGTATAATCTTAACTTAAGGGGAGTTGAAGTCGTTAAGGCTTTGATCGAGAGGGCCCATTTAACACACAGCTAGGTACTATTAAATATGGAAACTTATTTACAAGGGTTATAAAGGAAAGCGAAGAGATTCACAGTACTCCAACTAAAAATCAAGAACCATTAATGGATACTGAAAAAATTGTTGAAGAAACTAGTGTTAACAAGAAAGAAAAATACAAGAAAAGATGTGTAAATATTACATGACAATATCTACCTTCCATATCCAATCACTGGTGTGAGTTCATCCTCCGTTCAAAGGAAGAGAAAGGCTACAATGAATGGAAAAAATGTTTATTATTATTTATTAGGTCCTGGAGATGATGAAGAGCCTCCTAAAATATTCACTCTATACAGAGTGCATATAGTTAAAACAACAAAATCTAAAACTTGCCCCAAAAGAGAAATCATTAAACTAGCCATAGATATGGAAATTGACAGCATTGTAACAGTTTATTGGGTTGGTTTTTGTTTAGCAGAAAATTTGAAAATAATGGAGAAAATTGCAGAAGTCAATATTTTCGATGAGCACCTCGTCACATTGCAAAATGAAAAATATGACAAGTAAAATAGAAAATTGAGAGTTGAAAATGTAAAAGTTCATCATAAAAGGGTTATTGATCAAGAAAAAATGTATATTGATGTGTCTGGAAATGGAGTTAGGAGGCTCATGATATTGCAGCAATCTACTAGTGAGGGACTTGCACAATCTAATGGCGAACAAGAAGTAGAGAAACTAAGACTGAAAAAAATAAAAGAGATATATAAATTTCCGCGAAATGATTCACAATTTTCGCACATTTCGCACACTTCTTCTCATTTTACAAAGATCTTGGTTTGGGTTCAAAATTTTTTCTTCAAAGTTTGGATTTAAGAGCATTTCTTGGTTGATTTTACAATTTTGGGTTTAAAGAATTTTTTTGGAGGACATTTCTTAGAGGCGGCGCGATTTTGGCAAAAATTGTAAAAAATTTCTTGGACGTACATTCAAAAGACATTTCTTGGAGGTATGTACGTGTTTTGAGTTGAAGTAAATCTTTTGAGCTTCGTTTCATTTTTATAAGACATTTTTCTCTCGAATTTTTTAAAGTGTTTTGGATTGGAATATGTATTTTTTGCAAAAAAATTTAGACTGAATTTTTTTAAATTAAATCTTTTGTAATATTTTTTGTAATTGATTTATTGTCCAATTTTTTGAAGGAAATTTTTTGAAATTCATACCCTATTATCATGGGAAATCGAAGAACTTGTGCTAGAAAATATGATCGAAAAAGAGACCCATAGGCACGTAGAGAAGAGACTAGACAATCTCGCAAAAGAAAGTTAGAAGCCCTCTCAAATATTGAAGAGGAAAATCAACCTCAAGAAGAAATTGAAGCAGGTATGTAAATGTAAATATTATGATCTATTAATATATATTTAAAATTTTCCTAATGTAAAATGTGAAGCTTAATTTTTATTTGATGAACTAGTTTGAAAAATATTTTGTTTAATGTAAACAGACAGAGATATTCTTCAAAATATTGAAGAAGAAAATCAACCTCAAGCAGAAATTGAAGCAGGTATGTAAATGTAAATATTATGATCTATTGATATATTTAAAATTTTCCTAATGTAAATTGTGAAGCTTAATTTTTATTTGATGAACTAGTTTGAAAAATATTTTGTTTAATGTAAACAGACAGAGATATTCCTCAAAATATTGAAGAAGAAAATCAACCTCAAGAAGAAATTGAAGCATGTATGTAAATGTAAATATTATGATCTATTGATATATTTAAAATTTTCCTAATGTAAAATGTGAAGCTTAATTTTTATTTGATGAACTAGTTTGAAAAATATTTTGTTTAATGTAAACAGACAGAGATACTCCTCAAAATATTGAAGAAGAAAATCAACCTCAAGTAGAAATTGAAGAAGGTATGTAAATGTATATATTATGATCTATTGATATATTTAAAATTTTCCTAATATTTATTGACATATTTATTAATTTAGTGATTTATTGAATATGTGTACTATTTTTTCGAATATGTACAGATGAAATCACTATCGATAATGAGATGCTAGAAAATGTTGACACTCACACATATGGAGATAAAAAACCTGACCATGTTATACGATATCGTGTGAACCGCATTTTTCAAAAGTATTTCTTAAATGAGCGAGTGACAGTTCAGGATCAAATGTTGAAATGTCTCCTATCATCAAGGAAATTAAAAGAAGCGAAGACACTATTGGGTATTCGAAAATCAACCAAAGATAAGAAAATGAAGGAAGAGGTGATAAAAAATATGAGTAGTGCTATAAAGTCAATTAAGAGATCTATAGATAAAGATGTTTCAAACGTACATATAGGAATATAGATGGCAATGGTTTCACCAAGTACTCAAGAGAATCATTTGATAACATCTATCGCACGAGCACTGGGAACCTCGCAAAAAAATCTGCACAAACATCGAAAATTTCGACTGCAAATAGATGTAAATGATGAACTCGCTTGTTGGAGAGCTATTTGTAGGCAACCATAGAAAGATAGACTTGGAGAAAATGTTAAAAAAATAATATATGAATATTGGAAGAACAATTCGCGTGTTTCACCAGCTGCAAGACATGTAATGCGAAGAAGAATAGCATGAAATCAGTACGAAGAACATGAAAAACATCTCTTGGAAACCACTCAGATAGAGTTATTCAACAAGTTCAAAGAAGATAATTGTCAAATTCATGTTTCACTGAGTGCTTTTGTTCAACAAAAACCATGGTATGTAAAACCTATCACCGTATGCGACACTTTTTGTTTCCGTTATCATGTGGAATTTGAGTTATATTATGACACATTCCTTGATTTCGGTAGAACATTATGGAAGGATTCACCTCCTCCTTCCACTATCCATGAATTCATATCTCAAATTCTATGTGAAAAGGAAAGCGATGAACTATTTTACAAAAAGAAATGTGTTGGTGGTAAAAAATGTGATGATTGTGGAAATTTGACTAAATTTCAAAAAAAATATCGTATTGATATAAATGATCAATCAATGTCCAACATGAAAGTGAAATGGAAGAGATAAGAATATATCGGTACATCGATTCAAGGTGCAAATAGTGTTAAAAGAATCGAATTACGAGAAGACGAAATTTTTCTGATAGACTTTTTGAGAAAGTTTGAGGCAGAAATTTACAAATACACCAAGCATTCCCATAGAGCTCGATGGCAAGATGTGCAATTCAAAAAATCTCGTGAAGTTTTTCCACCAAGGACCATTTTGTCAGTGATTGATTTTCCAGAAAACTACACATTTGTTCCACAAAAATAAATTCAGAGTGAATACTATCATTCTGACCAAGTCTCCATGCTCGTCCATATTCTATATAGACATGTTGAATAAAATGTCGATCATATAGAAAGCACGAGTGAAAATCGACATATCATTAAAGAATATCACTTTTATATCAGTGACGATCGTACACATGATACATGCTTTGTACAACATTGTTTTGGAAGAATTTATGATTCATTGAAAAATCGTGGAATAATATTCAATGAACATTGGATATGGTCAGACGGATGCGCAGGTCAATTCAAATCTGCACGATCATTCTTTTGGTTGTGTTGTCTTCATAAGAAAACCTGCATTAAACATTGTTGAAATTTCTTCGAGACTCGCCATGGAAAAGGAGAACATGACGGTGCGGGAGCATGCATAAAACGAGTACTCCGAAGATATCAAATGAACCACTCTGCATGCCGATTTGTGAATGCTGAAGAAGTTGTTCAATGGCGCATCGCTGCTCTAAGCCATGAGAAAAACCCATCAAGAGAAGTGCGAAGGTACATTCAATTTAATTTATATTGGAAATCTAATTTTAAACATTGTACATTTATCATGCAATGATTATTTTTAATTGTATTTTGATATCATATTTAAAAATTCTTTTTCTAATTTTCCATATAAAGGTTTTTCTGGCATATTGGAATCGAAGACGTAGATAGATCAATTGGAAATGATGTTGAAACAATAAAAGGGACTCGAAAATTGCATTCAATTCAAACAAAGTTGTCCAAAAATGTGTTTGCATTGGATAAAAGAAAATATTCTTGTTTTTGTGATGTTTTCATAGACAACACAAAATCCAATGACGTTTGTGAAAACAAAATGTATGTGAACGATTGGAAACATACAGAGCTAAATACAAAGGGAAAAATGTCTGTTGCAATTTTTGAAGAAATGCAATTAGAGGAAACTACAATATCATCCGATGGTGATCAAGTTCTTGATCTTGTTAGAGAAGGTAACATTTGAATTACTTTCTAATGATTTAAATATCTAGAAATAAATATAAATATGCATAATTAAATGTTAAATTTTTATTTTATTGTGCGGGAGATGTTTTTGCTGTAATTGCACCTATTGATAACGATGAAAATGTGAAGTATTATTTGATGCGTTGCACTGAACGAAAAACGAAATTATTACAAGACTATAATGATCACGGATTTCAGTATGACAGAGGGTCTATTATACTGAAAGGTTATTATTTTAGACAAACTCATCAAAGTGGAGACTTTGTTTACTTTGAAGACTATGAACCTGATTCCATAAGTTGTCAATATAGTCACTTGGTGTGTGCAGCACGCATAAAGTTGATAGAAGTTCAATCAAAGAAAAAATCGAAAATTAAGAAATGGAAAATGTCAAAATCTGATCATGAACGAATTATTGAAGATGGAATTCCATTAGAATTTTTTTGAGTGAAGTGTCCAACAATTTATTATCTTTGGATTAAATATGTTTTAGAACTTCCAATACTCAACTAAAAATTGAGCTTCTTATGTTATTTGTGGTTTGCACATGTTACAAATTGTTTGGGTACAAGCACGTGCTCTAGTATCAACTGAAAGTAGTTTTTCTATACATGTGCATTGATGAAAAATGTTATATGTATTAGATATATATATATATTCTAGAATGAAATTAATTGTTCTTGTATATTAATTGTTCTTGTATATGTTTTCCGACCGTATGGTACAAATTATTTCACTTTATTTTGTAAGGTCAGATTCGGTCCCCATATGGCCTAGCCTCCAAGGGACGAGATAACAAGTGGTTGTCCCCACTTGCCCGAATCTCAGCTTTTAAGTACAATTTTACTGTTTATGGTAGGCATCTTACATGATGTCCTAGCCAAGGATAGATTATCTTTGTTTCAAGTTTCCGGTAAAAGTTGTCACCGAATGACCTACTAGGATATTATAAATACTAGCTTTGTAAGATCATTTGGCATTCGGAAAAATTCGAAAGTCTTAGATTGTCAATCAATTTAAAGTATCATTCACCCTAGGGAGTGTAAAATATTCAATGTAGGTTGGTGACGATGCTCACTCCTAGCTTGAAGCAACTCCAATGACCAATTATTTAATGAATTCCAATGCACTAGACCAAAGTTGGTGACCTACTTGGTTTTTCACCCAAGAAATTCCAAGGTACTCTTCTTACCTTTGGCCCCCAAAGCTACAATGGAGTTATAGGAAGGTGAAGAAAAGTTTCTTCACTGGTAGGAATTTGGTCACTTCCCTACTCTCCCCTTATAAAAAAGTTCCTATCTACTACATTATCCAGCATGTACTCAAGATCACTATTTCGTAATTATAATATCACAATATCATAAGTTCTCACAAAAATACATGGAATGCCATTACGACACTCATCTAACAATGGGGAGCTCAAAACCTAGAAAGCTCCTCATCCCCTTAATAATAATGTGTTTAATTTAGTCTTTTAGGTGAGGATTAGGTGTGAATCTTGTTTTCACATACAAAAATAATTAATTGCTTAATTCCATAAATTTGATTATTCACCAAAATACATGTCATATCCACTATTTGTCTCTCCTACAAATTCCCATTATTTTATTAAAATATGATTTTATCTCACCCAACTATCACATGTTCCTAAATTTACTCCTAATTGTTCCCTATGCCCTAAATCTACTCCTAATTGTTCCCTATGCTACTTTTCCCTTACTTATTTTTAGAAAGTTATTTTCCTAGATCCATCATAACTATGGATCTATCAAGCGCCGAGAGGGATCAAATATCTAGAGTTGCAAACCTCTTTTTTTAGTGAAAAACTTGAAGAAAGGTTTGCACCTCAAGAGATTTTATCCCTCTCGGTGCTTGATAGATCCGTAGTTAAGGTGGATCTAAGTTGGTTTCAGTCGTGTGCAACCAAGGAAAAACTATCGATAATATGAGAAACATATGATTAATTTTATCAATAATATGTAAATACATCTAATATTAATATAACCATTTTAAATATGCTAAATATATTTGAGATTTATCAAGTCATTTTAATTTTAAATTTTCTTAGTTACCTCAATTTGTTGAGATGATAAATATTGTATAATAACTTTAATAATGGAAAATGATCAAATAAAATTTTTGAATCCAAAGTGACAATGTAATAATATTGAATGATAGAATGTGAATAATTAAAATGTAATCAATTACAAATAGCAATTAGAATGTAATCAATTACAAATAGCATTTATTGTGATCAATCTTAAACTATTTTCTTCTTCTATTCTTATTGTCACCCTTATTATTTTTGTCATCTTTCCGTATTGATTATATTAAAAAGAAAGTAAAAATCATAAATCATAAACCATTTAAATATTTAACTCGAACTCTTGTAGTAAACACCATACCTCAAGTCTCTCTTTCTCTCCAATATTATTAGGTTTAATTATTATAACACAAAAATCGTTCTACATTGTCAATAATTTTTTGCGCTTACACTGAAATCAATGAACACTATTAATCCAATGACTTTACAAGTAACGTACCATCATACATGCAATTATATCAAATCAGAAATCAACATATACAATGAAATCAATGGGGATTGTCTTGTTACAAGTAACATTTCAATTTACCACATGTGCAAATGTAGGTTCACATTCTATCATTCATGTAGTTTTAAAAACTTCACATGCCATGCCAATTATAATTCAACTATCCAACAAAAAAATTTAACATTAAATATCACATGCCAAATGTAGTTCAGATGACAACATTACTTCACATTCACATGCCAAAAGTACTAAAACCATCCAAAAATTGAATAAAACAAATTATATATATTAGCAATGTAATAAAATATGTCCAAAAATTGTAAATCTCACAAGTATCAAACTGTATCAAGTTTAACAAATTTTAAAACCATCTAAATTTTGAAGTCAAATCTACTGTAAATCATGTCCATCAAATGGAGGATCTAGCGTCTGGGTCTCAGTCCGCGCACAATGCACATGTACTTGAACATTAAAATTTGAAGTTTTAAAAATGAATGAGAATATATATATCTAGAACTTCATGTAAAAAACAAAATATAACAAAAAAATCATGCAATACCTCGTAAGGTTCCCTCTCCATTTGATGAACAGTTTCTCCCATAGGAACATCTGCAGTGGTAAACTGTACAATATACATGTACAGTTATATATATATATATATATATTAAAAACTTTCAAATGAAAATGCACGTGTACATATATAAACTTATTTTCAATAATATTAAAAAAAGGAACTAAAGACAACTTGTTCAAATGCTGTGGATGTTCCTATCTCCGTCGCTAGAGTCCTCGGATTAAAGAAATCTTCTATAGGAACCTAAATTCAAAAAATTTTAAATAACTCAAAATATAGATCTCTCTCTCTCTCTCTATATATATATATATATATATATCTTAATTTTTAATGAAACTTTTTGAGGTATAATATATATATATATATATGTAACTTTTAAACATAAATTTTAAACTTGTGAAAAATTGTCCATACTTGTGGCTCATCTCCCAATGAAGTAGAAGGTATATCTCCTAAGGAAGAAGAAGGTACCGCCATCCCGAAAACATCAGACTGAATTGGTACCTGTTAAAACATTTTATCAAATTATATATATACATACATGTACATGTGTGGCAACAATTATTTATTTTAGAGTCACTTAAAAAACACTAACATACATGTGCCAACATATCATGATGGTCAGACCCATCTGCATCATTTGAACCAGAGGTCCCAAACGTAATATTAACATTTTCATCACGCATCATGCCTGAGAACTGCAAATGGTGTTTTAACATATAATCATACATTTTTGTTAGATTAATGTACACATACAAATAAATTTATACATGTGTACATACACATGTATTTATTACAAATTCTACACATGTATATGTAAATATAATTTCAAACCCTAAGGTCACTAACACATACCGTTCCGGTGCCCTCTTCCTCACGAAAAATTAGGTCTTGCAGACCATTGCGACAATTTATTGCGTATGTTCGGAGATCTTCAACATTCATGTTGTAAATCTCTTCATTTGTATGATAAACAAAATTGGCACGTGCATTTTCACGTGCTCTTTGTCGATTTAAGCCAATATCGACTCCACTCAATCCACTATGAACATTTTCGATCATAACATCTCTTGCTTCACGACTTATTTGAGAAGTCGCATCCATCTCTGATCGCAGGGTTTCGACTCGAGACGGTCGACTCACCAATGGCGGCTCAGGGCAAGGCAACTCCACATCTCGCTTAGCGCCCTTACGTTGATATAATCGACCTCTCCCCGGGCCAAAAAATTCTGAAGGAAGGTCATTGTAGTCGGGTTTCATACCCAAAAAAAATTCTGCATAAAACATTTGTGAAAAATAAACAGGAACCTCATCATTCCATGGAAGCCTTCCAAAGGCCGCAAGATGTCGATCATACAAATAAGCAGCTTTGTCTGGGTGCTTGAAATACTGCACCTTCAAAATTTTTCTTTTTGGCCCTTCCTTATAATTAAACATTGACTTGGCCTATGCTCTTGTAACTTTTTCTTTTATGTCCTGCCATTTATCGGGACCTATCACTGTTTATTTTCTCTTTCTCATCAGTTCTACAAATGAATCAGTCGTTGGCCCCAAATTTCTGTACACATTTACCATTTCACCCAATGAATGTGTAACTATTTCGAGGCTTTGTCTACTCTCAGCAGGTAGAGACAAAGCTACGAGATCTCTTTCCAATTTTGCATGAAGGCTTTGACACCTTTGTAAGGTGCATTCCACCATGTTCATTTCCCATGGTATATCAGTAATCTCAGCCGGATAAGTTGTGCTAGGTTGACAGCCTTCTTCTTGAATGTAGCACGCTGCCCTGCGTCTATTTTGGCCACTGGCTCGAACATTTTCAGCCTTTGCATCAATATATATATAATTTCATATATTAGAAAAAACAAGTGTAAAAAAAGTTGTACAAATTTAATGAAAAAATATTGAAATTGATGGCAACCTTGATGTTGTTGGTTAACATCATCTCCAACATGACCCTGCTAAGAACCAACCCCAAAATGACGCTTCTGAGAACCAGACCCATAATGACCCTGTTGAGAACCAGCAGCGGTTGATTGGCCTTCGGGGGAATAAATATCACCCCCTTCATGCAACATGCTACCACTCATACCTTGATCGGTTGAACCTTGGCCACGCTCCATGGATGGAGTTGAAACCCTTCTCCTCTTACCTCCTAAAAATTAAAATATGAAACTTATTAACAACTAAATTAACTCAAAGTTAATAAAAAAATCAATTCCATATGTACACATGTATGGAGATTTAAGATTATATTTAAATACAATGAACATTCCCCGATCCCTGAACCTCCATATGGGATTCGACTGATCTTCGTTGTTCATCCTCCATGATATATATCTATTGGTCAACATTTACACAAAATAGATTTCAAAAAATCAATTTGTAATTTAGTGTACACAAATTATGTAGAACACAACTTTCAAAGCAATAATTGATCATGTGTGAAACTAAATTTAATCGAAAAAGATATTATAATAATGATAAGTTCACCAAATTGCGCTTTTACATGGTGGGAGCACACTTGGTATAAAATTTACTACTTATACACTTTAGTTTGTGGGAGAAATGACACATGTACATAGTTTACCTTAAAGTCGTTGTGTTTTACGGATATTAAAATGAAGAACTTCTATTTAGATCCATTCCAGAGATTGACTGTAGGGGCATTTACTAGATATGTCACCTTTCATAAAAGATGAAATCCAAAGGCTACCCGGCCCTTTACAGACTCTGCCTATAGAACTTGTAGAAGTAAACACTAGAGGCATTAACAATATCAAAGAATGTTTTCATGCTCAGACATGGGAATGTGTCTCTTTCCCTACGCAAAAAAAATAGTTCAAGGTAGTTAATCTTCATAGACATGTCATCAAGGAAGTCAATGTGATCATCCCCAACTTACTTTTTATGAAATTAGGCTTGGAATCCTCTACAACCTGGTGGATGGAGTTGAATCGGAACTAGGTTGAAAGGCCTTTACAAAATACATGCTAGTGAATAACACTTACTAGGTTATGAAAACAAATAAAGTGGGAGAAATGTTTTCTCCTCGAGGTTGTCGAATTGGGTGTGTAATACCAACTTCACCCATTTCCTCACAGGTTTCTCTCTTAGGTTACAAATGTCTTCCACCTTATTAGTTATATATTTTTCAATTTCCTAAGGATTCCTTGATTTTTTTCTCCTACCATCTCCCTCTGTCACTCCCCAAATTATTGCCATCAAACATGCCCCATTGAGGATCTAGAGCAATGTTTGCACCATACTTAGAACTGTCATTGCTGCTAATTGAAATTGGAGTCATGTATACTAGATTGCTTGCTTAAGTGGCTCTTACTTGGACAATATCTTGAGATGAGATTGACATGATGGTCATATGAGGTTGGAAGCTACTTGGTGTAATTTTCCTTAAATCTTCAAAAAAACAGAGAAAAAATGTCATTTTCAATTATTTTTTATTAGCTTCTGCATATAGCAAATTTTATCACAATTGCAACACAATCATGTTCCATGAGCATGAATTATGAATGTCACAAGCCAAATGGCAAGGAAATTTGCATTCATTTAGGCAAAAGAAGGCTATGACATTAAGGTCCATGCTAGAAAACATTATGCAAATAAAGTTGCTAAGTCTTGATACTTACCATGTGTTTCAAAACCATAACGAAGGTTGGCTTTGAGAGTGTCCTCTCAAAGCCCTGTCTTGAGATGAAATTTAATTCAATGTCTCTTAGAGTTGCAAGGTGGAATTGATAGAACTATTTGATTTCTTTACCATAAATGGGAAGACAAGATGTCACAATATTTTCGGAAGGTCCACTCTTGAGCGAGAGCCTCATGATTACAACCTAATCATGAGAATCAAATGGGAGTGCATCCTTATTTTGAAAACAAATAGGATTCTAAGCTACCTAGAGCATCAATACTTTTTAGGGTTCCTTGTCTCCCATAAGGATTCATAGGAAAATAACTGTGTTGATTGTCTAGAGATATATGTATGTGCCTGTTTCATTATATTCTCTATTTCTTACGTTGTGTTTCATTATGTTTATATTTCTTACATTCCTGCCCTCCTATTTTTCTTTCCACTCAAGGTTTATAAAATAACATGAGAAGCAACATGATACTTGGAACAATCATTTTCATTATCTAAGAATGACTTAAGATGACCTTGTATGTCTTCTCATTTTAGAGCTCAAATTTTTAGGAAGGATTTAAGTATCCACCTTTCAAGAATCACTAGAAGATGTTGATAAAGAATATAGGAAGACAAAAAACTAACCAATGGTGTACTAAATGTATTTCTTGGGAGGTAGATTGGAATATGGACTTTTGGTAGCTAGAAATTTTCCAAATAAGTGAATGTATTTGAAAACCAAACCTCTAGTTTATTTTGGTTTAGACAAGGTCTAGAATTCGAAAAGTGAATTCCCTCTTTCTTCCTCTTACATGTCCGATGATCGAAATCTGGATTGAGGGAAAAAAATTTCCTAAATAAAAATTTTGCATTTTATTTGTACACAAGTTTTTAAAAGCTAATTAACTCATAAATTTCTCACAAAATACACTTAAAGCTTGACACAAACCCCTTCCCAATTGGCTAACTTAAAATGATCCTAAACACATTTTTATTTAACTAATGAGGGAGATGGCCAAATAAAACTAGTTTGTCCATATTCAAATCAAGTTGGTATCAAAGTACAATTTAGCTCATTTTAGTCAAGGTTAGTTAGAAGAATTAGCTATTGGTTTCTGTCTTCAATTTCCTCTCAAAAAGAATGTGTACGTGCCTTTGAGAGACACACTAGACCTGAATAAGGTCCAAATTTTTTATGAAAATATGCTATGAAAGTAAAGGGTTAAAGGCAAACATGTAGAAGGCATAGTTAATACAAGACATAGTTGAGCCAAATGTTGTTGAGGAAGGGCCTAATTATTTGGGTCTTCGTTATGGAAAACATGGAGAATGCTCCAAAGCCAAGGAGGCACATGAATTTGTTCCAACAAGGAATTTTATCTCGTGTTCATTACCTCAAGCATGTGAAGTTTGTGTTCATGATGAATGGAAAAGTTTGACACCCACTTTGCAAGAAGATGTTAATAAACATGCAGCTAATGAGAATGTAAAAGAAGAGGATGTTGAAAGCTCTATCTAGTCATTGAATTCATTGCTAGTATTAAGAGGAGAGCCACTACCTCATCAAATTCACCTAGGACTCAAACCATTATTTTTAAATTTGAAATATCATGGTGTGTTGTTTCAATGCCTGAATCCACAACCCTAACATAAATTTTTTTATTCTTTTTTTGCAAGATTTAGTTGGTTATATTAAAAGTTAGTTGAATTTAAAATTCTTGGCTTAGTGGCATGAACCAAACATATTGTACATATTAAATGAGGAATTTCGCTCTCCCAGTCATTTCTAAATCACCCATGTATCACCAAGAAAACATGTTTTAAAATAACATACTTTGGTATGGGAAAGACCTTAGGTTTCAAATATTATAAGAAGGTTTTTGATATGGTTGAGAGAATAACATTTTAGCCCCATTACTCATGCATGGAAAGCTAGCTACATGTGGAATTTTAACAACACTCTAAAAGGTCTAAAATCACAAACCTCGTTAATGGTTGACAGAGTCAAATCTTACACCTAGTTGGCTAGATCACGCTATGTTAAATAGTTGGCCACTAGGAGGAATAAGAGTTCCATTTTGTGTTATTGTATTTTGTTCCATAGTTGAAAATACAACTAGAGTGTGAAGTTAGAGAGAAAAATGTATGAAGTTAAGTTTTTATAGCAACCTTACATGCTAAAAGTCTTAGCTAACTCTAGAGAGATTACCTCTTTCTTTGTACTCACATATTTTCCATACCAGAAAAGAGAGGGTAGAGCATGTTTAAATTTTAGTGTTTTTGTTCTCCCATAATTATTTCCTAGGGAAACAGGAGTCTAGAGCATCATTACTTTTTAGGGTTGCTTGTCTCCCATAAGGATTCATAGGAAAATAATTGTGTTTATTGTCTAGAGATATATGTGTGTGCGTGTTTCATTATGTTCTCTATTTCCTACGTTGTGTTTCATTATGTTTTATATTTCTTACATTTCTTCCCTCCTATTTTTCTTTCCACTCAAGGTTTGTAAAATAACATGAGAAGCAACATGAGACTTGGAACAATCATTTTCATTATCTAAGAATGACTTAAAATGACCTTGTATGTCTTCTCATTTTAGAGCTCAAATTTTTAGGAAGGATTTAAGTATCCACCTTTCAAGAATCACTAGAAGAGGTTGATAAAGAATATAGGAAGACAAAAAAATAACCGGTGGTGTACTAAATGTATTTCTTGGGAGGTAGATTGGCATATGGACTTTTGGTAGCTAGAACTTTTCCAAATAAGTGAATGTATTTGAAAACCAAACCTCTAGTTTATTTTGGTTTAGAAAAGGTCTAGAATTTTAAAAGTGAATTCCCTCTTTCTTCCTCTTACGTGTCCAATGATCGGAATCTGGATTGAGGGAAAAAAATTTCCTAAATAAAAATTTTGCATTTTATTTGTACACGAGTTTTTAAAAGCTAATTAACTCATAAATTTCTCACAAAATACACTTAAAGCTTAAGCTTATGTAGTTTGTCAATTTTTATCATATATTTTTTGGTAAGGGTAAATGTTTTTTTATCTATAGTACAAGTCATGAGTTCCCAAATTTAACCTTATGTAAAGCATGATTCTAGGATTACTACAATTTGTACTTGGTTTTTTTTTGTGATGATGCCCTGTCTCAATCACTTGGCCATCTCTCGATGGGTAGTTAAATCTTTATAACAATACTTAAGTAATATTTATCTAAATTTGTATTATGTGAAATTATGTAAAAAATGTTGTACTATTTTTCATAAAATTGCCCATTGAGTTTATCATATATTTCAATGAAAGTTGATTAAATATGTTTTCTTTAAAAGGATCTAACAATTTTGTTAAGGTATGAATTTTCAATTTTGTGTGGCTCTCTATCAACCTTCACTTCCTCATTTCTAGAAAAAATCTACTTGCTCATTCGTATACCCACTTTCTATTCAAACGCATGAGTTTTGAACTCTCGGTAACTATCTTTTTCCACGCAGGAAAATTATATGTCAATATGTCATGCTTCTTTAATTTATCTTTTATAGATGACTGGAGCATCCCTTTTTAATCTATCCCTTTTGACTTCGGATATGTGGGCAATACTCATCCGCATATTTTTCTATCATAAAGGAGTGAGTAAAATTGTATTCCATTTGTGTCAATGTTAAGGTTAAGCACATGGATTAAAGTTTTATATTTAAAATACATTGCCACGGTGTACATTTATATCTAAAGAGTCCAAAAACTCATTCAAGACCATGTGTTTTGTTGATGTAGTTTGAATGGTTATATTGCATTTCTTTTGGAGTTGTTGCTATGGGCCTCATCATCTAGTGATTTTAGTTAAAAAATTATTTACATGGAATTTTGAAGTATCCTAGAATGTTTATTATTTATCACTAATAGCCTTGGTGATTTAGTTGTTTGTTTTGATGCTACTTGGTTACCCATATTTAATAGTTGTTCATGTTTAGTTCATTGTTAAGGATTTTTATTGGCCTATCAGGATGTATTTTTCTCAAATCCATAATGGCTAAAAGAATGAAATTTATCTATGAAAACGAGAGGTCATATGAAAAACAAATTGTTTGCAAGTGTTCTTTTGAACCCATAGAACTTGCAACCCCAATATGGATACAATACTAAGTAATATGTATAGCCTCCTCATCTAACTTAGCCAGGGATTTGCAATACTATATTTGAGTTGGCTAGCTCCATTTCAGGATATTATAATGTTAGATTATTATTTCTATAGATTTTGATTATGGTAGTAAAATGTTACAAAAAATCAAAAACTACAAATAATATTATTCTAGATATATGTGCAAAGGACATGGTAGATAAAATCAAACAATATTAAATTTTTCATAAATAGTTTAGATAAAAATACATTTTCTAATTTTGATTGTAAATTCCAAGGCTTAAAGAAATAATTTTTCTAATAATTTTTTTTTTAATTAATAAATAAAAAAGAAGCATTTTCAATCAAAATCACATCCAACATATAATAAAAATAATAAAAACAATTTAAAACTTCATACACTATGACATTACTATGGCAAAGAGCATAAAAATATACTAGTAAAAAATCCTTTTCTATAATAATGGAGAGCTTCAAATATACAAGAAAAAAAAATCTTTCAGCCTCCTTGTATCCCAAAGAAAGAGTTGCTCAAACAATCATATTTTAAACAATTAAAACTTGGAGAAAATCATCTGTTTTTGAATTTCAATTATATAAAAAATTAGTCAAATATAAGACAAGAGTTACTCAAACTATAAAAGTTTAAATAATATTAACTTTAAAAAAAAAATTATTTGGGAATGAACCAAAAAAAAAAAAATTATAAATTTCATTTACAGTAACTTAAATCCATATTAACACCTCTTGATAAATATGAAATCAAATTAAATCTATATTAATTAATTTAATAGTTTAAATTCCTATTTGTGGTGTGCCAAATAGAAATATTCAAATCGAAAGTTACAACTTACAAATATTACTCAAATATATCACAAAAGGAAATAGAATAAAAAACATAATGGACAATATGAACCAAAGTATTATACCTTTATTGATATGGATGGATTCTTAATTACAAACATTTGAGTAAAATATGATGAAGCTTTGGGGGAACTTTAATGAAACACTTTGTGGACAATATCAAAAGAGTTAAGAAAGTGGCTGCTAACTAGTCTAAAAAGAAGGCAACAGAAGATAAAAAGGATCTTTCAGAAGTAGAAAAATTCATTTCTAGGCTTTTTGACAATAATGTAAATGCAATTTTTACAGAAAAAGACTTGCAGTCTTTGAAAATTTTGGAGGGGAGAAAGCAAGATCTATTAGAAAAGGAAACAGTTTAATGAAGACTTCAAACTAGAGCCATCTAGTTCGCTGAACGTGATAACATCACTAATTTTTCCAGAAACATGTAAATCATAGAACCTGCAGCTAAGCTGTAGATTTGGAAAAATATTACAGCCATGAAACAAGACTTTTATAATTTGATTAAGGAGAGGCAGATGTCCTAGTTGTCATGGAGACAATTCAAATTTCAAATCCCTCCATGGTGTCAAGAAAATGGTAGAGAAGAGGGTAATGAGAATGCTGAAGCTGAGAGTTATGTGGAGAAGCTAGAGGCAAGCGTCATATGGATAGAAAAAAAAGAATAGAAAAGAAGATGATCCAATCCTGCAAAGTAGGCTACCTACTTGCACACTCTTTTTGCAGTTTTTTCAAAAGAGTCGAATGCCTCAACAATTGCTCCAAATAACATGGGAGAAGATGGGCTATCCACTATAAAAGTCTTTTCATTCATCAATGTGCAAAAGTGGAGCAACGATAAATGGCTAATATCAAAAATCTATAAATAAGGGATGAATTGTACATTCAATCAATGTACATACAGCATACAAAATTATAAATGTACTGAAGCATGCAACACTTTTGGACTGAAGCATGCAACACAACGATATATTTGTAAAACATGAGTTCCTGTGGAACTCTCTGGATGAGTACACTAGAGGTAGCCTTTTTAGGTGAAACCAGATGTGGCACACTTCAAGATTTTTTGTTCATAAGCTTACCGTCACATTACCAAGGATGCAAGAAAAAATCTAGAACCAACAGCAAAGTTGGGAATATTTGTGGGGTTCACTGATACACCTCACAACTAACGGGTGTACCTTCCATATCACAGGATGACAACTATTTGTAGAGATGTGAAGTTTGATGAAGAGAAGGCCATGAGATGTTCCCTTGAGAGGGAGCTTTAGTTGCATGTAGATGAGGATATTTTATCTCCAAAGGAAGAACCTCATGATGTTTTGGAGCAGCCACAAACAGAGGAGAAGAGAGTGGAAGAACCCACTCATGAAGAGACATCTAGAGATGGAAGGAAGCACACCAAAGAGGTTGACATATTGATTATTATAGAGACAATTTTAGAGCACCCACATCACAGCGCAGGCAGAGGACGTCACCATGGCGATACACTAGCTACATGGCTCTTATAAGTGAGAGTGTAGTGATCGAGCCATCCTCATTTGAGGAAGCAGTGCAGAAACCAGTATGGGTTGATTCCATAGTAGAGGAGTGTGACTCCATTATCCGGAACAATGCTTGGGAAATTTTCCCAAGGCCAGAAGACAAGTCAGTTGTAGGATCTAGGTGGATCTACAAGGTGAAGCAAGCAAAATATGGGAGTGTCAAGAAACACAAGGCCAGATTTGTGGCCAAGGAATTCTCTCAGATGGAGGGAATTGAGTATGAGGAGGAATTTTCTCTAGTAGCAAGGTACTCTTCAATCAGATATATTTTATCACTTTCAGTTCAGATGGGATGGAAGATACATCAGATGGATGTGAATACAACCACCCTTAGTGGAGTGATTAAGGAAGAGGTGTACATGGAGAAGCTGGAAGGATTTGAGGCCTTCAATAGAGAGTTTCATGTGTACAAATTAAATCGACCATTGTATGTGTTGAAACAAGCAGGCTATGCTTAGTACACCAAAATCGACAACTATTTCACCAGAAGTGAAGCAGATGCAAACCTTTACCATACTATGGTTGAAGGTAAATTATTGATTATAGTATTATATGTCAATGATTTAATTCAAATAAGTTATGATAAGACGATAAAATATTTCAAAGAGGATTTGGAAAGAGAGTTTGAGATGAAAGCCATGGGTCTCATGCATTATTGCCTTGGTTTGGAAATTTGGCAAGCAGATGGGGAATTGTTTGTTTCTCATGGAGATTATGCCAATGAGATACTGAATAAGTTTCACATGGAGAGAAAAAAACCCATGGAGACTCCTCCAGAATGGAATTGGAGGAAGGAATATGCTACTTCAAGCGAAGTGGTATAGGCTACCATTTCTAGGAATCTTATGGGTTCACTTATGTACTTGGTGAACACACGACCATACATGTGTTTTGTAGTTAACTAGCTTAGTCAAGTAACCAAACTCTATTCGAAGGTATCGAAACATGTATTGAGATACCTCAAAGGCACCATTCAATTTGGTCTTTGGTACAGAAAGACAAAGGAAGTGAAGCTTCAAGGCTTCACAAATGCAGATTGGGTATGGATTACATCCGAAAGGAAGAGCACATCAGGGGGAATATTTAGTATTCGGTTAGCAATAGGTTGTTGGTACAACAAGAAGCATAGATTAGTTGCACTCAGTTTAGCATAAGCAGAGTAAATGGTTGATAGTCAAGTAGCTTGTGAGGCTATCTGGATGAGGAAGATCCTTTTTGGATTATTTGGTCAGCTGATGGATCCTATAGTGATTTTCTCTTAAAATCACAGTTGTATCAAACTCTCTCATAATCCAATTTTTGATGGTCATTCCAATCATATCGAAATTTGGTAGCACCATCTACGATATTGTCTGCATAGGCGGATCATGGTGCTAAATTACATTCCTACAGATAAACATGATGCAAATATCTTGACTAAGGAATTGTGAAGAGGAAAATTTGAGCTCTATAGAGGAAGGATTGGGATATTCGATAATCCCTTTTGTGCTGAGAGGGAGTGTTGAAAATGGCACCAATAAATATTCTAATTTAATTTTCCCTTGAATTAAATCAGAAGAAAATTTCAATTCCACATCACATGACAACTTATATGAGTTAACTAAGTTATGAATAACTTGTATGAGTTAACTAAGTTATTAGAACACTAGACAACTTTTGCACAATCTCTTAATTTTTATGCTTGTCTATGGATTTTTGTCTACATTGCACGAGTTAAAGGTAAGTGGCCCAGAAATTGTTCTTCCTTGTTACATTTTATCTATGAGGTACAAGATTAAAAATTAGTTACAAACTATGAAGTATGTAGATATGCTACCACCCGTCAAGGACTCATCACTTGTGTTTTATGGTTCTAAAGATGAGTGGACACCATGGAGGATGTTGTTGATACCATCTATCTCTTAGGGAATCTCTTCCAAATAGGGGACATTTTGGAGATGTCCTTCTTAGACACGAAACACTCTCGGATGTCTCTTCTTATGCATGAATGTCTAAACATTCCTTGTCCATTAGATATTTTATGGTGTCAACATTTATTTTCAATTTCATTTTAAGCCAACTAAATAAAAACTAAATCATTCACCAATTCAAAGCCTAACCTATGTCAAAAAATGTTTACAACTTCAATAGCTTTAGATGGTTCATTTTGTAGTTATATGCTTGGAGATTGTTATTTTTCTATCAGGTTAGAGATTCAGTGGGTAGCAATGAATTTTTGTTGTGGGAACCCAAAATATTGAACAAAATTGGGTTTGTAGATTCAATATTCAGACCAATAAGTTATTCTTTTACCTCCAGGTTCAACTGAAAATATTATTGTCATTTTGAAATCATTGTCATTTCTGGTAGCAAGATTTTTTCTTTCCTTAACATTCTTCTCTGCGATCACAATTTTGTAGGGTATAATTTTGAAGTGGAGGGAGATGACCAAGTTGTTGAATGTGAAATGAGACCACCATAGCTATAGGAAACCACAAAGTAAAAAAAAAATCAATTGTAGAAAACCTTTGCCACGGTTTACGAGAAGTCTCAAAGAACAAAAGAAATAGTGGTGGTTATGAGGAATTAAAATACAATATTTAAGAAAATCCTTTTAAGGGTATATGCACTATAATATATTATCATAATGTTGGCATAATTAGTTATTAAATGAAGGCATGCGTCTGCACATTTGAAGAAAGAATTTAAATGACCATTCTTCACATGGGTGATACAGGCTTAACTGCGAACCCAAATTTGGAGAATTAGAATATGAATCTTAAGAAACCTAGACTTCAACAATCCCTTCAAATGAATTAAAACAATGTTAATTTTAACAACTTATTAGATTGTTGAGAATGTAGGTTGGTCATTTTGTTTAGAGGGAGGTTCTTACATGCATTAACAGTTAGAGAGAAATGTATAATGTGCAACTTAGGGAGGGGAGATAGGTGTTGTAATTTCTAAATTTATGATGGCTAATGGGATGAAAAAAATGTGAGGCAAGTGCATGAAGTGGGAATTATCAGGTCTAGATAGAGGGGATTGTACATCATAATATAATTTGGTTACAAATCAAAAGCATTAATTCCGACGACAAACTTTTCCAACATAGTCATCCTTATCTTTCAGCAGTTGTTCTATTTTGGTTCGTTTACTATGTTCACCCCATTCTCAATATATAAGAGATGGAGGGGTTATTGATATGGAGCTATATATTATGCATACTTGTACATGACTCCATCAAAATGGTGAAGGAGAAGTGGAGGTGACTTTCCTTGAGTTCACATTATTTTATCCTTGAACATGTTGCAAGTAAAGGGCTTGATAAGGAATTTTCATCCCTTGAAGTGCTCAAAACTTGCATCTCTTATATTCAGACTTTGTAGACACAATTTTGGAAATAAAGGTTATAATCATTTGGCCCTCATTTCTTATCTATTTGTGATTTTGATTTTTTTTTTCATTTTTTAGAGTTGAATTTCCTTGAGAACGACTCTTTCCCATTAATTTTTTTTTCCTTTTATTGAACTGCACATCTATAGGATTCGAGCCACCCATAAAGCACTTAAAAAAGTACAATTTAATCCACTGACTTTGAGAAGAAAAAAAAACCTACAGATTTGCAAATTTATAAGTGAAATTTGTATTGAAACATAGCTACTTTGAGTTTATTAATTTCTTAACTGAAATCGGGTCTGATAATAAAATTACAGTTCACAGATTTGAAAGCACTAGCCATAAAGTGAAAATGGATTATATAAGGTGAGAGTGGTACCATTCCTAGTTGACATCTAAACCCTTTAGTTTTTTTAGTATTAACACTTTTGAAACCCAACATGTTTGGTGTAGTGCATGACTGATTTTGAAGTGCAATCTACCAAGACAAAAATTAGAGATGATATTATCAGTCAGGGAATTGATTGAAGTGAGACCTACCGAGGTAAAGTATAAGATGATATTATTAGTCAAAAATTATCTAAGAAATTCTGTAATATTTTACCTGATTAAAAAATGAAAAAATTCACTTCATGTCTCTTAAGGCTGCAAACCCCATAAATTTGTCCTTAGGGGAATAAAAATTACATAAAATAGGAATACAAGACCACAAACATTGGAAGCATCATCACTAGAGAATAACAAACTGTAAAAAAGTAAGCACTGTAATGATGAGCATGAGACACAAACACCAAACTGCAACTTGCAAGAACTCTATATATAGATTCCCAAAATATATGAATTATAGACTCCCTGAATAAGTTTTGTTCGAGAAATTATGACAGCGATTATGCTGAAGGCTATTACTAGCAGGACATGGACATGTGTTATTGTGTGCCATACTCTGGTAAGATAGATTTTTTTCAGTATGAAAAATACCTTGGTTTTCAAGTATAAGTTATGTTTAACAAACTGAAACTAAATAGTTAGTTTCCAAGAAAAAATGGAAGTCCTATTTGTATTAAGGTGACAATTGTATATAGGAAGTACTACTCATTTGAAGATTCTGTTAAAAATAAGACATTACAGTAAATATATCTTGCAATTACAGACATTCCATATACACCAATTCATGTATTCTCTAAAATATACAAAGTTGACACCACATCAAAATTTCCTTCTCATTTCTCACTGGATATAATAATTCTACTCCATACATTCAAAACAATACAAATCATCCAATCCACTAGGCTCTGATAGCCTGTGATTAACCTATAGTGTATGAAAAGAACAATCACAAAGCTTCATTGGAGAACCATAATAAGTTGCCTGACATATTACTACAGTGCACATACCGGCGGAGTCGAAGAGCGTGGACGTGACAGCAAACAACGCAGACAGGAGGAACAGAGCACCAGTGCGGCCAGGAGGAACAGAGCACCAGTGACAGGGACAGCAAAAATCGCGCGAACAATGAAAACGGTAAACGTACAAACTTCACGGGTGATTTATTTATAGAAAATAGTTCGGCCGAACTATTTTAAAAGTAAAAGTTTGGCCGAACTCCTAGTTCGGCTGAACTTTTTTATAAGTTCAGCCGAACTTCTGTTGCCGGTTTTCCAATATCCAACAAAAATTTTGTTTGCCTGCGCCATCACTGTGCCGTCAATGTAAACAGAATCACGAGTTCGGCCAAACTTTCTAAGAAAGTTCAGTCGAACTATTGCCGAAAAAAAATTTCGGCCCCCGATTCTCACAAAAGTGTAACCCACCTTCACGTTTCCTCCCAGAAGATACTCTAAATATGAGTCCTTTTTTAATGACTCCATTAGAAATACGAGCACCACTATTCCCAATTTATACCCCTCCTTCACTGCATAGATCTAATAAAGTTGTGATTTTTTTTAATGCAATGAATTCAAATATCACTAGTAACATATGCCACGTATTGAAAACTATGGATCATGCATGGAAAAAAACTTTCGATTTACTATTCTTAGCACATGAAATTAATTCATTTTCGATTTTCTTAAGATTAATGTTAAGCTAGATAGGAAATTTTTTGACAATGAGCTACATATATTTAGTCAAAGGTTTTAATTACTCTCTGATCTATAGAAAGAAAACAAAGGCCTCCCAAATTCTAATTGAAGAAATCAAGTGTAATTTGGATGGTATGTTCGAATCAATACATTAGAGAACATCATTTCAGAATATGAAAGCATAAAAATTTGGAAAGGTGTTTCATTTCTCAAGGTAGTAAATATTTTTGAGGACCTAAATGGTTTGTACATCATACACAATTCTTAATTAATCTCATGAAACATTATAATACCTGAATTTTACAAACTATAATAGTCAAAGGTAATGGAATTTAATAACATAATTGACTTTATTACAGAAGAAATTATCAAATGTCTAATTACTTTTGTTATTATAGATGAACGATATATTTTCTTAGCTACGCAATTTGCAAGAAGAGGATAGCAAAATTGAATAAGAGATATTCAATTAAAATTTCACAATGGAGACTAGAGTCCATACTATCAAATATTTCATTAAAAATATGGTTGAAAAAAATATTCAGGAAATCATGAATATGACAAAAAACTAATAGATAGACAATCACGTTTGTGATTTTACATACTGTGAGTGTTCTGAAATCCTTCAATATTTGTTTTATTGTTTACTAGTATTAAGTTATTCAAATTTTTTGGTTGTGTTCTCATGATCTAAGCTAATTCCTATATATATTTTGTTTCCCTTTAGATGTATTTGTCATATTACGATTCACGCTAACCCAATCATAGTCCCCATTGAGAAAAATGCATATACTTTTATAATTAAGTATCAATACTTTCAATTCTTGTTCCAGCTCTCATTACTTTGTTCTATTTTTTACTTTGTTCAAAAATTTTGTGAAGAATCCTCACATAATGTTTTGAATATGATCTCATATATATCTGAATTATATCTATGATGATTGGCATATGGATATCCACAAATTTCTTTTTATTGTAATTGCATTTCTTATTTTTTAGGACCTTGTTGACAGTGTTGGACTGACAAACATTCAATGGGGTCACCCCGATTTGAGGCGTCCATTAGACCTCAAACCATTTGGGATAGGAGCCCCATATGGAATATGGATTGACTATTTTTTACTTAAATATATGTCTTGGCTTTCACTATGAGCAAGAGAGAGAATCACATATGTGCCTTCAAAAAGCAGGCAAGTTTTCCTCGTGAATGTTCAGTTGCTGGTGCATCAAGGTTCTTCTATTGCACAAGGGAGAAAAAGTGAGAATCTAATAGAGAGGTAATAGTACCACCATAATAAAGACACATGTGACCAATAATATTTCATCTAAAATCTAGCAAAATAGTCCACAAAGATTCGATGATCATTATAAACATTACAACACATTCTCAATAATATAAGCACTAAACTTACTGAAATAGTTCAATTACCTTAGTATTGGTGAAAGTAAACGTGAATCATAGAAATTCATGGAATAGTATTACAAACATTCATAATCAATTTCTGAAAATGTGTTAGCCATCAACCTTCAAATATTAATTAAAATTCCCAAGATGCATGAATACAACAAACATCACTTCCTCAAATAATGGACCATTGGAGCCACTACTTTCTCCCCAAAAGTACTAACTTATATCTATTATTCCTTATGGGAGAGGCTAAGCTTAAAATTCCTTTACATGGGAAGTGAGGATATATTTATAACTTGAGGAGAGTCCTTTCATATCCTCATGACTCTTAACTTTCTAGCTTCTAGTGACCTTTAGATTTCTACAACCTGCGAAATTCCAAAAGAATTTTGGAATTATATATGTCTTTTTGTATTACATGTCCTTTGTAATTCCATGACTCTTGATTTCACGTGACTCTCAGACTTCTACCTATTTTTATTTTTACAATTATTACAATATTACATCTTTACTTTGACATCATCATATGATGAAACTAGACACTTCACTATCTTGGTTGATTGGAACTGATAGTGACTGATGACATGGATCTGCTTCATGGTGACATGGTTGCCACTATGTATGTTATTTGTTCATATTATGATCATAGCGATTCCACCTTCTAAAAGGTATTTAATATTTGAGTATTTAGGGTGCTTAGATCATCAATTTTTAGGTGTGTTCTTGATTTTTTTCATGTTTCCTTTGTATATCCTCTTTTCCCAATATTCCTCATGTGTGTTTTCCTTGAGGTCCTTGGGATACCTGTTTCTGCAATCACTCATGACGAGAAGCTATCATTTTAAAAATATCTTACCCTAACATGTTTTATCCATATCATCATGTTCGTACTATTTCGATTCAATTAAAATCAATGGAGATTTAGGGTGCCAACGCACACCCTAAAGGGCTAAAGGACTAAGGACCAGGAGCACCCTACGGAAGAAAACAATCAAACCAGGGTGCATGTCACAGGTCCAAAGGACGAAGGGGAAGGGTTTGGGCTTCCTAAGTGCAGGGTGCAGGGTGCACTCCCAAAGGTTGAAGGTTGAGGCTTTGTGCCTTCGGGGTGTGCTCATGAACCTAAGAGCCCTCAAGAAGGGTCTAAGGCACACTCTTAAAGGTTGAAGGTTTTTTCTTTGTGCCTTAAGGGTGTGCCAATGCGATCTAGTAGTTTAGGAGCGTGTATCGTGTATAAGGGAAGGTTATAGGATTGAGCTTTAGATCTTGAGGGTGCGAGAGTGCACTGAACTAGGGTGAACATCTTTGAGTCAAAGGAGTGTGCTCAAGGAAAACTTACTCATTTATGGAGGGTGTAGTTCAAAAAAAAGAAGTGGGTTCATGCTTTTGGAGTGCACCCAGCTCTCAAGGAGGCTGCAGGGCACTCTTCTAAGCAGCGAACAGTCTCCCATAGAGGCTTCAGAATGTGCTCATGTACTCTTGGCCTTAATGGGATCATTTTGCAAAAAAAATTTGTCTGTGTCTAGATGATTGGTCAAGGGATGAGAAATATGAGGTTAATACATAAAACCATGTGCGAAACATAGTAAATCATTAAGAAAACTTAGGCAAGTTTGATAAATAATGAATATACATCAAAAATCCACTTTATGCACATTCCCCTAGTACCAGTGGTGAAGTTTGTGTGACTGGGACCCAAAAGTGTCATTTTTCAACAACAATGTTGTTATGACCATGAAACACATATAGAGATGTTCTAATCAATGCGAAGTCACTTGAGACCACTCAAGAACACTTAATACATATGAAATAACACAAAACAACACTTGACAACCAAGGCGACACTTGTACAACCATGAAGTAGGCTCTAAATTTAGAATGTAGTGAAATTTTGGAGGGATTTGCAGCAATGAAAACACTTGGAAACACGTTAGAAGAACTTCATCTTCTCTATTAGAGAACTACATTTCAATTAAGGGTCAAACCTTAAAGTTGTAGTTATTTCCCCAAGTTCCCCCTTTCGACCTAATTTCATACATATCATCTTCTCTTTCTCTACTTGGTTGAACTCACACAAGATACACCATATCACAATTGGTTCAATTCGGGAAAGGGTAATGTGCGTGACAAGTTTAGATTATTCGTAGTATACAATTTCATCTCTGGTGTTTCTCCACTGCCAGCACGCCTAGACAGTACCTCAATGAAGTCACTTCAGGAGCACAAGTGTTTCTTCACTTCCAGCGAGACTGGACATTACCTTGGTGAAATTTCTTGCTTGACCTCCTTGCGTAGGAAGAATTTCTCTTCTCTCACCCCGTATTTATGTATTTAATAGGATTGTGCATTGACACTTATTATTTTCAATCGGTGGAAGAGGGATAGTGAATTATTGAGATTAGAGGAGCTTTTCCATTCAAAGAAGTATTTTGAGACCACTGATTTAGGTTTTCTCTCTTTATATTTTCCCCTTGTCCCTTCTCTACTAGATTGGACAAGTGTTAACAAACAAGAAGACATACGCCAATCTGATTTGTTCCGGTGCTATAATAAGCACAGATATACTAGTTTCGCTAAAGGTTATCCTATTGGATGAATCGTATTTTCCATCTGGACTTACCTCACCTTATGACACATTCCCAAACAAATAAGGAGAATAGACAAAGAGTCAAGGCTTGCATTTTTCACACCTCTCTTTGATTACACTATAAAGTCTTTTAGCATGCACTTTACACATAAGTCTTATTTATGTACAATGAAAAAAAATAAGACACGACATGACATGACCTCATAATGATCACACAATTGACTCTGAAAAAAGAAAAAGAAAGTGTGAAAAAATATGTATATAAAGTGCATCTCATAGCTACTACTGGAAATAATTTTTAAGGTCTCGGAGATTTACGGGAATGGGTTAAATCCTCCCATATAAATATTTTATCTTCAAGGCATTATGGCCAAACCTATCTTCAATTTTCAATCGTCCAATCCACAATGGCTGGAACTTAGTGTGTTTACATATGTCTTCATGGGGTTTATCCCGTTTTAGAACTAGGTCTCCCATTTCAAAGCTCTTTGCCCTTGTGGATTTTCGTGGAACAAGCATTTTACACAGTTTTTATGTATGAAAAACCAATCTTTGGCTTTGAACCTCTCTTCCAATAGTTTGAGTAAAATTTCGATCCTGCTCTGAATCAATAGGCGAGGTTTTCCTTTTGACTCTTGGGAGAGATGCAATGTTGGAAGGTACAAGTTTGGTGGAAATATAATTTTTTTACCGTACACTAGAAAGTACGACAAGGTTTTCAGGGAAGGATTTGGAGTTACATGGTCAACCGAGAGTGCATTTGACAAAGAAGCATGACAGTTCTTCTGTTAAGAGAAAATTCTCTTCTTAATTAAGTGAATAAGGTTTTTATTTTTGATTTAGCTAGTCGATTTCCCTGGGAATAGTAATTAGAATCATGTTTTTAAACAATCCCAATTTCCAACGCAAATTCATAAAGTCTTAATGGTTAAAAGTACGTTGCATTATCATAGACAAGTGACATAGTAACTCCAAATCTGGTTAATAATGATATTTTACTGAAAAAAATAATCACTTCTTGGTCATTTAATTTCTCAGAGGAACTACCTCTAACCACCACATGAAGTAATTTGTCGTTGTAAGGCTATACCGGTGTTGAATTTACGAGTGTAGCAAAACATCTCTGCTAACATCAAGGCCTCACAATTGGAATGGTTCTTTGACTGTTACTGGGAGTAGTGATCGACTAAGCTCTCATCGTGACTAGTGCATTTCTGACAAGATTGGAACTTGTGAAAATAGGCATGCTCATATTTGAAAAGAGTGGGCCAACAGTGACCAACCCTCATAACTTTGTTTGTTATAGTTTCACTTGCATAGTGGAAACCTGTCAGTCCATTGTGTAAGTCCTTTCGGACCTTGTCTGTATCTCGAGGCTAAAGGCACCTTAACAGAACTCCATTGTGGTCCTTCTAAAAAATCACTACATAAACCGATTTATATTATAAAGAATTAACAAATCAACCTTTCCCATTTGTTCAATAAGTGGGAGGTAAAGGTGCCATGCTCCAAAAACCATCGTAGATCTACATACCAAGGCGTTGTGGATGTGGAATAAGCAACATGATCGATATTGTAAATTTCTATTTCCTTCTCCCATCCTAAGAGATATTGTTCAAAATAATCCTTAGATTCATCTGCTAGTCTGCATAGGCCATATACCTTTATAGTATGAACATTTTTGAATTCCATTTCATATTCTTGAAGACAGGTCATGCAATCAGACCTTTTCTCACCAAACTCTTGTTGTATGAGTAGGGTTCTCACTTCTGGATAAGGTACGAGTAAAATTGTATGTACTTTAAGTAAATTGGGCCTAAAATAATTTAATGCCTTGTATACCACATATGTCATTTTATCAATGTTATGGTAGTTTAATTTCGGTCCTTATAGACTAGCGCTCAAAAAAGAAATAGGTCGTTCATTTCCTTCACTGTCCTTATAAGTCAATACAGCTACAATTCATAAGTATGAAGAAAACGTATATAGTAGGAAATATTTTGCGTAGTTTGGATAGACTAATGAGGGTGAATTAGCAATAGCGTGTTTGATCTGAGTGAAAGTGTTTGTTATAACTCTCGGAGACACTTCATGTTTTTGTAGGAATGAGTCCCCGGGAAATCTTTAAATTTATAAAAATATTTTAAAATTAGTGGCTAGAGGAATTCTCCATGAGAGCAGCAATGAATATTCTAATTCAAAAACATAGCCTTCGAAACCGGAATGACCATAAAACACTAAGGATTCTAGAGTTTATGAGCTAAGAAATGGTTTAGAAAGAAAGTAAAGAAAGCCAAGATTTAAACTTCGGCACTTAAGAATTTAAATTCAAACCTCTATAGAAATATTTACGAGAAAATGAGATAATGTGAGTGAATTTATGGAAAATGGAGCACCATTTAAGGGTACCAAATTTACATTTCATTAGTACTAACAAGTAATTTCATGAAATATTAAATCCATACAACATGTTGCTATCATACACCATTCCAAAAGGGAGAAGCCATAAATGTAGTGCATACAAGAGGAAAAACCAATAGCTGCAACCAGCTATATGCTAGATTCAAACAGGTTACTATTATTGAGCTTTTGAGAGACTCCTCGGTTACATGGCCTCATGGATTTTCTGACTCTGAACCCCCACCAAATATGATTGCTCGACTTTTATTTTTTCCATAGTCTAATTGTTCTAGAATCAGTTATAAAACTAATATTGAATTGGTTAATAAAAACAATAAATAGTTATAAACTATTTATTTAAAATATAGAAATTTCAAATATTATATATATAAAATATATATAATATTTCATATAGGTCGAAACCTTCATTCAATACAATTAAATGTAACCCTTTAGACAACAATTGGGAGAAAATAAGTACATTACAGGTGGCATGGAAAAATGTGTGGGCCCCAATAACGGTTTTCAAAAACCATTTTCCGACCTAGGACCACCCTTGGTGGTTTATTGAATAAGGGATCAGTGGTGCCAGAGTGAATATAGTCTTTCTTCGATCATTTGATGGGTAGTTTTGAAAACAAATGTTGACGGAATCACTCCACCATTCAAGTTTTGAGCATGTAATGTTAGAGGGATTTCATCGATTTTAACCAAGTATATCACCAATCATCGATAGTTTTGGGAAATACAAGGTTCCTTAACTCATTATGGAGTATTTCCTTACAAAAACGCAACTTGCAAAAGTTTCGCTCCCTTATTTATTCCGTTAAGCAGTTGTTGTCCAGTTTCTGCTACCATGAATATGTTGTAAAAAGCTTCCCCTCAATAGTAGTAATGCTTGACAAGTCTAATATTTTAAATTGAACTTAATACCTTCCCCACTAGCCGCATTGACAACCTCCGACTCCCCATGTCTTTTTCTGTCAACCGAAAAAAAAATTCTCCCGAAAGTCTAAGAAAAGTTCTCCTTTTCAAAATTTATTAATCGCTTAAATGGCGATCTCATCCAACATCATAGAAGCTGTCAGATAAATGATCATTGACACCACAGAAATACTCAATGATATATTAAAGAGATTCCCATAAGAATTCCACCATGGATCTTATTTGTTTGTTGGGCGTAGAATTTTTGACAAAAATATCATGACACTTAGTTTCATAAAGTCATCATTTTATATCAAGTACAGACTCCACCACACTCTTCAGTGACTGAATAACTTGTAACAGATCAGATGTTTTGTGAACTACAGATACAAAAAATTGGATACCACTTAGGAGTTTGAAGTTGACTAGTAAAGATAATTTAGACACAGTCAACAATACTGCCTCATCCTCCAACATATGATCAACAATTTCCTAGAGCAACATTGAGTCACTCCTAAATGAGACGGATGTATTTTCAAGTCGTAAAATGACCAACGATGACAAGGCATTACTCATAACTTTTAGACCCCATACATGTGGTAAACCATTCCATATAAGAGTAACATTTTCCAACATTGAGACACTCCTAAATGAGATGGATGTATTTTCAAGTCGTAAAAAGACCAACGGTGACAGTCACTCCTAAATGAGACGGATGTATTTTCAAGTCGTAAAAAGACCAACGGTGACAGTCACTCCTAAAAAGACGAACGGTGACAAGGCATTACTCATAACTTTTAGACCCCATACTTGTGGTAAACCATTCCATATAAAAGCAACATTTTCTTGTAATCTGACAAGAAGCTCAAGACTTCCTTCCAAAACATCAATTGCTGTAATCATAACAGTGGCTAGATAATGTGTCAAGAATGCAGAAAAGCAGTAACCTTCACCACTGAGACGTTGGCGATCAATAACTTTTGCATTTTCTGTACAAAAGCATCCAGAAGTTACCAAAGCTTACCCCATACCAGCAATAATAATATCATATTTTTGAACCGAAACTCCATAAATTTTTGTAAGACCTCTTCCTGTTTTACCCAGCACACCAATACTTACTTTCATCAACCAATACTATGAACTTATACTTCCCTTTCAACCTTATAATTTCATACAAGGGAACGATTTGACCTGAATTATGATCAATATCTTCTACTACTATAAACCTTCGTCTTGCACAACCACATTATATTTACTAATGTGGTTGATATACGCCGAGAGACGTATATAAAATAGATTTACAACCACATTTACCAATGTGTTTGATATACGCAGATAGGCTTATAAATATTATATATAATAATTTTATTATATTAAATTGAAATATATATATTATATATTAATAAGAATATTAATATATTAAATATATTAATTATGATTAAAATCACAAAAATATATATTAATAATATTATAATAGGTATTAATAATATATATTTAAAATATTAACCATCAACATACTATAAATTAACTTGAAATATATATAATATATATTAATATAAAAATAATATTAATAAATATAATAATTTAATATTTATTTATATATTAATATCATAGATGGTTATATTATTAATAATATATATTAATAATATTATAATATTACTAATAATCATTATTAAAAAATATTTGAATATTTATTTATAATGATTATTAGTAATATTATAATATTATTAATATATACAAAAATATTTTATATATATTATTAATATTATAATAAGTATTAACAGTATATATTAAAAATATTTATTAATATATTAATAATACTAACTATATACATACTATAAATTAACTTGAAATATATATAATATTTATTAATATAAAAATAATATAAATAATATATAATATTTTAATATTTATTTATATATTAATATCATAGATGGTTATATTATTAATAAACCAAAAAAACTAATAATATATATTATATCATAGTTGGTTAATTTATTAATAATATATATTAATAATAATATTATAATATTACTAATAATCATTATTAATAAATATTTCAGTATTTATTTATAATATATATTAATATATTAATAATATTAAACTGAAGAGAGTAATAAACCATATGAAACAATATTTAAAAACAAAAAACCTAAGAGATTAATAAACTCTAACAATTAATATTTTAAAGTGAAGATATTAATAAACCCAAGGGATAATTAATAATACAAACCCAATGTCATCATAAACCAAAGGTTTAAATATTATAAACCATAGGAATTGGTGAACCCAAGGGATAAATATTATAAACATAAGGGATCAATATTAAAAACACAAGAGATTAATAAACCGTAAGAATTAATATTTTAAACTAAGAAACCTAATAAATTAATAATCCATAAGAATCAGTATTTTAAACATAAGATATTAATAAACCAACAAGATTATTAACATTATAAACCAAAAGAACTAATAAACCCAAGGGTTAAATGTTATAAAGCAAAGGAATCAGCGAACCCAAGGGATAAATATCATCAACCTAACGGATGAATATTATAAACAATAAAGATTAATAAACCCTAAGAATTAATATTTTAAACTGAAAAATCTAAGAAATTAACAAACCCTGAGAATTACTATTTTAAACTCAAGAGAGTAATAAACCGAATGTGTGATTAACATTATAAACCAAAAGAACTAATCAACCCAAGGGTTTAATACTATAAACCAAAGGAGTTAGTGGACCCAAGGGATAAATATTAAAAACCTGAGGGATCAATAAGGCTAAGGGCAATATTAAAAACAATAGAGATTAATAAAACCCAAGAGTTTAATACTATAAACCAAATCAATTGATGAACCCAAGGGAAAACCATTACCCAAAAAATTATAAACCAAAGGAATTGGTGAACCCAAGGGAATTGATTTAAACATTGAGACAATTGTTGTCACAATGCGACGTTGGACCAACTATGACCAAGGTTGGCCATGGGCGATTTTCATATTGAGACAATATTTGTCAGAATGTGACATTTGATCATGGATGACATTGATCGATTATTCATATTATAAACCAAAAGAACTAATAAACCCAAGGGTTTAATATTATAAACCAAAGGAATTAGTGAACCCAAGGGACAACCATCACCCAACAAATTATAAACCAAAAGAAATTGGTGAACCCAAGGGAATTGATTTAAACATTGAGAGAATTGTTGTCACAATGCGACGTTGGACCAACTATGACCAGGGTTGGCCATAGGTTATTTTCATATTGAGAAAATATTTTTCAGAATGTCACATTTGATCATGGATGACATTGATCGATTATTCATATTATAAACCAAAAGAACTAATAAACCCAAGAGTTTAATATTATAAACCAAAGGAATTGGTGAACCCAAGGGACAACCATTACCCAACAAATTATAAACCAAAAGGAATTGGTGAACCCAAGGGAATTGATTTAAACATTGAGACCATTGTTGTCACAATGCGACATTTCATCATGGATGACATTGATCGATTATTCATATTATAAACCAAAATAACTAATAACCCCAAGGGTTTAATATTATAAACCAAAGGAATTGGTGAACCCAAGGGAATTGATTTAAATATTGAGACAATTGTTGTCACAATGCGACGTTCGACCAACTATGACCATGGTTGGCCATGGGTGATATTCATATTCAGACAATGTTTGTTAGAATGTGACATTTGATCATGGATGACATTGATCGATTCTTCATATTAGAAACCAAAAGAACTAATAAACCCAAGGGTTTCATATTATAAACCAAAATAATTGGTGAACCCAAGGGAAAACCATTACCCAACAAATATTAAAAACCTAAGGGATCAATAAGGGTAAGGGAAATATTAAAAACAATAGAGATTAATAAAACCTAAGGGTTTAATATTATAAACCAAAGGAATTGGTGAACCCAAGGGAATTGATTTAAACATTGAGACAATTGTTGTCACAATGCGACGTTCGACCAACTATGACCATGGTTGGCCATGGGTGATTTTCATATTGAGACAATGTTTGTCAGAATGTGAAATTTGGTCATGGATGACATTGATCGATTATTTATATTATAAACCAAAAGAACTAATAAACCCAAGGGTTTAATATTATAAACCAAAGGAATTGGTGAACCCAAGGGAATTCATTTAAACATTGAGACAATTGTTGTCAAAATGCGACGTTGGACCAAGTATGACCATGGTTGGCCATGGCTGATTTCATATTCAGACAATTTGATGATGGATGACATTGATCGATTATTCATATTATAAACCAAAAGAACTAATAAACCCAAGGGTTTAATTTTATAAACCAAAGGAATTGGTGAACCCAAGGGAATTGATTTAAACATTGAGACAATTGTTGTCGCAATGCGACATTCGACCAACTATGACCATGGTTGGCCATGAGTGATTTTCATATTGAGACAATGTTTGTCAGAATGTGACATTTGATCATGGATGACATTGATCGATTATTCATATTATAAACCAAAAAAACTAATAAAACCAAGGGTTTAATATTATAAACCAAAAAAACTAATAAACCCAAAGGTTTAATATTATAAACCAAAGGAATTGGTGAAACCAAGGGACAACCATTACCCAAAAAATTATAGACCAAAGGACCAACTATGACCATGGCTGGCCATGGGTGATTTTCATATGGAGACAATATTTGTGAGAGTCTGACATTTGATCAGGGATGACATTAATCGATTATTCATATTATAAACCAAAAGAACTAACAAACTTAAAGGAATTGGTGAACCAAGGGAAAATCATTACCCAATAAATGAGCAATAGAAATAAAAAATATTAACAAACCTAAGCGATTAAAAAATTATTATAAACCAAAAGAAGTAAAAACCCAACGGTCCAATATTAGAAAACAAAGGAACTGGTGAACCGAAGCAAAAAATATTAATAACCCAAGGGACCAATAACGCGAAGGGAACAAAAATTTAGTCGAACATTAGTATCACAACCACATTATATTTATGAAGAGATTAATAAAGTGGAGGGACTATTAATAATATAAACAAAAATATATAATAAACCCAATGCTTTAATATTATAAACAAAAGGAATTCATGAACTCAAGGGAACATTATTAAAAACATAAGTTATACCAATAGTCCATTCTGTTTATATTAAGTTGAGTGAGTGTTTTTCATAATGTGAAATTGGACAATGCATTAGTATTAAACTCCAGGACTAATATAAAAACCCCAATATTTGAATTTAATAATGTGAATGGAATATTATTACAAACCGAAAGAATCCGAAAAATCAAGGAATCAATGTTATAAACCCAATTGATCAACAAATACAGTGAAATATTAACAGTATAATCATAAAACATCAATAAAGCAAAGGGACCATTAATATTATAAAAATTGAACATCAACAAACTGAATAAATAAACAAACTAAAATGTTACTCAATTCCGCCATCAGTGAAACAAAAAAAAAACACTGAAATTAACATATGTTTTTTGTTGTCTTTACATAAAGAAATCCCACCACAAAAATGGACTCAAAACAGTCCATCAAATGCCATTTGTCAAATAGCCTCTTCAAGAACACAACCAGACCGACCAAAAAAGGAACACCAATTCAAATCAACAGGATAATGATCACGATACTTAACGCTTTCCAACCAATCCCTTCTTGTTTTTCTCCCAACCTCCCTCATGTGCACATGCAACAGGTATTTCACATTCATTTTCATTTCATCAAGCACACGAAGATGCTCATCAATAAAAGTAGGATGGAACCCATGTTTTCTATCTAGCTTGTTCCGAATGTAAGAAGCAAGACTGATGAGTCTAGAAATATTCACCACCGCTTGATTATAATAGATCCCATCATTATTATCCATACCTGCATTTGAAAGGAAAATGACAAAATAAAAATTTATACAGAAAGAGATAGAAACATCTAGGAAGATATATATATATATATATATATATATATATAACACCCCGTTTGTATTGTTTTTAAAAAACTGAATTTTAAAAACGTGATGCTATAAACCTCATTAGAAATAGATACTGCACACATGAAAAGAGTGATAAAAATAAATGTGTGATATGACCCATATTACAATAATCAACAAGAAAGCACAAAATTCTAAACTCAATGTTTATAATGAAATATTAATAATGTTAGTAATTCAATATTTGTATTTAAATTAATGTCAATGTATATATTAATTGTAGTCTAATATTATTAACAAATATAAATATCTTGTCATTGAACAAACCACATTGATAAATATTTTTAGTTTCATGTAATAGGGATATGGACTTCAATCTTGAATTTAATGATTGGCTAATATAACCGGCTATATATGTCTGAATGGTTTACTATAAACAAAAGAACAATAGCGACTAAAAAATGGAGGTATATTGAACAACACGAAAAACGATGTATGGAATTTCTCATATATTACTATATTGCATCTCATGAATGTATTCATTTAATTAATACATCAAAAGAATTCCTATACTAAATGAAAAAAGAGACGATAATAAAAAAAATTATAAAACATTCTACAAATATGTCAGAATACTATTAGCTACATGTGACAGTGATATGGAATTCCATCTTGATTTTTAATGGCTGGCTCATGTAACTAGTTCTCTACTTGTGAATGGGTCATTGTAAGAAAAATAACAAAAAATGACATTATAAAAACAAGAAAATTAAAGAACAGAAAAAATGATGTAAACAACAATCCAAAATACTACTGTGAATTTGATGAATGTAGACATGTCATTAATATATCAAAAGCATTATTATTATATTAATAGTTGCATATCATAGCGATATGGACTTCAATCTCTCCTCTTCTTTCTTCCTAATTGTAACATACGCACTATTATTCATCTTGGCATAACGCTGATAAGAGAAAGGCGGTGCAATGCGCAAACCATCTATTGATTTCACTCTTGATATGGCTGTGAAGGTCAGGCCTTGTTGTTCTCTATTCCCGATATCAATTGATGCTCGCTCTAAAGTCAAACTTTGTGACTTGTGAATTGTAAGAGCCCATGCCATATTTAAAGGAATTTGTTTTCGATTTCCTCTTATCACTGGTGTGATAGGCACAATGTTTGGATTGCTTGCATCAAACGGAACGCCAACATACTTATCAAAAATAACAGTTGTGAACATTGGAAGCTCAGGTGGCTTAGAGTTGGGCATATAAAATATTTCCTTCACATACCCAAGTGCACCATTCACCAAACCAGCTTCAACCCACAAATTACATGTCAACATAACAAACTGGCCACGACACAACAAAACTTCACGGTCCAGTTGATCATCATCGGCACCACTGATTTCTGAACGCCTTGAATTCACAACAATACATCGTGCAATTGGAGAATTTAATGATTTCAACATATGTCTGTTATGGAAGGAGACCAAATTATTTGTTGGAAACATGTGAACTATTGCATTAAATAAATCCATTTCTCTAGGATGCAACCTGATATCAGCCCGCGACATAAGAAACTCCCAATCATCAAGAACAGGTTCTGCGTTTCTTATGTTATTGAGGACTCGACGAAAATAAGATTGTTTCTCATTGCTCCCTTTTTGGCGAAATATTGTGTCTAGAGTGACAACAGTGTTGATTTTTTTCCATAAGACTTTCCCTGCTGTATTACCTGCATAAAAAGGCTTATCTCTCACAGGAGGTAGCTGGCCAAGGTCACCCACAAGGATCATGGATCTACCACCAAAAGGACAATTTTTTTATCTGGAAATGCTTCTCGTAATCGAGCATCTATTTACATGAAAAACCTTGATCCTAAAAATATCATTTCATCAATCAATATATATCAAATGTGCCTCATTTCCTCTTGGAATAGTGCCAATGATTGACCCTGTAGTGGTTTCATATCTCTAATTGGGATTTTCAAAGCAGAGTGTATTATTTTTGCATGTATATTGAAAGCAGCTATTCCTGTTGGGGCAAGAAGCAAAGGACTTTTCCCATTACTTGACAGATTAGAAAGAGCCTCAGAAATACAATGGATAAGGAAAGACTTGCCAGTGCCTGCAGTGCCTTGAATAATCATAAGAAGAGCTTCACGAATCTCATATTCAACAGAATGCCTTAAAATGATTTCAAAAGCAAGTCGTTGTTTTCTGCCAATGAATCTGGAGAGAAAAATGTTCTATTTGAAAGGTCACCAACATCACCCCTTGATATCGCATTCCTTATAAAATTAATAGCTTCTTCGGCCACATCATTAGAAATAGTTGTACCTTGCCAGTCAAAGGATATATCAAAATCCCTTCGACCAAGGGTGTGAAGATCAGAAACATTGACACTATTTGGTGGAACCAAGCGAGAGAAAAGTTGCCACTCTTGAAAATCATCTTCAAGATTCATTTCCTGGTTAGCAAAATCACAATCTTCTCCATCTTCAATATTTTCATGAATTGATGGATTTCGATCAACATGCCAAGCTCGATATCGGAAATTCCTCCAGTTTTCAACAATAATTTCAGTTGAAAGCCCAATCTCTGCAGAAATGTCATGAAACGACTTGTACAAGAGCAATTCTGACCAGCAAAACGTTTCAAATTTCTCTGAATCCCCACCAGGAACAAAATAAAACCGTGGCCACACCCGAACAATTGCATGAGCATCTCTTGGCCTCCATGGATCTTTTTTACGGCTGCTCACATAGGTCCAAGATCTTGCTGTTTCTATCAAAGATAGATGGTCAAGGAAAGAAGGTCTCTTCTGATAATTTTGAACAAATGTATTTTCAAATGAACAGTGCAGGCCATCCCTTGAAATTTTCCTGAACACCTTTCTTCCAACATTTAAGGAAACAAATTGTCGACTACACACAACAAGAGGCAGCTTAAGCAACATATGACATGTTTCTTGTGCTCCAATGTCGCGTTCAACGACTGTTTCTGCAAGAAACCTCCTGTAAGCACATAAAGCATGATCCTCAAAGGCAAAAGAATCTGAAATTCTAGTTAACATATCATGATAGTTTTCAGACAATCTCTCTTCTTTTGATGCATACTTAGCAATATATTTCAGGACAGCATGCCGAGAAAGCACTGGTTGGAAATCAACATTTGCATGCCACATTGTTAGAAGGTCAATGTTATGTACATTGAGCCTATCATCATTTCTTGCTGGGTCATATTTTTTTCTTCCTTGATCATCTATGAACAATCTTGATTCCTCAGAAAGATCCCATGGGGCATTGTACCGACAAGCGAGAATAGTGCCCTTTTTGCACAAACAGGAATCTACACTACACTTTGTGTGCCTTTGGACACGGTTCAACAATTCTTCATAATCATTATAAGGATTGGAAGAGAAAATCTTATCAGTATTCAGTAGGCAAGGGTCATCATTGAGACTTCTTGGAACCATTATATTGCGACGATGTATTTCACGTGGATTCCATGCAGTTACATAATTGTCAAAGAATCTCTTTGCATGTTGCAAATCACAATCATTTGACCAATCAAGTATTTCCATGTCAGGAGCTCCTTGCAACCATAGGAAACCATGGATATGTGCTGAACCTCTATGTTGCCACTCATATCTGGAAAAAATGAACACAGAACTAATATGAAAAATATAAATGGAAAATCAATAAGAAATTGACAATGAATAGAAAGTAAATTCAAGAAAACAGACCTATACCATAAGTCTTTAGCTTTAAGATATTTTTGGATAACTTCCTCTCAAAATATATTGAATATATGGTGCATAAATGTGGCAACAATATGAGGGTACTGGATAACATTTTCAACCTTCATACGATGCTCATTTAAGCAACGAGAATGTGACAGTGCAGGCATGAGGCTATGCATCTCTGGCCACTTTGTGTCAGCTGCACTCAAAGTAAAGAACAAAGATGGAAATACCAACCGAGTAATCATGTCAGTCAATTCAACTCGACATTTAGTCCATTATTCCCTTGTACCTCTTAGAGAAGACCCAAACCACATAAGATTCTTAGCCAACCTATTATTTGGTAAATCAGAAAGTTGCTGACGCAACTCATCAATTGTTGTCGGTGAGTTATCATGTAAATTTTGTCTTCACAAAAACTGAAGCATTTTCTTGGCTACGATGCCTCATTATCATGTTCAACAAGAAATATCGGAAGCGAGGATGGCTTCCAAACCTCTGATCATAGTATCTAAGAAGATGCAATGCATACTCATGAAGTTCAATAGTACAAATGCGTGCTTGCAACCAATCAGCAGCACCAGTGGGGAACAATGTGGGGAATGCCATATCCAATAACCCCTCAGTATTATATTCATTCACTGGATACATTCCAATACTGGGCCAATCCATTTCATCAACATCTGAAGAATCAACATTATCAAGAAATGCTCTAATTTCTTCCACCTCTCTCCGTTCGTTGGATAGGCGAGCAATAAAAGATGAAGGATGAGAGGGAAAATGGTTAAGAGGAAACCCTTCATTATTAGCTGCACTGAACTTAGATTCTTCAATGTCACAATCAACAAATTTAAGCCTGGAGGTGACATTTGTTGATCTTTCGGGCAGAGCATTCACTGAATCATAGTCAATTACAACATCTCGATAATATGGATCACATTCAATTTTGGAACGCAATGCATCCATAATGCGGGATATTTTTACACAACATTCATAATGTTTAGACTGAGCACCATGTCTCCTCACAATTAGAAAGTCAAGATCTTCAACATGGCGCGGAAGACTTTGTGAAATTGTTGAAATATCTTGGGGAAAGCTAATTGTGTGTCCGCTATACTTATATTGCCCACCTCGAGCATGTGTCACTTGAAAAACATGATTTACACGTGCTATTAACATTTCTTCAACTTGAGTAAGAACTCTTAAAATATGAGGTTTCTCGCCAGGATCCATGTTATTATAGCCACAAAAACGATTTGAACCTCCTTCATTCTTACATCGTGTGCAAACAGGTCCTTCAGCATCTCTCAAAACGTGGATTCCAGGATATGATTCTTTGCAGATGTGGCAGATTTGGACAACTGACAAGCTATCTAGCTTTTCTCGAAATCTTTTATGCACTGCAATCATATTTTCATCAAAATAAATATGATTTGTATTGGTTGGAGCATGTGAAGAATGATGTGGAAGAGCATAATTTCTTCTAAGATTTATTTGATTTTCAGCACCACGAGACTCCCTCCCCAAATTTGAAACATGTGGAACAAATCTATGACATGGCGTTTCCAAATCTATGGTCTGCATTTCTAGAACCTGAGAGTTTGCAAAGGTTTCTTTAGCATAATTTTTTTTTAAATTGAATGTCCAAATAATTAGAATTGAAAAAATGGAAAAAAGAAATAAATTCATTCAATATTTACATTTGTTTGGCGATGTCGATGAAGTGTACGAGATGGTTGCTCTTCACTTCTAACATCAGTAGATTGAACATTTGGCGAGTTAGTTTCAACGCCTCCATTCAAATTAGTTTTTTCCTGTTAAAACGAATTAAAATATTTTATAAAAATAAATGTCGAAAAAAGATAGATTTCCAATTTCACAATTAACAATAAATAAAAAAAAGGAGGAAAACACCAAATGCATTCAAAATTTACATTTTGTTGGCGATCTGGATGAACGCTATGCGATGGTTCCTCTTCAATTATAAAATCAGTAGACAGAACATCTACGAAGTTAATTTGTATGCCTCTATTGAAATGAGTTGTGTCCTGTTTGAAGAAAAACAAAATATGCACCAAAAATTCAAATAAAGAAAAATCAAATCAAACAGATTGAACATTAACATTAGTTTTTCGATTTGATTCTCGACGAGAATGTACTGGAAGGTTATGATGTGCTTCATATTCAAATCTCATATTAAGAGATGGAAGACGCGGGGAGAAAATTTCTAGACCTCTATTAAAATGAGGTGTATCCTACTCCAAGAGAATAAAATACCTTATCACTAAAGAAATGTAAATAGAGGAATGTAATAAAACAACCACTATTACATCAACTGCAAAGATATCATTGGATTACCTCCATTGTTCCACGCGAACTGCTATCAGGGATGACTGTTTCTGTTCGTCGCACAACATTATTTTCAGAAGGGAGATTGGAAGAGACGATGTTTCAACCAGCTGGATCCATATTATCAAACAAATGGCCAATCAAACTATCATCCAAGTCACCACATACAATGTCATCATTCCCTCCACCATGGATATTTTGCAACCTTTGGCCTTTCTCATAAGATGAAATTGCAGAGACAGAAGGGTTAGGGTGAACATTTGCATCCACGTTATGAATATGATGTTCCTCCCTATTGCTAGATGTTTCCTCAATATTATGAAAATTTTTAGGAGAGCGTTGAAAAACAAAATTATGCTAACGAGGAGCATATTCTGGAAACGAAGTACCAAGCGGAAATGTTCTTTCCATGATATCATCCATAGTACGATACCTAGGAGGAACCATAAAATCCTCTTGAAGAGTTGTTTTAGTCATTATTCTATGATATTTAGCTCTTCTATGCTCATTTATTGTGTCCTTATTTTGTTGATACCGTAAATGACGAATTTCATTAGACTTGTCACGCGATGCAGGTGACTTATTCCTTTTTCTTATACATTTGCTTGTACCTTCAGATGACATGTCTACAAAAAATAATAACATATTTTTTATAGAAGAGTAAACATGGAACAAATATAATATATCCAATATAAATTAACAGAAAAGGATGAAAAAGGAACACATTTTTTTTCCACCCACAAAACAAATTAAAATCGTTCACGTTATTTTTCCAACCAAATGGCTGAAAATAAAAATGGATTTTTTCAAATGGCCAACACAAAAAAGGATTAAATTTCTTGTATCATATTATAACTGTAATGGGGAACCCATATAAATGGAACAAAATTCTAAAGAACTATATGAATTTGAAATATATCTAAATATTTGGAACTATATACCATCAAAAAAACCTAAAGATATAACATTGTTTGAGAATCAATGAAAAAAAAATGATGGAAACACCATGCATAGAATAAGTCACAGTAATTACAATTATAGAAACAGAGAGAAATGGATAACATCCAAACACATTCAAATGCAATCAAGAGGACTAAACGGGACAAAAATAAATAAATATTTTTCAAGCAAATTGCAATGGAATTTAATATCCAGCATCCGTTACATACACATATAGAAGACACCCCCTCAGAATGGAGCCATATAAATATCCATAGTCCTAGCATACATACCCAAAAGTATGCAAAGTAAAAAAAAAAAAAAAATATTTTCCACGACGACAGAGAGAATACAAAATGGCTAATAGCCTAAGACTCCATGTCCACATCTAATGGTGGAATCTCATCTATAGAATCCATACGCGGAGCAATTGCAAAGACATTTCCAGACTCTATCAAATCGTTGCAATCTTGCAATGTTGGAGACCAAAATCTATTCATTTGTTGATTAGTTGAATTATCAATATCTATTGGGAAGCAAAGGCCAACCATCATGTCATATAACACGAAAGGAACTTCACTGCATTTGCACATAAGAACCACACCTTGGATTGTTCGAAGAGGAAGATAACCAGGAAATTTCATATTTATATCTATAGATATTTCTTCCAACAGCTTCCATCTAAAGCCCCAATCATCCTCAAAGTAATAAGTTCTTCGTTTACTACACGAGTGACCAAATTGAAAATTATCTATTTCTTCAATTGACCACACAGAAGTGGAGCCGTCATTGATAAGACATATCAACTCATTCTTGCATACTGCCAATGACATACACCGAATGTCATTGATTGGAACAAATGAAAATCCCCAGTCATTTTTTAGCACATCAAACCAGTAGATTGTATTCCCATATCGAGGTAAAGCCAAAACAATTTACTTCTATAAAACACTCCATTTTGAGGGGGTGAGGTGCCACCAAATGGAAGAGCATCCCTTCGCCAAACCCTATAAAGACTACTGTAAACATAAAATTTAGACTGAATTCTATCATAGATATGTTTTAGAACAACCCAGTCATATTTTTTGCTGCTGACATTCTCCAATAACGAAAAGAATCCCCAGTCTCCAATTCGTATTCGCCCAATGTTTTTTAAGGCCTTTGTAAATGGATTCATCACAAAATAGTTTCGTGAATGGGAGAATTCTTTTGGTAAGGATAAAACCACCATTGGTCCAATAGTAGACTCCACCTTGTATCTTGAATCTATGAATCACAAATGAAAACCAGATATCCGCCCATTTTGATTAAGGTATTCAGCAGCAAAATAATTGTCTTCATCATTGACGAAAGGAACCATAAATCCAAATTCATTTGTACAGATATGCTTGCAACGCAATAAGAAACAAGGATTTTGCAAAACAGTCTTCCATTGCTGACAAACAGTGCTAAACTTTATGAGAACCGATAAAGGGAGCCAAAGGAAGACAATCTCAAGAATTTCAAATGGAATACAACTCCAAATAGTTGGATCCATCATAAAACAAGGAAATCACCTAACATAAAAGAAAACAGACGTGATATCAACAAAACAACTTTCAATTAATGGTGAATAGAATAAGCAAAATAGAAAAGCAATTTTCCATCTACAAATATAGTAACATGCACATATACATAATGTATAAAACGATATGACCGACAAGAACAACAAGTTCCTCCTACAAGATGGGAGGTGTAATCTATATTATTTTTTCCCAAAAAATATTAAAAATATGGTTATTAATTTAATATTATTGCTATTATCAATTAATAATATTATTAAATAATTAACAATAATACTAATATATAATAATTAATGATATATTGAATTAAATAATATACCATAATTTGAAAATTATTCAATTAAAAAAAAAAATCTTAAATAATTAAATAATATACCATAACTACCACCACTACTACTACTACTACTATTGCAAAATAATAATAATAATATAAATAATTTAAAATAAGAATAATTTATTAAACTAGTGATTTTTGTAATATTATTATTATATAATTATTACTATGAGTTTAATATTAGATCTTTTACATCATAATATTTGCTGTAATACTCACCTTCCTAGCCTTCTAAGATGCCAAAATTATAGTGAGCTTGGAAAAATTACTAAATAATTAAATAATATTTGCAGTAATAATAATTAATATTAAGTTGATTATAATAAAAAAAATAAACTAACTATAATAATATAGATTAATCACTATTATTATTTTTTCTAATGATAATAATTATTTATTGTATTAATTATTTTTATATTTATATTATTTTTTATTTTTAAATATTTATTAATATTATTTTAATATTATAATTAATATAGATTTATTTCATTTATGGCAATTTTAGTTACTATTAGTATTATTAATTATAATTGAAATTATATTTTTTATAATAACAATAAAATTATTATTATATATTTAAAAATATCAATATTAATATTAATATTAATAGTAGGTCAGCCCCCTTACTATATTCCTTACAAATCCAAAGAAAACTAAACTCTATCCAACATGAGCATCATCTTTTCTAAATAAAAAATAGATTAGTGAACCATATCCAACAAAATTCAACATGGGAACATGTTTTAGAAATGATATTTATAATATTAAAAAATAACCAACAAAATATAACCTTTGTCAACAAAAATAAAATATAAGTAACAAAACTCAACAATAATCAACCATAGTGAACTAAAGTTAACCATAGTCAATAAAAGCCAATTATAGTTAACAATAGTCGACTTAGGCATCATTTTTCGGAAATTATATGTACATGAATCGAGCATAGTTAACAAATGTCAAGCATAGTTAAATATAGACAACAAAATCTACCATAGTCAATCGAGACATCATATTTTGCAAATTTTATTACAATATTTTACTGCTCTCAAACATAGTCAACAATAGTAAACATGGGCATAGACCTAAGTTAATCACCATGTGTGTTGAATCCACAAGGGTTTAGTGTTTTAAAAAAAGTAGTTTTTGAGTGGTTGGTGTCATGGTTTGGTACTACTACTACTATTATTGCAAAATAATAATAATAATATAAATAATTTAAAATAAGAATAATTTATTAAACTAGTTATCTTTGTAATATTATTATTATATAATTATTACTATGAGTTTAATATTAGATATTTTACATCATAATATTTGTTGTAATACTCACCTTCCTAGCATTTTAAGATGCCAAAAGTATAGTGAGCTTGAAAAAATTACTAAATAATTAAATAATATTTGCAGTAATAATAATTAATATTAAGTTGATAATAATAATAAAAAAAACTAACTATAATAATATAGATTAATCACTATTATTATTTTTTCTAATGACAATATTTTTTTATTGTATTAATTATTTTTATATTTATATTATTTTTTATTATTAAATATGTATTAATATTATTTTAATATTATAATTAATATAGATTTATTTCATTTATGGCAATTTTAGTTATTATTAGTATTATTAATTATAATTGAAATACAATAATATTAGTATATTTTTTATAATAACAATAAAATTATTATTATATATTTAACAATATCAATATTAATATTGACATTAATAGTATGTCAACCCCCTTACTATATACCTTACAAATCCAAAGAAAACTAAACTCTAGTCAACATGAGCATCATCTTTTCCAAATAAAAAATAGAATAGTGAACCATATCCAACAAAAGTCAACATGGGAACATGTTTTAGAAATGATATTTATAATATTAAAAAATAACCAACAAAATATAACCTTTGTCAACAAAAATAAAATATAAGTAACAAAACTCAACAATAATCAACCATAGTCAACTAAAGTTAACCATAGTCAATAAAAGCCAATTATAGTTAACAATAGTCGACTTAGGCATCATTTTTTGGAAATTATATGTACATGAATCAAGCATAGTTAAAAAATGTCAAGCATAGTTAAATATAGACAAGAAAATCTACCATAGTCAATCCAGACGTCATATTTTGCAAATTTTATTACAATATTTTACTGCTCTCAAACATAGTAAAAAATAGTAAACATGGGCATAGACCTAAGTTAATCACCATGTGTGTTGAATCCACAAGGGTTTAGTGTTTTAAAGAAAGTAGTTTTTGAGTGGTTGGTGTCATGGTTTTCTACTACTACTACTATTATTGCAAAATAATAATAATAATATAAATAATTTAAAATAAGAATAATTTATTAAACTAGTTATCTTTGTAATATTATTATTATATAATTATTACTATGAGTTTAATATTAGATCTTTTACATCATAATATTTGTTGTAATACTCACCTTCCTAGCATTTTAAGATGCCAAAAGTATAGTGAGCTTGGAAAAATTACTAAATAATTAAATAATATTTGTAGTAATAATAATTAATATTAAGTTGATAATAATAATAATAAAAATTAACTATAATAACATAGATTAATCACTATTATTATTTTTTCTAATGATCATAATTTTTTATTGTATTAATTATTTTTATATTTATATTATTTTTTATTGTTAAAAATTTATTAATATTATTTTAATATTATAATTAATATAGATTTATTTCATTTATGGCAATTTTAGTTATTATTAGTATTATTAATTATAATTGAAATACAATAATACTAGTATATTTTTTATAATAACAATAAAATTATTATTATATATTTAACAATATCAATATTAATATTAATATTAATAGTAGGTCAACCCCCTTACTATATCCCTTACAAATCCAAAGAAAACTAAACTCTAGTCAACATGAGCATCATCTTTTCCAAATAAAAAATAGATTAGTGAACCATATCCAACAAAAGTCAACATGGGAACATGTTTTAGAAACGATATTTATAATATTAAAAAATAACCAACAATATATAACCTTTGTCAACAAAAATAAAATATAAGTAACAAAAATCAACCATAATAAACCATAGTCAACTAATGTTGCTTTATGAAGTGTATTTTTCCATTCAAAATGTTAGCGTATATAAAAATGACACCCCTCATGAAAAATACCAGATCTCGACTTTTTAAACATTTTGATCAGAAATCTGGGTTAGCCAAGTAAGAGAAAGAAAAAATTTATGTTTTTCAGAATTCATGTTTCTTTCTGGAAGTGTCTTTTGCGAAATTTCAACGTGAGGTAAGTTGCGCAGCTTTTCCGTCGCACACGTATTGTGTGAAACTGGGGGACCCAAGTGAAAAAGATAAATGTGAATTTGGTTTGGTTCGTAGTCAATTTATCCTCATTTTTTCAACAAAAACGGTTGTACAATGTAAACTACGGTGAAATCATAATTGACCGAAAAAAAGAAATTGTCATTTTATCTTCATTTGGTTAACAAAAGCGTTCCTAAACCAGATACAAAAAAAATTGAAAATAGGAGGAAAAATATCTATATATAATGAAATCGCGTAATATTGTGATCATCAGCTATAAAAGGAAGAGGAAAAGGCTTTATCCTTTTTCAACGATGAAAACTCATACGAATAACGTCTGATCATAATGGATAAAAAAATATGGGATAGGAATGGGAATGGGAATGTGGTTTCAAATTTGTTTGGAAAATAATAGAATTATTTTTTTTAAGATTTCTATAAAATTTATTTTAAGATTTAAATGTTGTGTTTTAAAAATGATAGAGGAAACATTTTAGGATTCACTCTTACAATTCTAACTTGTTTAATTAGCTGCAGCTATGATGATGAAAGAACTGCATGTGACAAGATTTGTGAAAAAATGAGTCTCAAAGGTTATCAGGTTTGTATAAGGAATTTGCTGAGATGAGTTCAGATATAATTTTGAAGTAATTTGTCTAATAAAATATTATAAATTTTCAAATAGGGAAAACAAAGGTTTTCCTAAGAGCTGGACAGATGGCTGAGTTAGATGCTCGAAGAATTGAAATATTGGGACAGGCCGCGAGACCCATCCAGCACCAAGTTCGCACACATCTGGCTGAGAGAGAAATTGTTGCCATGCGCAAGGTTGCAGTTCTTTTCCAAGCTTTATGGAGAGGTATTTTGTTCTTGTCTACTTCAAAATCTACGATCTTTGTGCTATGGTTTGAAATGGGCTACTTGTTTCTTTTTGTCAATATCTCCATTTATCGTTTATTTTGTTTTATCTATCTTCAATTATCAATTTTGCATGAATCACTAGAAGCTCATTTGTTTCTCATTCATTAACCTTTGTAGGCAAGCTTGCATGTAAGCTTTTTGAACACATGAAGAGGGAGGCTGCTGCAATACAAATACAAAAACATCTGTGTGGGCATCAAGCCCGACGAACCTATGTTAAACTTCGGTTGTCAACTATTATTGTCCAGATAGGATTTGGAGAAATGGCTACTCGTAATGAATATCCATTTCGACGACAAAGTAAGGCTGCAATTATTATTCAGGTATGTCATTCTCTAGCTTCGTATTAGTTTTGGTTTTGATATTGCACATAGACAGACAGACAGCATTCAATATATTGCATTGTATTAATGTAAAATATTAAAGTAAAGGAAGAGGAAATACCTCTAAAAATTGCTTTCACACTGAGAGTCGGAGCCGAGCTGGAGTGTTCCCTTCAAAATCACCCTTGAGCCAGACCCTAGAGCCGTTCTTCCTTTTCGCAGCCTACGCCCCACGATACTCTGTAAAAAAAGAAAAAAACAACACACAGTAATCCCGAATGCATCAAGGCAAGCCTTTCATATTGAACTCTGCTTCTCTTAAACGCTCGGCAGATGATTTGGACACATGCGTAAAGAACATCAATCGGTCACCTTAATCGTCATGACAGTGGATGAGCTGGATATTGAATTCCGCTTCTCTTAAACACTCGGCAGATGAGTTGGACGCATGCATAAAGAACATCAACCTGCCACCTTAATCTTCATGACAGTGGATGAGCTGGATATTGAATTCCACTTCTCTTAAATGCTCGGCAGATGAGTTGGACGCATGCATAAAGAACATCAACACGTCACCTTAATCGTCATGACAGTGGATGAGCTGGATATTGAATTCTGCTTCTCTTAAATGCTCGGCAGATGAGTTGGACGCATGCATAAAGAACATCAACCGATCGAATCCTTCAGTGGTTTCCACGTTTATAGGTGGCAGGGGGACGTTTAATTGAGAATTTGAAAAATCAAATAGGTGGCATTTTAGTTTGAACCATCACTGGTTAATCTTGATAGGTGGTGGTCAACAAATGGCACAGTAAATTTTTAATCATGTTTTGTAAAAAATTAATTTAAGTATGGTTTAAACACGTGATTTAGATATGCAAGGAAGTTACTTTTTTGAATTTCATCCATTGATTTAGTGGCGACAACCAGAATATACCGGCATCATTCAGTCTAGACCATCAGATCAAAAATATTAATTAACCTAATCACAAAACATGCTCCTTCCGATAGGGGGATACGCCTATCGGCGTAATAAATATCTTCTACTACTATAAACCTCCGTCTTGTAGGTGTCACCCAAAAAAACTTACCTTTAAACCACATATCACTGTATCTGGTTCAAAACCTTTTTAACTCATTCGTCTTTCAAAAGAAATAAACCTTTTTAACTCCTTCGTCTTCCAAAAGAAATACGTCATCCCCAATTTCCAGGATGTTTTTTTGAAAAAACTAACCTTGAATGAACAAGTGAAATATCTGAAACCGGCCTCAATTTTGGAAACTTCTCATGTTTAAGTCAATTGGGGATATTCTAGGAGAAAAAAAAAATCCAGATTGCAGATTTTTAAAATTCGACAGATTTTCCCAAAAAAAAGCCCAAAATTCATGGCCTTGATATGCTTGCTTTTTTTGTGAATGTGATCTCTGCTCCATAAATTTGAAATTATATGCAACGCATTTCAAATTAAAAACCATGTGTATTTCATGGCAAGAAATCAGCATCGCTTCACTCCTTCTCTATTGTATCGCTGCAAAATTTGTACTCACTGGAAAGTTAATGCATTGATAAGAGACTATTATAGATTTATCTAAAGCACAGATCTAACATGAGCTTAGAGGGATCAAATTTCTTTTGTTGCAAACTTATTTTAGAATGCAAAAAACAATGTAAATTTTTTTACTGTTTAAATTGCATTTTTGAATGTTATAGAGATTAAGTAACATGTATGTTGAGTTATTTTATATTAATTTATTTTAAAATATTATATTCATAACTTCCCATTTGATATTTTATTCTATATCATATTAAAATATTTTCTTTTATCATTTTTTTCTATATATATATATATAAAGTTGATATCATGTATTAAAATATTTTTGAAAAGCATAAGGTTTAAACATTAATACACACATAGATGTACACACTCTTTGTGTAGAGAGAGAAAGTTCATACTGAAATATATTAGTTAATATGAATATTAAAAAAATTTATTCAAGTTCTAAATTGAGATATTTATAATAGAAATATAATTATTTTTAAATTATTGTATTTCTCTAAATTATATTATTTAAGATAGATATTGAAATATTGTATTTATTACTTGAAAGGTGAAAGTGAAATATTAACATCTAACTTAATTGTTTTGTAATATATTTTTAATTGCTAATCTATATGGTTATTTAATTTTTATTTTTTTGTTTGGCCAACATGAAAGAAAATTATTTTTATTATGTTTTTCAGGACATGACATAGGATGAATGAACCTTAATGAATAACCAATGCAATTATGATATCCAATAATGTGGAAGAAAAATGTTTCTTTAGATCATTGCCTAATCCAAAATGTCTTTGTAAAGAAGAACATTTACATGATAATTGGACAAGAGCCACATGGAATATTTGCGTAGGAAAATGAATGCATGAAGAAAGAGAAAACAATATGGTTATTCAAAGTTATGTATTTAAAGGTAATCCATCGTTGTAACCAAATCTTGTTATAGATAAATATTTTGTTGTTGAAGTCTGTAGGAAATATTGTAACTCACTAGTTATATTTCAATACAAAAGGAAAAAATAATGTATTTATTTTCCATTTAGTATTCAACAAGTCATTGTGAAGAATATGGCTTACATTGTAGATCTTGCAAAGTATTTCGATAATCTCAACTTAAGGGGAGTTGAAGGCGGTTCAGGCTTTGATTGAGAGGGCCCATTTAACACACAAATAGGTACTGTTAAATATGGAAAATTATTTACAAGGGTTATAAAGGAAATCGAAGAGATTCAGAGTACTCGAACTGAAAATCAAGAACCATTAATGGATACTGATTTTTTTATTTTTTTTAAAGTGTTAACAAGGAAGAAAAATACAAGAAAAGATGTGCAAATCATGTATGACAATATCTACCTTCCACATCTAGTCACTGGTGTGACTTCATCCTCCATTCAAAGGAAGAGAAAGGCTACAGAGAATGGGAAAAATGTTCATTATTAGTTATTAGGTCCTAGAGATGACGAAGAGCCTCCTAAAATATTCACTCTAGACAAAGCGCATATGGTAAAAAAAACAAAATCTAAAACTTGCCCTAAAAGAGAATGCATTAAACTAGCTATAGACATGGAAATTGACAACATTATAATAGTTTATTGGGTTAGTTCTTGTTTAGCAGAAAATTAGAAAATAATGGAGAAAATTGTAGATGTCAATATTTTCGATGAGCACCTTGTCACATTGCAAAATGAAAATTATGACAAGTAAAATAGAAAATTGAGAATTTAAAAGGTAAAAGTTCATCATAAAAGGGTTATTGATTAAGAAATATGGTATATTGATGTGTCTGGAAATCGAGTTGGGAGGATCATGATATTGCATCAATCTACTAGTGAGGCACTTAAACAGTATAATTGTAACACCTCCAGTTTAAGGATTTTTTTATTTTTTTTCTCTCCACATATATACTGGGGTTTCATTTTTATTTACCTGGTTGTCTGAATATTAAGTGCAGAAATTGGATTTTATTTCCATCTTTTTAAATTTTCCTCTACCCCTCTAGTATCTCATTTAAATTTTAGGATCTCTTTCCCACTAACCCTTCCAAATAACATTGAATATTTCCCATGTGTACATTAAAACCATGTATATAAAATTCTATACCCCCTCTATATCAACATGGGATACTCCCCCTAGATACAATATAAGTATAGACCCTATGTACATACATATCTTTCAATAACATCATATAACCCATATATATATAACACCCCTTGTTAATATCATTGAATCCGCTTATATATATATACCACTTATATATATAACACACATATATATATATACCCTTTGATAATATTATTTGAATGCGTATGTATATATATATATATAACACACATATATATATAACACATATATATATACCCTTTCATAAAATTATTTGAATGCGCATATATATATATATATATATAACACATATATATATACCCTTTGATAAAATTATTTGAATGCGCATATATATATATATATATATATATATATATATATATATATAACACATATATATAACACCCCCTTTGATAATACCATTGAATCCGCATATATATAACACATATATATACCATTTGATAATATAATTGACTCCGCACCAAGCATATACTATACATGATATACCTATACCTTGCCAACACGTTGAAATAACGCTTGTGTATATAATACAGCGTGTACATACTAATAATTTCGTACGTCGATGAGTCTATGTTCATATCAGTTATCGTCGCGGAGCTTAAGGCGTCCAAACTATTGATATATATAACAATGATTCAACTATTAATTATGAAACGTCGAAACCTACCAATCCCGATATATACCTAACCCTAATCATAAAGCTTGTTGACGTGGTTTTACTGTTCAACCCTTTTTTCTAATTCGTTGCGACAGGGTATATTATTATTAGTTTATACTTATATGAATATTACCGCCTGCAATGATGTTAACAGTCATGCGTATGGGCATCTATGCATAATACAAATCTGAGTGCCTTGCCTCTTGCATCGAATTTTCATTGTTTTTGTTTGAACCGGTGCATATACGATTTGGTTTTTATACGCATAGTACGCACCATGCGTACTAATTATGGATGGAAATAGCAGTATAGCTTAGTGATCTGACGGATCTGGTTTAACGTGTGGGTTTCATTTTGATATTTTGATGGTTTTGTATACAGGGACGGCGTCTCGCTCAGGAGATTGAAGTATCATATCCCGGCGTTTGCAAACTCATGCCCAGCAAGTATTTTTCATGTAACGCTTCCATTTGATATTCCAGTTTGGCCCAGTACTGTGTGAGCCAAATTATGTGTCTCAGTACCTCGTCTGCAACTCGTTTACATCACCCAGTACCACTATGTCGATGAAGCTGGGTTTTTTTCCAAATCGACTCTGGGATTCTCTGCCTTTCTGGGGCAGTGTGATTAGGGTTTCTCCTACCCTTCCAATTTATCTCGGCGGCATCAACTCGATGCCACTCACCTCTCCCTCCGCCATTTATTATCTATATATCTGGCTCAGTTTACAGTTGAATCTTATTCTGGTTGTTGTGTTTGTATTTATTCACAATTCGTTCACCGAAGGTGGGGATCTTTCCCTGTGGATTTGGTACAGGAATACCAAGTCAGCTTGAAGGTATCGGCTCCTGCTCCGTGAAGAGTTCGAGCGTAAGATTGCCATAGCTCTTTACGTTCTGCAATTCATTTTGATCTCGTCAGGTAATGCCGTATCTAAATCATCTACTGATTGTTTTGTGCAGAGGGTGCAGACGGTGGGGTTTTCTGGCCGCGCTCTTCGTGATTCATACATATCCTTTTTTTTCTTATTATAGGTTTTGGTAGTCCGCTTTGATGTGAATACGGATCGTTTTACTCAGAAGGGTTTTCTTTTGCAGATCTCTTACTGTTGCGCTCAGTACGCATTGCATGGATAGAAGCCATTAATAGGTTTTCCTCCTGGCTATACACCGAACCCTTCGTTAGCATGTTTTTCTACGTCCTGACGCGGGATCTCAGGTTTCCTTGCGTCCAGGTTTGATAGCCTTCCTATGGCTGACGTGCTAATATGTTTTTTTTTTTGATGGCGTATTGACTTCTGGTTTTTATTTTTATTTTTTTTTCTTTTTAAATCAATGCGATCCCAGGGTAGAATGCAAACCCTATGCATAGGTCAATCTCGAGTTTCTGTCATACAATTGCAGAGATTTATGTCTCTGATTTATTTTCTTGCGTTTCAGAACTCTAGTATTGTTGAGATCCAGTACTAACTGTCAGGACCTATATTATGGATAGGTTTTATGCTTTCGTCGCCCTATCTAAATCGTAACTATGGTCAGCGGCGTATTGGCCAGTCGAATCCAAACTATTTCGATTGGCTTCGTTGTAGATGGCAAAGATGACTAATGAACCACGCCAGGGGAAAAGCTGAGCTCCCACGTCGGTAACTCCCTTCCTTAACGCGATTGCGCCCTATGTATTTCTTTTGTTTTTAATACTAGTAACGCTCTTCACGAAAATAGACAAGGCTACACTGCCTTTGCAATTTCAATATAATACCTTCTGGCATATAAAACCTTTCCACCCGCGACATATGGACATCTATCCCCTACGTAAAGGTTGGGTACTCGGCCCTTGCTATCTTCGCGTCATTTCGTAGTTTTATTGTTGTGTCTGCTATCTATCATCGTTTAAAATATGAATATTCATATGATAGATAATATCCATATGATAGATAATATGAATATGATATGAATATAGATAATATGTATTCACATGCATGTTTAAAAACTACATGTTTGAAATATATCATCGTTTTATTTTTACATCTGTTCATTACATCTCATGTTTAAAAAGGACCTAAAATGCCGTGGAACATTAATGTCTGTACAATCGGAGGTATTGAATTGAAACAGGCCCAATGCATAGTAAATTAAATAACCACCATGATTTAATATAGTTTGACCATACATTAATTCACATAGCAATATGGTTCATATATATATTTCTTCCACCAAACTACTCATTTATAATCGTTGTTAAAATGAGCTATTGTTTTAGCTCTCGGCTCTTATATTTTTTTTTTTATGCATATATATGTATTCGATAGTTAATTGAATAGTGTACCTTAATTTTAGGTTAAGTCTTTTGCTATGATATTTATTTCAAGGGTTAGAGGTAGATTAAAGAATGCAATATACACTATAAATGCTATAAATGCTATAACACTTCTATAGAGTAGAATTACTTCTTGAGCTAGAAAAATTTCGAATTACATATTCTAATGTCTTTGCTTCTCTTTTATTTTACCATGTAAATTTCAGTTCTGCTACAATATTTTTCTAGCATACATATGAGCATATAATTTCACCTTTGTATATATATGTGAAACAAGTTAATCTTTAATTATCTGTGGAGACTAAGTACCTTCAGATTTAAACCGTCTTTGGTTTAAAGTTTCTATGGGTTTCTACTCTATAGATTACTGGTCTACAACTAAACAGAATCTGGAAGGTGAATGCCTTAAGATGGATTCTGTTAAATGTAGTACTAAAATCAATCATACCATTCCATTAAATTTTATATGTAGCCAATTCATACCATAATAAATCAAAATAAACAAGAATTTCATAAACATACCACTATTGCAAATGACCAACCTCCCAACCTTAGAGTCCTCTTTGTCTCCCAGAACTCACCCCCGAGCTGAGATCACCTCCTTCACAGATCAACCACTGATCTGCTTAGGAGCAGCTTATTTAAGCTCATGTTTCCCCAAAGCATGTTTCTAATTCTGCGTCCAGAATAGCAGGATGCTTTCTTTCCTGTTTAGCCTAGGCTTCCCATTTTGGGACTCTTTAAAGCTGCTTTAAGCTTTTCCTCGGCTTTTCCAGCTTTTTCTCACCTCTTCCCAACTACTCCTCTTCATTGGGGAAATTTAGATTCCTCCTCAAATCTAAATTAATTTCTTTCAAGGATTTTTGAAAGATTTTTGGGGATTTGTTGCCTTATCCATCCTCATGGATTTGGCAAGTGATCTCTAATTCTCATCTTGGTCAAAATGCACAATCATTTTATTTATTTCCTCAATTTAAATTTTTTTTTTTTTTTTTCTAAATCAGACTAATCTATTAATTTATAAAAGTACTGTTACAAAACTACCCTTGCTGTTGCTGTGTGAGCCAGCTAGCTGGGACTGATTATCATCACTGTTCTTGATTGTTTTGGGTTGCCCAGAGTGGGAAACCAACCCATTAAGCAGAATGTGCTGAGCCGCCCTTAGAAGGGAAACCGGCCAGAGGATTATACATAAAATGTAAACAACAATGTAAAAGCTAGAAACATCATACTGCTCATCAGTGGAGCAATTGAAACAGCAAAACTCAAAAAGACCAGAAGTGAATGAGCCAGGGGATTTAGCCCTCGTGCTCAGAAGACATTGGTTCCTCTTCAATCCTGCATGCATATTCATTCTCCTCGCTACTGTCCTCCTTTCCTGCATGGCTATCAGTCTGCAAATCTTTGTTGTCAGCTCCAGAACGCAACTCCGTGGGAGGAGGGGGAGAGGGGCGATGGTCAATGGGGGGGGAAGGGGTGGCGCAAGGCGGAATTTCCTCACGGAGCGAAACAGAGATGAAGGCGGTGATGATGGAGTCGAAGGAGGTGCAGTGGAAACGGAGCTCAGCATTCTGAGTAGTTTGTCTGATAGTGGCACCTCGAATGCGACTTTCCCGGGGAATGGGCTGACTGGGAGGGGCAGGGAAGTCAGAAGGTGGTTGACTGGAATGAGCCAGAGCTTCAGGAGGGCCAGGAGGCTCAGAGGCGGGAGGAAGCTGACAAGGGAAGTCACCAGAACTCCTAGCACGAACACGACCTCGCCCTCTGCCTGCATGAACATAATTCACAGCACGTCGTCCGCTGCCTCTTCCTCTGCCTCCACCACCACGAGAGGCAGGCGGGGGCGTGTGAGCGTCATCCTCAGAGGACGAGCTGAGCTCAGAAAGCGGGGAGGGAGGATTTTCAAGGGCCAGACCTCGACTCGTTCCCCTTCTGCAGCGCATGCGCTGCCTGAGGCGTGGCATAGCTAACGAGAGGTGGCGCGTGCGAGGACTGCCAAGGAGAGAGGGCGGAGCTTGAGGAATGGAGAGGAGGCTACCAGGGTTAGGCCAACCAGACGGAGAAGCAATATAACCAGACGGAGAAGCAATATAACCAGCGATACAATTGCTAGTGGAGAAATTGTCCGAGGAATGCAAATTGAGGCCAGAGAGAGCCGAATTACCTGCAGCGAGTTCTGCTGTAGCTCCAATTGAGGCCGAAGCACCGCAGAAGGGACCGTTGGAAAAATGAACGCCCGGGACGATCTCCAGACAGGCGAAAATGCTGCAGCGGCGTTCAGTCTGCGTTTTGCAGCTGGAATTGGCACAATCGAGCGAACAAACATCATCAAGAGGGTTCAGAGGTCCGCCATGGCTCTCATTGTTCGGCATTCCCTCCATACTGCAGACATTCCACAAAACCATCACCATATACCCGAGAGCGATGGTGCAATAACTACCTCTCTGTTCAGATCGAGGCGTATTAATATCGCCAGCGGGTGTAGTGCCATGAGCCATGTGGGCATGGCGTGTGGGCAGCGTTGGAGGCTGCGCGCGAGCCCAAGGCTCATTAATTCCCTTCTGCAGCCGCATCCGGCGGGGAGCAATCCTTGTGCACCAAGGAGGAGCAATTTTGTTGTGTATCAGCATCATGGATGATATTGAGATCCCCGTGAGTGAGCAAACTGTTGTTCGCAGTGCCATAATTAGCCAGAAGATCAGCTACCTTATTTCCTTCCCTTTTGACGTGGGTGAAGGAGATGGCTCTGTTGTCATGGAGCCAGTCACTTATCTTGCAAATACGAGCTGCCAAACGCCAACTCTGAGTAACCTTATTGGGGTCGGCTCCCCAAAGAAGCTGATTGACAATATGAATAAGGATTTGAGAATCCCCTTCAATAATGGTGGGGAAAAAGTTGTGTTGAAGAGTCAGTATGAGGCCTTGCCAGAGTCCTTCAAGCTCCGCTGAATTGTTGGTATCCCAGCCGATCGATCCAAAGTAGAGAAGCTGAGTTTCGCCATTGGAGTTTCTAATAATGCCTCCAAAACCTGCTTGCCCAGGGTTCCCCTTGGAGGCACCATCAAAATTTAATTTGAAAAGCCCTGGGGGAGGAGGAGTCCAGTGTAAAGGCGCATTTGATGCCACTTTATTTCGGGTGTTCTGAGTAGCCCCTAGATTAATATTCCAGTTGTTCCAGATGAGGACTTCTTGCTGCTGCTTAGGGAGATCCTCTTCTTGCCAAGAGTGGAGGTTCAAGGATTCCTGGAGATTGCCCATGAATGTGTGCCATATGGAATCTATGGAGCTAGTTTGGTTTTTGAAGATACGCTTATTACGTTCTTTCCATAAGGTCCAAAGGATTAGACCCGGGAGGAGATGCCAAAGCGCGTTGAGGAGGGCTGAGGCATAGGGACGTTTGGGCCAATTTCGAAGAAGGGAGGTAATATCACAAGAGGGTATGCGTTTTTGACAACGGATTCTACATTTGTTCCATAAGGAGTTGGCAAGCGGGAAAAACAGCATGAGATGAGGGATGGTTTCAGCATTGAGAGCGCAGTTTGGGAAGCGGGATGGCCCGACGAAGCCTCTTTTGGTGAGATTATCCCAGGTGAGTATGCGTTTGTGACTGAGAAGCCAGAGGAAATTGGAGATTTTGGGCCAGGTTTGAGGATTCCAAATCATCTGCCAAAGAGGATCCCGGGGAAGAGGGGGAGGGTGCATCAGGGCATAGGCCTCTTTGGTGGTGAACATGCCTTTGGTGGTGTGACCCCATCTGAGAATGTCAGGATCAGGGGAGCTTCTGATTTGTCTTCTTTGTAGCTCTTGATCGAGGCCTTCTATCACTGTATTCTGGGCTTGAGAAATAATGAGATGAGAAGGTTTCCAGATCCTGTATCCATTGCTATCATTCTCCATCCAATGTTCATTGATTTTCCTGTCTAAAACAATTCTGGGATCCCCAAGGTTGGTGAGAGGGAATTTTTCCAGGAGGGCAGTTTCCTGTTGCCATGCATCTGTCCAGAATCTCGCCGATTGGCCGTTGCGCACCTCCCAAAAGCTGTGCTGCTAAATAAGCGCATGGTGTTGCTTTGCCGCGTTCCAGATTAAAGAACCCGAGTTGATGGGGGTTAAACGAACCAAATCAGCAGTTGCTCTGTTGTTTGCATACTTCGCTGTCTAGAGTTTGGCCCAAGGAGTTTGGGGATTGGACATCCATCTCCACCAGACTCGAGCAGCCATAAATTCATTACTGTGCATTGGGTCTCTCAGACCAAGACCTCCATCTGCTTTGGGGGTGCAAACAGTGCCCCAATTCACTAGGGCCCATTTCCGATTTTGTCCAGAGGAGCCCCAGAGAAAGCATCTTTGCAGAGCTTTGATCTGCTTGAGAACCCACTTCGGAGCTGCAAGAACAGAAAAAAGGTAGAGAGGCATAGATTGCAAGGTGGCTTTGATGAGAGTTAAACGGCTGGCCATGTTGAGGGCGCGATAGGTCCAAGAAGAGAGGCGTGTTTCCAATTTCTCAAGAAGCTGGTTCCAGGAGGAATGCTTGATGGCTGAGTCCGTAAGAGGGGCTCCAAGGTATTTTTCAGGGAGGGTGGCCAGAGAAAAACCAAGAATGCGAGCAATGTTGACTTGAGCTAGAATTCGAGTGTGGAAGAAAAAGACCTGAGACTTGGAATCATTGATTGTTAATCCAGAGGCTTGAGAGAACAGATTGAGGATGTCTTTGTAGGACCGAGCTTCTTGTACTGAAGGGTGGCCAAAGAGCATATTGTCGTCAACAAATTGTTGATGGGTGGTGGTGGGGGCATCATGAAGGGAAAGACCACGCAAAAGTCCAAGGTTGACTGCCTCATGGATGAGTCGGCCTAGCCCTTCAGCCATTAGGACGAAGAGAAAGGGGGAGAGAGGGTCCCCTTGTCGGATGCCTCTAGAGGGGCGAAAGGGGGGAGATGGAGTGTCGTTGAGAAGAATGGAAAGAGAGGAAGAGGAAATGAGGTTCATGATCCAACGAATCCACATGTTATCAAATCCATAAGCACTTAGAGTTTTCTGAATATAATTCCAGTTCAGCTTGTCAAAGGCCTTTGAAAGATCGATTTTGAGCAACATACCTGGCTTTTTGCAGACTTTGAGTGAGTGTATGATTTCGTGTGTGAGAATGATGCCGTCCAGTATTTGTCGCCCTTCAACATAACCTGTCTGCTCTGGAGAAATGAGGAGAGGAAGAAGAGGTTTGAGTCTGTTGGCGATGACCTTGGTGATAACTTTTTATATAACATTGCAAAGGGCGATGGGCCTAAATTTGTCAGGTCTGCTGGGCTGCTCCTCTTTTGGTACCAGCGCTACAAAGGTGGTGTTGAGGGAAGGCAGAATCCAGTGCATAGTTCGAGATTCTTCTACCAAGTGCCAGACTTCTTCTCGGATGAGAGCCCAAAAGTGGTGAAAAAAGTTTGTTGTGAATCTGTCCGGCCCCGGGGCTTTGCCATCCTTGAGTTGAGCCATTGCCGTGTCTACTTCTTGCTGGGATATTGGGCGTAGCAGCATTTGATTATGGTCATCCGTGATGAGTTTTGGAATGAGCCGTGTGATCTGATTTATAGCAGGCTGTCTATTGGCTTGTGGCTCCTTCTGGAGGTCCTTGAAGTAGTTGACAAGCTCTTTTTCCATATCCTCATGCCTCTCCATCCTTTCCCCTTGTTGATTCATGATGTGGCCAATTCTGTTCTGCATTCTTCATTGGATGGTCGTGTTGTGGAAGAACTTGGTGTTGCGCTCTCCTTCTTTTAACCAACGAACTCTGGACTTTTGTCTCCAGAGGATTTCCTCCTGTTTATATCTGTCTTCCAATTTTCGTTGAAGTTCAAGCTCTTTGGTGGCTAGAGGTTCAGACCTGCCAGAGTTTATAATCTCCTGCTGAACGTCCTTCATTTGTTGTTCTAGGACTCGTTTTTCCATGAAGATGTTACCAAATATGTTGTGGTTCCAATCTTTGATTTGCTCCTTGACCCACTTGAGCTTTTGCTGGAATTGGTACATTTTTGACCCATTGGGAGGGATGAATCTTTTCCAGGCTGAGTGTACCATGTCAGTAAAGGAGGGATGCGTTAGCCAAAAAGCTTCAAACCTGAAAGGCCGTTTGGTATGGAGACCCATATTTTGCCAATGGAGCATGATGGGCCAGTGGTCAGAGCCCGTGATAGGGAGAATAGACCCGGTAAAATCTCCGCCCACATGGATAGCGTTATCCGATAGAAGGAATCTGTCCAACTTGGAGGCTATCTGTTGCCTGCCTATCCTGCGGTTGTTCCAGGTGTACAGACCGTTGCAAAAAGGAATATCTATGAGCCAATTGCTGTTGATGAAGTCCTTGAAATAGGCACTGTCCTGATCAAGTCTAGCTCTCCCTCCAGATTTTTCAGCCATCTTTGTGATCATGTTAAAATCTCCGCCCAGAATCCAAAGAGGATGAGTCCTGTTGGAGTTGAGATACGCAAGTGTATTTAAGAGCGTTACCTTGCTTGCCAAGTCTTGGGGGAAGTAAACATTGGACAGATGTCCATGAATATTGGTGCCTATAGGGTGGAAGGTGGCCTGGATAAGATTGTGAGAGGCATGAAGGTCACTAATCTGCAAGGCTTGAGGGTTCCAAGCAATTGCCAATCCTCCCGAATATCCTGAGGCGTCCACCGCTGCAGATCTACATCCCGGCCAAGCTTTAGCCAAGATGGAGCTCAGCGTTTGGCTGTTACATTTAGTTTCTTGAAGGAAGAGCAAGTGGGGTTTTTCCTTCTGTATCAAGTTCTTTATCATTCTATATTTGCCGGGTGTATTTTCCGGGACCATTGAGTCCTCGTACATTCCAAGAGATCAGATTCATTGAGAACTATTTGGTAGGGGTTTGAAGAACCTAGTAAGCTTGGGATACTGTCCCGATTCCACCAATATCTTCCCTCAGGCCATAAGAATGCCACTGAGTTCTCTCCCCTCTTTCTTTAATTCTTTCATCACCTTCTCAAGCCTGTCCCACCACTCTGCCAATCGACCCCCAATTTCTGCTCTGGCTGGACTGGTCCAGATCTCTATAGTAGCATCAACTCACTATGACCCATCATATTCTTTCGCCTTCTGTCGTTTTCATACCCGTAGATCAGCTCGCTTGCGACAAAACCTCCACTGCCTTCGTCCATTTGAATGGTCTGGTCGAGCATGTAGACCTGGCCTTGATTGACATGGGAGCAACCTTCCGGGTAAGGGAAAGAAACCTGTGTGACTGCTTCTGCTTGAGGCAGAGGAGGTTAGGTTTTTCACTTGCCTGTAAGAGGGTAGACGAAGCAGGTGCAAAGGTTGATTTGGAAGGAACTGAGGGCCACAGGATCTGGTGACAGGGGTAGGAACATTCGAGGGTTCAGTTTGGGAAAGCACAACGAAACTATTACTGGTGGAAGGGAAGAGAGCAGAGAGATTTTCCTCTCCTGGGAGCGGATTTCTTGCTGTGTCTTTTCCTGGAAGCGACTTTAGTGAATCCATCTGCTTCTGCTTTCCCCTCTGATTCAGCTTTGCGAGCCTGGACCATGAGAGGACAGTCTCTATAGAGATGCCCATGGGCATGACATCGTCTGCATCTGAACGGCACATATTCATAATCTAAAGGCTGGATCCACTCGAAGTCGTCGTGAAAGATACTTACCGCGTCAGGGAGAGCGCTGTCCAAGTGCATTTGAACACAGATGCGAGCGTAGGAGGTATATCTTCTGAGCTTGGTTTCTTCGGCAATTTTTATGAACTCGCCTAATCCAGATCCTATAGCCCTTAGGGTTTCCTCGTCCCAGTATTCAAGTGGCAGTGAGTAGAGTCTGATCCAGACAGGCGCCCAGTTGAAGTTTTCTCGATCTGGGTTGAATCTCTCTACCCAGTTTCTCAAATACAGCCCTGCTGAATTGAAAAAGTATGGTCCCCCATCCATGACTCTGTTTCTGTCTTCCAAACAATTGAAAGTGGCGGTGAAGAACCCCTTTGCTCCAAGCTGCAAAGAGACTTCTCCTTTGGGCTTCCATTTAGAGGCAATCCAGCCCTGGAGGGCCTTCTCCGTGGGCCAAAACCCGACAAATTTACCTATGAGGGCATGATCCCTCATGTACTGTATTCTGGCGTTTATTCGATGACTTGGCAGATCAATTTTAGGCCGTTCTGAAGCTATGGGCTTGCAAGTGGATGATGTGGCTTGTTGTGTCTCCGTCCTTACTTCCGTAGACGATTTCTGGGCTTTTTCCGCCTCTGTGCCATTGTCATATTTGTCTTCCATTCGAATCTCTGAACCGGCTTCATTTGCAGGGGGGGGTTTGCCTCCCCCCCCCGTTTCGACCTCCATCCCTAGGACCAGGACGAAGTTGCCAGAGATGGTCAGCGCCGTCAATGCTGGTGCAAAGCAGTCGGGATGCTGCAGTCGCTAGGGTTTCGTTTGAGATCAAAGGCGCAAAACCCTAACGCAGTCGCTCTCATCGCTCTTTGTTCCTCAATTTAAATATTAAAGTACATTCACACCATACTTATCCTTTGGGGTCCACCCCCTTAGGATTAAAGTTCAAATGTCTAACTTTAAAAGTTCAACACACAAATTGGGGGTGTTACATATTCCCCCTCTGAAAATAAACACCGTCCTCGGTGTTGTTATTCAACTACTAGAGTTCACTTAAACAAAAATGGATATTTTTCCATCATTTCAGCTTCCTTTTCCCAGGTAGCTTCTTCAGCAGTAAAGTGCTTCCACTGCACTTTTACTCTGGCCACTGTTCTGTTTCTCAATTCAATTTCTTCCCGCTCCAATATTTGAAGCGGTTCTGGCAGAAACTCCCCTTCTGGTTCCACCTGTACCACATTCCAATCAACTATGTGAGAAGCATCATGCACATATCTTTTTAATAATGAAATATGAAACACATCATGCACTCTAACATGGGGTGGTAAGGCCAGCTTGTAAGCCACTATTCCCACCCTTTCTAAAACTTCAAAAGGCCCACAATATCTAGGAGCAAGTTTTGCACAACTTCCAGCATAGAGTGTGCTCTTTTTGGGTTTGATGCGCAAATACACATGATCCCCCACTTTTAATTCTCGGTGCACTCTTTTCTTATCAGCATAGCTTTTCTGGAGATCTTGTGCTGTTTTGATATTTCCCTGTATCTGTTTAACAATTCTTTCCATTTCTTGTAAGGCATCAGGTCCCATCATTAATTTATCTTCTGGTATCCTGGATGCCCTGCATAAGGCTGTTTGTGATATTCATCCAACATTTCTCGTTTCAATGACTCTACATTAGGAATATACAACCTGTTTTTGTAATATAGTAGCCCTTTTTGGTTTTGAGTGAAATCAGTTTTATCCCTTTTCTGTAGTTTCACCAAGAGTGTTTCATAGTTTGGATCTTGGCTTGCTACTTTTCTCACCAACTCTTCTACCTCAATTTGGCCACTACTCCCAATGCTATTTAAATTTTGACAAGCATTTCTGCTTAATGCATCAGCAACTTTATTTTCTGTTCCCTTGATATGTTTTATGTCCATATCAAATTCACTTAAAAAGGACAACCATCTGGCTTGTCTTGCATTCAGATCAGTTTCGGAAAAGAAATATTTAAGGCTAATATGATCAGTCATCAATGTGAAATTTTTCCCCAGAAGATAGTGCCGCCACATTTTCAGAGCATGGATAACAGCTGCTAATTCTAAATCATAGGCACTATAATTATGTTCATGTATTTTCAGTTTCTTATATTCATATGCAATAACTAAATTTTCCTGCAACAAGACTCCTCTCAGCCCCTCTCTGCAAGCATCTGTACATACAACAAACTCTTTATCAGGATCAACAATTTTTAATATAGGGGCTGAATTATGTTTTTGTTTTAATTGTTCGAAACTGATTTGACATTTCTCAGTCCACACGAACTTGACACCCTTTCTTTGCAATGAAGTGATGGGATGTGCTATGGCAGAAAATCTCTCCACAAATCTACGATAGTAGCCTGCCATCCCCATGAATGACCTTACTGCTGAAACATCAGTTGGGACTGGCCATTCTTTAATTGCTTTTATCTTTTCAGGGTCAACTGCAAGGCCTTTTTCAGAAATAATATGACCCAAATATTGAATCTTATCCTTGTAAAATTCACATTTATTGAACTTAGCATATAGCTGATTTTCTTTCAGAGTTTGTAACACTATCCGCAAATGTTCTTTATGTTCCTCTTTGTTTTTGGAGTAGACCAAAATATCATCTATGAACACCAGAGCAAATTTATCCAAATACTTATTTAACACATTGTTCATCAGACACATAAAGGTGGCAAGGGCATTTGTCAGACCAAAAGGTAGGACTACAAATTCGTAGTGTCCATACCTGGTTCGAAAGGTTGTTTTGCTGATGTCTTCTTCCTTGATTCTGAGCTGATGATAACCAGTTCTTAAGTCAATCCTTGAAAAGACCGAGGCCCCTCTCACTTGATCAAAAAGATCATCAATTCTAGGAAGTGGATATCTATTCTTAATGGTCAACTTGTTCAGTTGACGATAATCAATGCACATCCTAAAAGTTCCATCCTTATTTTTCACAAATAAGACCGGTGCTCCCCACGGAGACACACTTGGTCTAATGTAACCTTTATCCAGTAATTCTTGCAGCTGCATCTTCAGCTCCATAAGTTCAGGCAGACTCATTCGATAGGGGGCTTGGGAAACAGGTGTGGCTCCCGGCACCAGATCTATGGAAAAATCAATTTCTCTTTTGGGGGGGAGATGAGGAATCTCATCTGGGAAAACTTCTTTAAATTCCCTTACCACTGGTAACTCACTCAGCAGATTTTCTTCAGTTCTCTGTTCTACTTCTTCCACATGTACAGCATAAACTTGGTAATACTTGATCATGTTCAGCAACCAAGCTTCAGCATCTTCTTCCTTCTCCCCATCATAGGAGTGAGGTTTGATCTTTCGGAATTCCCCCTGTAATTCTCTTTTCTATTTATATTGATGTCTAGCAGCCTCATCATCATCAGACTCATCCATCTTTCTCTTTCCGGAACCTTCGCCTTCCTGGCTGTTCTGGGAAGTTAGCTCTCTGATGAGCTTTTCCTGCTCCTTACTGGCTGATGACAACATGTCATTCTGGCTTCTTAGTTCAGCCAATTCTCGTTGCATCCTATGCAACATAGCCATTACCGGGGTATTGGGATCTGGAGTAGCAAACTCATCACGCAGATCCACATAAATTCCTCCATCGTCAGCCATTTTAGCACCACTGTACACACTCATAATTTTGATTAGTAAAACAAAAAAACAATATCTACAATGTTCAATAACATTCAGAATTCAGTGAGCACAATAACAACAGCCCAGTTTTTGCACTTGGGCTCTGATACCATTTGTAGCACCTCCAGTTTAAGGAATTTTTTTTTTTTTTTCTCTCCACATATATACTGAGGTTTCATTTTTATTTACCTGGTTATCTGAATATTAAGTGCAGAAATTGGATTTTATTTCCATCTTTTTAAATTTTCCTCTACCCCTCTAGTATCTCATTTAAATTTTAGGATCTCTTTCCCACTAACCCTTCCTAATAACATTGAATATTTCCCATGTGTACATTAAAACCATGTATATAAAATTCTATACCCCCTCTATATCAACATGGGATACTCCCCCTAGATATAATATAAGTATAGACCCTATGTACATACATATCTTTCGATAACATCATATAACCCATATATATATATAACACCCCTTGTTAATATCATTGAATCCGCTTATATATCTATACCACTTATATATATAACACACATATATATATATACCCTTTGATAATATTATTTGAATGCGTATATATATATATATATATATATATATATATAACACACATATATATACCCTTTCATAAAATTATTTGAATGCGCATATATATATATATATATAACACATATATATATAACACCCCCTTTGATAATACCATTGAATCCGCCTATATATAACACATATATATACCATTTGATAATATAATTGAATCCGCACCAAGCATATACTATACATGATAACCTATACCTTGCCAACACGTTGAAATAACGCTTGTGTATATAATACAACGTGTACATACTAATAATTTCGTACATCGATGAGTCTATATCCATATCAGTTATCGTCACGGAGCTTAAGGCGTCCGAACTATTGATATATATAACAATGATTCAACTATTAATTATGAAATGTCGAAACCTACTAATCCCGATATATACCTAACCCTAATCATAAAGCTTGTTGGCGTGGTTTTACTGTTCAACCCTTTTTTCTAATTCGTCGCGACAGGGTATATTATTATTAGTTTATACTTATATGAATATTACCGCCTGCAATGATGTTAACAATCATGCGTATGGGCGTCTATGCATAATACAAATCCGAGCGCCTTGCCTCTTGCGTCGAATTTTCATTGTTTTTGTTTGAACCAGTGCATATACGATTTGGTTTTTATACGCATAGTATGCACCATGCGTACTGATTATGGATGGAAATAGCAGTATAGCTTAGTGATCTGACTGGTCTGGTTTAACGTGTGGGTTTCATTTTGATATTTTGATGGTTTTGTACGCAGGGACGGCATCTCGCTCAGGAGATTGAAGTACCAGATGCCGGCGTTTGCAGACTCATGCCCAGCAAATTTTTTTCGTGTAACGCTTCCATTTGTTATTCCAGTTTGGCCCAGTACTGTGTGAGCCAACTTCTGCGTCTGAGTACCTCATCTGCAACTCATTTACATCACCGAGTACCACTATGTCGACGAAGCTGGGTTTTTTTCCAAATCGACTTTGGGATTCTCTGCCTTTCTGGGGCAGTGTGATTAGGGTTTCTCCTACCCTTCCGATTTATCTCGGCGGAATCAACTCGATGCCACTCACCTCTCCCTCCGTCGGTTATTATCTATATAGCTGGCTTAGTTTACAGTTGAATCTTATTCTGGTTGTTGTGTTTGTCTTTATTCACAATTCGTTCACCGAAGGCGCGGATCTTTCCTTGTGGATTTGGTACAGGAATACCAAGTCATCTTGAAGGTATCGGCTCCTGCTCCGTGAAGATTTCGAGCGTAAGATTGCCATAGCTCTTTACGTTCTGCAATTCATTTTGATCTCGTCAGGTAATGCCATATCTAAATCATCTACAGATTGTTTTGTGCAGAGGGTGCAGACGGTGGGGTTTTCTGGCCGCGCTCTTCGTGATTCATACATATCCTTGTTTTTCTTATTATAGGTTTTTGTAGTCCGCTTTGATGTGAATACGGATCGTTTTACTCAGAAGTGTTTTCTTTTTCAGATCTCTTATTGCTGCGCTCAGTACGCATTGTATGGATAGAAGCCATTAATATTCTTTCCTCCTGGCTATACGCCGAACCCTTCGTTAGCATATTTTTCTACGTCCTGACGCGGGATCTCAGGTTTCCTTGCATCCAGGTTTGATAGCCTTCCTATGGCTGACGTGCTAATATGTTTTTTTTTTTTTTATGGCGTATTGACTTCTGGTTTTTATTTTTATTTTTTTTTCTTTTTAAATCAATGCGATCCCAGGGTAGAATGCAAACCCTATGCATAGGTCAATCTCGAGTTTCTGTCATACAATTGCAGAGATTTATGTCTCTGATTTATTTCCTTGCGTTTCAGAACTCTGGTATTGTTGAGATCCAGTACTAACTGTCAGGACCTATATTATGGATAGGTTTTATGCTTTCGTCGCCCTATCTAAATCATAACTATGGTCAGCGGCGTATTGGCCAATCGAATCCAAACTATTTTGATTGGCTTCGTTGTAGATGGCAAAGATGACTAACGAACCACGCCACGGGAAAAGCCGAGCTCCGACGTCGGTAACTCCCTTCCTTAACGCGATTGCGCCCTATGTATTTCTTTTGTTTTTAATACTAGTAACGCTCTTCACGAAAATAGACAAGGCTACACTGCCTTTGCAATTTCAATATAATACCTTCTGCCATATAAAACCTTTCCACCCGCGACAATTGGACATCTATATCCCCTATGTAAAGGTTGGGTACTCGGCCCTTGCTATCTTCGCGTCATTTCATAGTTTTATTGTTGCGTCTGTTATCTATCATCGTTTAAAATATGAATATTCATATGATAGATAATATCCATATGATAGATAATATGAATATGATATGAATATAGATAATATGTATTCACATGCATGTTTAAAAACTACATGTTTGAAATATATCATCGTTTTATTTTTACATCTGTCCATTACATCTCATGTTTAAAAAGGACCTAAAATGCCGTGGAACATTAATGTCTGTACAATCGGAGGTATTGAATTGAAACAGGCCCAATGCATAGTAAATTAAATAACCACCATGATTTAATATAGTTTGACCATACATTAATTCACATAGCGATATGGTTCATATATATATTTCTTCCACCAAACTACTCATTTATAATCGTTGTTAAAATGAGCTATTGTTTTAGCTCTCGGCTCTTATATATATATTTTTTTATGCAAATATATGTATTTGATAGTTAATTGAGTAGTGTACCTTAATTGTAGGTTAAGTCTTTTTCTATGATATTTATTTCAAGGGTTAGAGGTAGATTAAAGAATTCAATATACACTATAAATGCTATAAATGCTATAACACTTCTATAGAGTAGAATTACTTCTTGAGCTAGAAAAATTTCGAAATACATATTCTAATGTCTTTGCTTCTCTTTTATTTTACCATGTAAATTTCAGTTCTGCTACAATATTTTTCTAGCATACATATGAGCATATAATTTCACCTTTGTATATATATGTGAAACAAGTTAATCTTTAATTATCTGTGGAGACTAAGTACCTTCAGATTTAAACCGTCTTTGGTTTAAAGTTTCTGTGGGTTTCTACTCTATAGATTACTGGTCTACAACTAAACAGAATCTGGAAGGTGAATGCCTTAAGATGGATTCTCTTAAATGTAGTACTAAAATCAATCATACCATTCCATTCAATTTTATATGTAGCCAATTCATACCATAATAAATCAAAATAAACAAGAATTTCAGAAACATACCACTATTGCAAATGACCAACCTCCCAACCTTAGAGTCCTCCTTGTCTCCCAGAACTCACCCCCGAGCTGAGATCACCTCCATCACAGATCAACCTCTGATCTGCTTAGGAGCAGCTTATTTAAGCTCATATTTCCCCAAAGCATGTTTCTAATTCTGCGTCCAGAATAGCAGGATGCTTTCTTTCCTGTTTAGCCTAGGCTTCCCATTTTGGGAATCTTTAAAGCTATTTTATGCTTTTCCTCAGCGTTTCCAGCTTTTCTTACCTCTTCCCAATTACTTTCCTCATCATTGGCGAAATTTAGATTCCTCCTCAAAATCTAAATTAATTTCTTTCAAGGATTTTTGAAAGATTGTGGGGATTTGTTGCCTTATCCATCCTCATGGATTTGGCAAGTGATCTCTAATTCTCATCTTGGTCAAAATGCACAATCATTTTATTTTTTTCCTCAATTTAAATATTAAAGTACATTCACGCCATACTTATCCTTTGGGGTCCACCCCCTTAGGATTAAAGTTCAAATGTTTAACTTTAAAAGTTCAACACACAAATTGGGGGTGTTACACTAATGGCGAACAAGAAGTAGAGAACCTAAGACTAAAATAAATAAATAAAGAGATAGAAGATACTCTAAATATCAGACATTTTTTAATGACTCCATTAGAAATACGAGCACCATTATTCCCAATGTCTACCTCTGGTTCACTCCACAGATCTAATAAAGTTGTGAATTTTTTTAATGTAATGAAATCATATATCACTAGTAACATATTCGAAATACTGTAAACTATGGATCATGCATGGAAAAAAACTTTCGATTTACTGTTCTTAGCACATGAAATTAATTCATTTTCGATTTTCTTAAGAGTAATATTAATCTAGATAGGAAATTTGTTGACAATGAGCTACTTATATTTAGTCAAAGGTTTGAATTACCCTCTAATCTAGAAAAACGAAAACGAAGGACTCCCAAATTCTAATTGAACAAATCAAGTGGAATTTGGATGGTATGATCGAATAAATACATTAGAGAACATCATTTCAGAATATGAAACCATAAACATTGGAAAAGGTCTTTCATTTCTCAATGTAGCAAATTTTTTTGAGGACCTAAATGGTTTGTACATCATTCACAATTCTGAATTAATCTTATGAAACATTATAATACCTAAAATTGACAAACTATAATAATCAAAGGTAATGGAATTTAATAACATAAGTGACTTTACTACGGAAGAAATTTTCAAATGGCTAATTACTTTTGTTAGTATAAATGAACAATATTTTTTCTCAGCTACGCAATTTGCAACAAGAGGATAGGAAAATTGAATAGGAGATATTCAATTAAAATTTCAAAATGGATACTAGAGTCCATACTACAAATATTTCATTAAAAATATGGTGGAAAAAAATATTCAAGAAATCATGAATCCGGCAAAAAACTAATAGATAGACAATCACGTTTGTGCTTTTACATATTGTGAGTGTTCTAAAATCTTTCAATATTTGTTTTCTTGACTAATAGTATTAAATTATTCAAATTTGTTGGTTGTGTTCCCATGATCTAAGGTAATTCCTATATATAGTTTTTTTTTTCACTTGTAGAAATATTTGTCATATTACAGTTCACGTGAGCCCAATCATAGTCCCCATTGCGAAAAATGCATATACCTTTATAATTAAGTATCAATACTTTCAATTTTTGTTCCAACTGTCATTACTTTTTTCTATTTATTACTTTTTTCAACAATTTTGTGAAGAATCCTCACATAATGTTTTGAATATGAGCTCGTATATATCTGAATTATATCTATGATGATTGCCATATGGATATCCACAAATTTCTTGTTTTTGTAATTGCATTTCTAATTTTTTAGGACCTTATTGACAGTGTTGGACTAACCAAAATTCAAGGGGGTCTCCCCAATTTGAGGCGTCAATCAGACCTCAAACCATTTGGGATAGGAGCCCCATCCGGAATATGGATCGACTATTGTTTACTTAAACATATTTCTTGGCTTTCACTATGAGCAAGAGAGAGAATAACATATGTGCCTTCAAACAGAAAGAAATTTTTCCTGGTGAATGTTCAGTTGCTAGTGCATCAAGGTTCTTCTAATGCACAAGGGAGAGAAAGTGAGCCTCTAATAGAGAGGCAATAGTACCACCATAATAAAGACACATGTGAACAATAATATTTCGTCTAAAATCTACCAAAATAGTCTACAAAGGTTCGATGACCATTATAAACATTACAACACATTCTCAATAAGATAATCACTAAACTAACCAAAATAGTTCAAATACCTTAGTATTGGCGAAATTAAACATGAATCATAAGAATTCATAGAATAGTATTACAAACATTCATAATAAATTTATGAAAATGTGTCAGCCATCAACCTTCAAATATTAATTAAAATTCCCAAGATGCATGAATACAACAAACATCACTTCCTCCAATAATGGACCATTGGAGCCACTACTTTCTCCCCAAAATTACTAACTTATATCTATTATGCCTTATAACTTGAGTACTGTCCTTTCATATCCTCACGACTCTTAACTTTCTAACTTCTAGTGACCTTTAGAATTCAACAACTTGTGAAGTTCCAAATGAATTTTGGAATTACATATGTCTTTTCGTATTACATTTCCTTCCAAATTTCATGACTCTTGAGTTCACACGTGACCCTTAGACTTCTACCTATTTGTCTTTCTACAATGATTACAATATTACTTCTTTACTTTGACATCATCATATGATGAAACTAGACACGCCACTATCTTGGATGATTGGAACTGACAGTGACTGATGACATGGATCTACTTCAGTGGTGACATGGCTGCCACTATGTTTGTTATTTTTTCATATTCCAATCATAGTGATTTGACCTTCTAAATGGTATTTAATCTTGGAGTATTTAGGGTGCTTAGATCATCAAGTTTTTGGTGTGTTCTTGGTTTTTTTCATGCTTCCTTTGTATATCCTCTTTTCCCAATATTCCTCGTGTGTGTTTTCCATGAGTTCCCTGGGATACCTGCTTTTGCAATCACTCATGACGAGCAACTATCATTTTAAAACTATCTTACCCTACCATGTTTTATGCATATTATCATGTTCGTGTCATTTCGGTGGAATTAAAATCAATGGATATCCAGGGTGCCAGGAGCACCCTAAGGAATAAATCAATAAAACTAGGGTGCATGTCATAGGTCCAAAGGACGAAGGGAAAGGCTTTGGGATTCCTAAGTGCTCTATGTGCTCAAGGGAGAGGGGGAGGGTGCAGGGTGCACTTCCAAAGGCTAAAGGTTGAGGCTTTTTTCCTTCAGGGTGTGCTCATGCACCTAATAGGCCTCAAGAAGGGTGTAAGGCACACTCTTAAAGGCTAAAGGCTGGTTCTTCATGCCTTGAGGGTGTTCGAGTGTGATCTAGCAGTTTAGGAGGGTGCATGGTGTATAGGGGAAGGTTGAAGGATTGAGCTTCAGATCTTGAGGGTGCGAAGTGTGCTAAAGGGGGGTGCACATCTTTGTGTTGAAGGAGTGCGCTGAACGAAAACTCACTCATTTATGGAGGGTGTAGTTCAAAACAAAGAAGTGGATCCATGCTTTCGAAGTGCACCCAACTCTCAAGGAGGGTGCAGGGCACTATTCTTAGCAGCGAAAGGTCTCCCATAAAGGCTTCAAAATGTGCTCATGTACTCTTATCCTTAACAAGATCGTTTTGCAACATAAATTTTTCTATGTCCAAATGAATTGTCAAGGGGCCAGCAAGATGAGTTCAAGACATAAAACCATGTGCAACACATACTAACCCATCAAGAAAACTTAGACAAGTTTTATCAATAATTAATATAGATCAAAAATCCACTTTATGCACATTCCGCTAGTACCAATGGTGAAGTCTGTGTGACTAGGACCCAAAAGTTTCATTTTTCAACAACAAGGTTGTTATGACCATAAAACAAATATAGATATTTATAATCAATGCGAAGACACTTGAGACCACTGAATGACACTTAATACATATGAAACAACACAGAGCAACACTTGAAGACCAAGGTGACACTTGTACAACCATGAAGTAGGCTCTAAATTTAGAATGTAGTGAAATTTTGGAGGGATTTGTAGCAGTGGAAACACTTGGAAACAAGTTAGAAGAACTTCATCTTCTCTATTACAAAACTATATTTCAATTAAGGGTCAAACCTTCAAGCTGTATTTATTGCCCCAAGTTCCCCCTTTCGACCCAATTTTTTACATACCATCTTCTCTTTCTCTATTTGGTTGAACTCACACAAGATACACCATATAAAAATTGGTTCAATCCAGGAAAGGGTAATGTGAATGACAATTTTATATTATTCGTAGTATACAGTTTCATCTCTGGTGTTCCTCTGCTGCAAGCATGCCTAGATAGTACCTCGACAGAGTCACTTCAAGAGAACAAGTGTTTCTTCACTTCCAACGAGCCTAGACATTGCCCCGGTGAAATTGCTTGCTTCAACTCCTTGTGTAGGAAGAATTTCTCTTCTTTCAACCCATATTTATGTATTTGATAGGATTGTGCATTGACACTTATTATTTTCAATGGGTGGAAGAGGGATACTGAATTATTGAGAGTAGAGAAGCTTTCGCATTCAAAGAAGTCTTTTGAGACCACTGATTTAGGTTTTCTCTCTTTGTATTTTCCCCTTAACCCTTCTCTACTAAATTGGACAAGTGTTAATGCAGAAGCAGACATACGCCAATCCGTTTTGTTCCCGTGCTAGCATAAGCACATATATACTAGCTTCCCTAAAGGTTATCCTATTGGAGGAATCGTATCTTCCATCTAGACTTACCTCACCTTATGACACATTTCCAAACGAAGAAGGAGAACAGACAAAGAGCCAAGGATTTCATTTTTCACACCTCTCTTTGATTACACTATAAAGTATTTTAGCATGCACTTTACACATAAGTATTATTTATGTACAATGAAAAAAAATTCGACACAACACGACATGACTTCATAATGAGCACACAACTTACTGTGAAAAAAGAAAAAGAAAGTGCAAAAAAATATATATAGGAAGTTCATCTCATAGCTACTATTGGAAATAATTCTTAAGGTCTCGGCCATTTATGGGAATGAGTTCAATCCTCCCATATAAATATTCTACCTTCAAGGCATTTTGGCCAAACCTATCTTCAATTTTCAATGGTCCAATCCACAATGGTTGGAACTTAGTGTGTTTACATATGTCTTCATGGGGTTTATCATGTTTCAGAACTAGGTCTCCCATTTCAAACCTATTTTCCCTTATGGATTTTCGTGCAACCAACGTTTTACACAATTTTGATGTATGAAAAACCAATATTTGGATTTGATACTCTCTTTACATAGTTTGAGTAAAATTGCTATCCTACTCTAAACCAATAGGAAAGGTTTTTCTTTTGACTCTTGGGAGGGACGCAATGTTGAAAGGTACAAGTTCGGTGGCAAGATAATTTCTTTAATGTACAATAGAAAGTATGACAAGGTTTTCAAGCAAGGATTTGGAGTTACATGGTCGATCAAGAGTGCATTGGACAAAGAAGCATGCCATTTCTTCTGTTAAGAGAAAATTCTCTTCTTAATTAAGTGAATAAGGTTTTTATTTATTGATTCAGCTAGACGATTTCCCTCGAAATAATAATTAGAAGCATGTTTTAAAACAATCCCAATTTCCAATGAAAATTCATCAAGTCTTAATGATTAAAAGTACGTTGCATTATCATAGACAGGTGACGTAGGAACTCCTAACCTAGTTATGATATTTTATTGAAAAAAATGAATCACTTCTTGGTCATTTACTGTCTCAGAGGAACTTCCTCTGAACACCGCGTGAAGTAATCTATCGGTGTAAGGCTATACCAGTTTTGACTTTACGAGTGTGGGAAAATATCTTTGATAACATCAAGGGCCCACTTTTGGAATGGTTCTTTGACTATTACTGGGAGTAGAAGGGCGACTAAGATTTGATCACGACTAGTGAATTTGTGACAAGATTGGAACTTGTGAAAATAAGCATGCTCATCTTTGAAAAGAGTGGGCCAATAGTAACCAACCCTCATAACTTTGTTTGTTATAGTTTCACCTGCATAGTGGCAACTTGTTCGTCCATCATGTAAGTCCTTTATGACCTTCTCTGTATCTTGAGGCTAAAGGCACCTTAACAGAACTCCATTGTGGTGCTTCTAAAAAATTACTCCATAAACTGATTTCTATCATAAAGACTTAACAAATTCACCTTTCATGTTTGTTCAATAAGTGGGAGGTAAAGGTGGCATGCTCCAGAAACCATCGTAGATCTACATACCAAGGCGTTGTGGATGTGGACTGAGAAACGTGATCGATGCTGTAAATTTCTATTTCCTACTCCCATCCTAAAAGATATTGCTCAAAATAATCCATAGATTCATCTTCTAGTCTGTATAGGCCATGTACCATGTACCTTGATAGTATGAACTTGTTTTAATTCCATAGCATATTCTTGAAGACAGGTCATCCAGTTAGACCTTTTCTCACCAAACTCTTGTTTTATGAGTAGGGTTCTCACTTCTGGATGAGGTATGAATAAAATTTTATGTACTTTAAGTAAATTGGGCCTAAAATACTTCAATGCCTTGTATACTAGATATGTTTGGTTATCAATGGCAGGGTAGTTTAATTTTAGTACTTATAGACCAGTGCTCATAAAATAAATAGGCCGTTCATTTCCTTCATTGTCCTTCTGAGTTCGGTTCTTATAGACTAGTGCTCATAAAATAAATAGGCTATTCATTTCCTTCATTGTCCTTCTGAGTCAATACGGCTACAATCGATAAGTCTGAAGAAAACGTATAGAGTAGGAAATATTTTTCGTAGTTTGTATAGACTTATGAGGGAAAATTAGCAATAGATCATTTGATTTGAGCGAAAGTGTTTGTTATAACTCTTAGAGAGACTTCCTAGTTTTCTAGGAACGAGTTCCCGAGACATCTTTAAATTTATAAAAATATTTTAAAATTAGTGGCTAGAGGAACTCTCCATGAGAGTAGCAACGAATATTCTAATTCAAAAACATAGCCTTTGAAACCGGAATTACCATAAAACACTAAGGTTTATAGGGTTTATGAGCTAATATACGGTTTAGAAAGAAAGTAAAGAAAGAGAAATTTTAAACTTCGGCAGTTAAGAATTCTAATTCAAACCCCTATAGAAATATTTACTAGAAAATGAGATAGTGTGAGAGAATTTATGGAACATGGAGCACCATTTATAGGTACCAAATTTACATTGCATGAGTACGAACAAGTAATTTCATGAAATATTAAATCGATACAACATGTTGCTATCCTACACCATTCCAAAAGGGGGAAACCATAAATGAAGTATTGCATACAAGAGGAAAAAACAACAACTGCAACAAGCTCAATGCTGGATTCAAACAGGTTACTATTATTGAACTTTTGAGAGATTCCTCAGTTACATGGCCTCATGGATTTTCTCACTCTGAACCCCAACCAAATATGAATTCTTGACTTTTATTTTTTCCATAGTCTAATTGTTCTAGAATCAGTTATAAAACTGATAATGAATTGATTTTAAAAAACAATAAATAGTTATAAACTATTTATTTGAAACATAGAAATTTTAGATATTATATATACATAATATATATAATATTTCATATGGGTTGAAACCTTCATTCAATACAATTAAATGTAACCCTTTAGACAACAATTGGGATAAGATAAGTACCTTACAAGTGGAATGGAAAAATGTGTGGGCCCAAATAATGGTTTTCAAAAACCATTTCTGGCCTAGGACCACCCTTGGTGGTTTATGGAACAAGGGATGAGTATTGCCAGAGTGGATGAGTATTGCCAGAGTGAACAATAGTCTGTCTTCGATCATTCGATGGGTAATTTTGGGAAAAAATGCTTACGGGATCACTCCACCATTTAAGTTTTCAACTTGTAATGTTAGAGGTATTCCATCCATTTTAACCAAGTATATCACCAATCATCGATAGTTTTGGGAAATACAAGGTTCCTTAACTCATTATGGAGTATTTCCTTACAAAAACACAACTTGCAAAAGTTTTTCTCCCTTATTTCTTCCCTTAAGCAGTTGTTGTCCAGTTTCTGCAACCATGAATATGTTGTAAAAACCTTCCCTTCAATAGTAGTAATCCTTGACAAGTATAATATTTTAAATTGAACTTAATACCTTCCCCACTAGTTGCATTGACAACCTCCAATTCCTCATCTCTTTTTCTGTCAACCAAAAAAAAAAACCCTCCCGAAAGTCTAAGAAAATTTATCCTTTTCAAAGTTTATCAATGGCTTAAATGGCGATCTCATCGAACATCATAGAAGCTGTCAAGTAAATGATCATTGACACCACAAAAAGACTCAATGCTATATTTTAGAGATTCCCATAAGAACTCCTCCATGGATCTTATTCGTTTGTTGGGCGTAGAATTTTTGACAAAAATACCATGACACTTACTTAGTTTCATAAAGTCATCATTTTATATCAAGTACAAACTCCATCACACTCTTCAATGACTGAATAACTTGTAACAGATCAGATGTTTCGTGAACTACAGATACAAAAAATTGGATACCAGTTAGTATTTTTCAGTTTTATAACTCGTAACTTTTAGACCCCTTACATGTGGTAAACCATTCCATATAAGAGTAGCATTTTCCAATATTGAGTCACTCCTAAATGAGACGGATGTATTTTCAAGTCGTAAAAATACCAACAGTGACAAGGCATTACTCATAAATTTTAGACCCCATACTTGTGGTAAACCATTCCATATAAGAGCAACATGTTCTTCTAATATCACAAGAAGCTCATGACTTCCTTCCAAAACATTAATTGTTGTAATCGTAGCAGTTGCTAGATAATGTGTGAAGAATGCGGAAAAGAAGTAACCTTCACTTCTGAGACATTGGCGATCAATAACTTTTGCATTTTCTGTACAAAAGCATCCAGAAGTTACCAAAGCATACCCCATACCACCAATAATAATATCATCTTTTTGAACCGAAATTCCATAATGTTTTGTAAGACCTCTTCCAGTTTTACCCAGCACATGAATACTTACTTTCATCAACCAATACTATGAACTTTTACTTCCCTTTCAATCTTATAATTTCATACAAGGGAACGATTTGACCTGAATTATGATAAATATCTTCTACTACTATAAACCTCCGGTTCAAAACCTTTTCATCTCATTTTTGTTCCAAAAGAAATAAGTCATCCCCAATTTTCAGGATGTTTTTTTGAAAAAACTAACCTTGAATGAACAATGAAATATATGAAACCGCTCCCAATTTTGGAAACTTCTTGTGTTTAAGTCAATTGGGGTATATCATAGACATTGCTTTTTTATTTAGAGACTATTTTGTTTTTATTTAAATATGGACTCACATAATTACACATCCCCTTCACACTGGGTTGTAAAACCAATATAAACACATTTTAACCATGGATCTACCAAAAACATAGAGGGATCAAATCTCAAACTTGAAAAAATATTTACACTTCAATTAATCCATTTTATTGCTTCATAAATATGTGATTATTATAAATGTATAGTGATAATTTTTCATTGTTTAAATTGTATATTTTGATATTTGATCATTATTGATATTTGATATTAAAAATTGAATGAGTTAGACATTTCCCTTTTATTAATAAGTAACAACTCAAATTTACCTTTAATTACTTTTTCCTTTCTAGCTAAGGTTAACATTAATACACACATATATACACACTTTTTGTGTAGAGAGAGAAAGTCCATACTGAAATATATTACTTAATATGAATATTAAAACAATTAATTCAAGTTCTATATTGAGATATTTATAATAGAAATATAATTATTTTTTAGTTATTTTGTTTCTCTAAATTATATTATCTAAGATAGATATAGAAATATTGTATTTATTACTTGAAGAGTGAAAGTGGAATATCAACATCTAATTTAATTGTTTTGTAATATATTTTTAATTGTTAATTTATATGGTTATTTAATTTATTTATTTTTATTTGGCCTCATACTGGATTGTAGAATGAGCCTCAAGGAAAAACCAATGCAATTATGGTATCCCATAATGTGAAAGAAAATTGTTTCTTTAGATCATTGTCTAATCCAAGATGTCTTTGTAAAGAAGACCATTTACATGATAACTAGACAAGAGCTACATCGAATATCTGTGCGAAGCCAAGTTTTCCTATGGAAAAAATGAATGCATGAAGATAGAGAAAATAATATGGTTATTCAAATTTATGTATTTAAAGGAAATACATCATTGTAACCAAATATTGTTATAGATAAGTATTTTGTTGTTGAAGTCTGTAGGAAATATTGTAACTCACTAGTTATATTTCAATGCAAAAGGAAAAAATTATGTATTTCTTTGCCATTTAATATTCAACAAGTCATTTTGAAGAATATTGCTTATGTTGTAGATCTTGCAAAGTCTTTTGATAATCTTAACTTAAGGGGAATTGAATTCGATTGAGGCTTTGATCGAGAGGGCCCATTTAGCATACAACTTGATCCTGATTTATGCAGGAATGCAATAGAATAAACATATAACCATAAATACAAAGATGCAGTGGAAATAACACTTCATTTCATTAATATCAAAGAACTGAAATTTGCTTACAGACAGAATGGAAATAAACTAGCTAGGGCGCTGGTAGCTATCTTTGAAAAGAGATGTGGCGGCTAGAGGCCTCTGAACTAAGTTACAATGAGGCTCAAGGGCCTATTTATTATTTAGAAACAATGGAAAACCCTAAACATCCAAAACCCTAACCCTAGGAGATGAAGTGCCAAAACTTCCCAAGGACGTAACTTGGCATACGATCTCCGTTCGACGCAAACCATACCTCGTTAGAAAGATGTATCCGAGGACTACAAATTTTGAGTGAGCAACATAGGTTGCTCTTTTTTTTCCCAAAAAAAATTGTTTAGGGCCTCAAAACAGCTTCAGAAGTTCAGGACCCGAAAAACTGATAAAAATAGTAAGTTGTGCTAAAACTGAAAAACCGAAAGAGACAATGGTGGGGCCACAAGTGGAATAGGCGGGTGACCACCAATATCCACATGGATCATTCCTCTCTGCTTAGGAAGAAATGGTCACCATTGTGTTAAGTTCCTCCATGACATGAGGAAACTTCTACTGAACTTGGTCCTTGGTGAACCACTTTCCTTGGTGCAAGAGTTGGCTAGCTTTGACAACCCGATATAGTTGGATATTTTGTTGGCGAGTGTTCTTGATTCGCATGCCCATGATACAATCTGTGGTGGCTTGTTCCATGCAGTATGGGTTTAACTCGGTTCGTGTGAGTTGTTCGACAATGTGAGAGGTGCCTAGTAACGGTGGGAAGTAGGGACGAAGGCGGTCGACATTGAATACTGGGTGAAAACCAAGCAATGGTGGAATATTGAGCTCAAAGGCATTGTTCCCTACAACCTTGGTGATAGTTTACAGCCCGTATCAGAGCGAGCGAAGCTTGCGGTGGGGTCCAGTGAGGTGCTCCTTCTGCAATGTAGCCACACTTTGTCCCCCACCTGGAATTTGTGTGACACTTTATGTTGATCATGGCGTTGTTTGCACTTAGCATTGGCTCTATCCAATATGTCATGAACCTGTTGGCGGATGTTTTGAATGCGCTCGATGAAGCTATTTGCTTTATCAACTTCAGAATAGACATGAGATGAATCGGTCTGAGTAGCTGCAAATGGCATGGCTATGTCAATGGGACATAATGGCTGGAATCCCAAGCCCGCCTGAAAGGGGCTGTGGCCGGTTGAGCTGTGCAGAGCCTGGTTATAACTATTTTGTACATAGGGGAGGCTCTCATCCCATGTGCATGGATGTTTTGAATTTTACATGTGCAAAATGTGTACAATCATTTTGTTGACGACCTCTATCTGGCCATCTATTTGGGGATGGAAAGATGTGGACCTGGTGAGATTTGTGTCCAGCATTGACCGGAGGCTGGACCAAAATGTGTTGAGGAACCTGCTATCCCGATATGATATGATAGACTCTGGGATCCGAAAGTGCACCCACACTTGTTCAAAGAAGAGTTTAGCAGTGGCTTCTACTGTGATATTCTTCTTGTAGGCCGCCATAATGGCCATCTTAGAGAATCTATCGACGACCACAAAAACATAGTCATTTCCATGCTTAGTCGAAGGAAAGCCTGACATGCCATCCATGGAGATGGATTTCCAAGGTCGACTAGGGGTAGGTAGCAGAGTATATCGGCCTTGCTTCTTAATGGCCGGTTTGGAAATGGCACAAGCAGTGCAGGATCTGATGTGCTTCCCAACATATTTTCGAAGGTTTGGCTGATAGAAATGCTTATGTTGTATTGCTACTATTTTCTCGACCCCGAAATGTCATGCTTCCATTATCGACAAGCTTGCACAATGAAATACATTTCTTTGTCATAAGTGGGATACTTGCGAACTGTGTCTGACAATGTCTCACTAAGATATGCCATTGGATGTCCTTTTTGAGTAATAACTTCCCCAATAGCATAGTCAGAGGCATCTGTCTCGATCTCAAATGGTTGTTGCAAGTTTGGTAATGTGAGCACTGGGGCAGAATAGAGGCGATTTTTCAATTCTGTGAATGCCTTCTGTTGAGATTCTGACCAAAATAGTTTTTCTCTCGCTCCTCCCTTGGTGACTTGACTCAAGGGCCAAGTGATATGAGAGAATCCCAACATGAACCTATAGTATAAATTAGCAAGACCCAGAAAGCTGCAAAGCTCTGTTATAGTGGTTGGGGCTAGCCAATCCCGAATGACTTGGATCTTGGTTGGATCCACATGCACCCCCCCTTCATCAATAATGTATCCCAGATATTGAACCTGGGTCATGCCAAAAGTGCACTTCTACAAATTTCCACACAACTTGTGTTGTCGCAGTGTTTGGAGGACTTGTCGGATGTGGTGGAGATGTTCTTCCCAAGTCTGGTTGAAGATTAGAATGTCATCCAAGTACACCACTACAAATGAGTTGGTGAATGGCTGCAAGATGTCATCCATCAACCTCATGAATGTTGCAGGAGCATTCTTCAAACCGAAAGGCATGACTAGCCATTCGAAAAGGCCTTCCTTAGCTTTGAAGGCAGTCTTCCACACATCGGACGGTTTGATTGGTACCTGGTGATACCTAGACTTCAACTCGATCTTGCTGAAATATTTCGCCCCTTTGAGTTGGTCCAGAAGGTCATCAATCTGTGGGATCGAGTACCTATTCTGGATAGTGATCTTGTTCAATGCTCGATAGTCAATACAGAGTCTCCACTGATTCATATTTATGCAGGAACACAATAGAATAAACATATAACCATAAATACAAAGATGCAGTGGAAATAACACTTCATTTCATTAATATCAAAGAACTAAAATTTGCTTACAGACAGAATGGAAATAAACTAGATACGGTGCTGGTAGCTATCTATGAGAAGAAATGTGGTGGATACACGCCTTTGAACTGAGTTACAATGAGGCTCAAGGGCCTATTTATTATTTAAAAACAATGGAAAACCCTAAACATCCAAAACCCCAACCCTAATAGGTACTATTAAATATGGAAACTTATTTACAGGGGTTATAAAGGAAAGCAAAGAGATTTAGAGTACTCCAACTAAAAATCAAGAACCATTAATGGATACTGAAAAAATTGTTGAAGAAAACAGTGTTAACAAGGAAGAAAAATACAAGAAAATATATGTAAATCATACATGAAAATATATATCTTCCACATCCAGTCACTTGTGTGACCTCATCCTCCATTCAAAGGAAGAGAAAGGCTATAGTGAATGGAAAATTTGTTTGTTATTAGTTATTAGGTCCTAGAGATGACGAAGAGCCTCCTAAAATATTCACTCTAGACAAAGGGCATACGGTTAAAACAAAAAAATATAAAACTCACCCCAAAAGAGAAAGCATTAAACTAGCTATAGACATGGAAATTGACAACATTGTAACAATTTATTGGGTCAGTTCTTGTTTAGCAGAAAATTAGAAAATAATAGAGAAAATTGCGGAAGTCAATATTTTTTATGAGCACCTCGTCACATTGCAAAATGAAAATTATGACAAGTAAAATAGAAAATTGAGAATTGAAAAACTAAAAGTTCATCATAAAAGGGTTATTGACCAAGAAATAATGTATATTGATGTATCTGGAAATGGAGTCAGGAGGCTCATGATATTGCATCAATATACTAGTGAGGCACTTGCACAGTCTAATAGCGAACAAGAAGTAGAGAACCTAAGACTAAAAGAAAATAAAATAGACAGAAAATACTGTAAATATGAGTCATTTTTTAATGATTCCATTAGAAATATGAGCACCACTATTCCCAATTTCTACCCCAGCTTCACTGCATAGATCTAATAAAGTTGTGAATCTTTATCATGCAAGGAAATCATATATCACTAGTAACATATGCAAAATATTGGAAACTATGAATCATACATGGAAAAAAACTTTCAATTTATTGTTCTTAGCACATGAAATTAATTCATTTTCGATTTTCTTAAGAGTAATATTAAGCTAGATAGGAAATTTGTTGACAATGAGCTACTTATATTTAGTCAAAGGTTTGAATTACTCTCTAATCTAGAGAAAGAAAACAAAGGACTCCCAAATTTAATTAAACAAATCAAGTGGAATTTGAATGGTATGATTGAATCGATACATTAGAGAACATCATTTCAGAATATGAAAGCATAAACATTGGAAAGGGTGTTTCATTTCTCAAGGTATTAAATATTTTTGAGGACCTAAATGGTTTATACATCATACACAATTCTAAATTAATCTCATGAAACATTATAATACCTGAATTTGACAAACTATAATAGTCAAAGGTAATTGAATTTAATAACATAATTGACTTTAATACAGAAGAAATTATCAAATGGATAATTACTTTTGTTAGTATAAATGAAAAATATTTTTTCCTAGTTACGTGATTTGCAAGAACAGGATAGGAAATTGAATAAGAGATATTCAATTAAAATTTCAAAATGGAGACTAGAGTCCATACTATCAAATATTTCATTAAAAATATGGTGGAAAAAAAATATTCAGGAAATCATGAATCCGACAAAAAACTAATAGATATACAATCACGTTTTTTCTTTTACATATTGTGAGTGTTCTCAAATCCTTCAATATTTGTTTTCTTGCTTACTAGTATTAAATTATTCAAATTTGTTGGTTGTCTTATCATGATCTAAGCTTATTCCTATATAGAGTTTATTTTTCCCTTGTAGATGTATTTGTCGTACTATGGTTCACACGAGCCCAGTCATAGTCCCCATTGGGAAAAATGCATATACCTTTATAATTAAGTATCAATACTTTCAATTCTTGTTCCAACTCTCATTATTGTGTTCTATTTTTTACTTTGTTCAACAATTTGTGAAGAATCCTCAAATAATGATTTGAATATGATCTCGTATATATCTGAATTATAACTATGATGATTGGCATATGGATATCCACAAATTTCTTGTTTTTGTAATTGCATTTCTTATTTTTTAGGACTTTGTTGACAGTGTTGGAATGACCAAAATTCAAGGGTTTCTCCCCGATTTGAGGCATCCATTAGTCCTCAAACCGTTTGGGATAGGAGCCCCATCCGGAATATCGATCGACTCTTGTTTACTTAAATATATGTCTTAGCTTTCACTATGAGCAAGAGAGAGAATCAAATATGTGCCTTCAAAAAGCAAGCAAGTTTTCCTGGTGAATGTTCAGTTTCTACTGCATCAAGGTTCTTCTATTGCACAAGGGAGAGAAAGTGAGCCTCTAATAGAGAGGTAATATTACCACTATAATAAAGACACATGTGAACAATGGTATTTCATCTAAAACCTAGAAAAATAGTCCACAAAGGTTCGATGATCATTATAAACATTACAACAAATTCTCAATAGATAATCACTAAACCAACCGAAAATAGTTCAACTACCTTAGTATTGGTGAAAATAAACATGAATCATAAAAATTCACATAATAGTATTACAAACATCATAATCAATTTATGAAAATGTGTCGGCCATCAACCTTCAAATATTAATTAAAATTCCCCAGATGCATGAATACAACAAACATCACCTCCTCCAATAATGGACCATTGGAGCCACTACTTTCTCCCCAAAAGTACTAACTTATATCTATTATGCCTTATGGGAGAGGCTAAGGTTAAAGTCATTTACATGAGAAGTGAGAATCTATTTATAACTTGAGGAGTGTCCTTTCATATCCTCATGACTCTTAACTTTTTAACCTCTAGTGTCCTAAAGAATTCTACAACCTGTGAAATTCCAAATGAATTTTGGAATTACATATGTCTTTTCATATTACATGTCCTTTGGAATTCCATGACTCTTTAGTTCACATGTAACTCTTGGACTTCTACCTATTTTTCTTTTTACAATGATTACAATATTACATATTTACTTTGACATCATCATATGATGAAACTAGACACGTCACTATCTTGGATGATTGGAACTGACAGTGATTGATGACATGGATCTACTTCACTAGTGAAATGGCTGCCACTATGTTTGTTATTTGTTCATATTCCTATCATAGTGATTGCACCTTCTAAAGGGTATTTAATCTTGGATTCTTTAGGGTGCTTAGATCATCAAGTTTTGCGTGTGTTCTTGGTTTTTTCCATGCTTCATTTGTATATCCTCTTTTCCCAATATTCCTTGTGTGTTTTTTCCATGAGGTCCCTAGGATACGTGTTTTTGCAATCACTCATGAGGAGCAGCTATCAATTTAAAAATATCTTACCCTACCATATTTTATGCATATTATCATGTTCGTTCCATTTTGGTGCAATTAAAATCAATGGAGATTCAGGGTGCTAGGGCACACTCTAAAGGGCTAAACGACTAAGGAGGAGTAGCACCCAAAGGAAGAAATAAATCAAACCAAGGTGCATGTCACAAGTCCAAAGGACAAAGGGGAAGGCTTTGGGCTTCCTAAGTGCTCTATGCACTCAAGGGAGAGGGGGAGGGTGGAGGGTGCACTTTCGAAGGCTGAAGGTTGAGGCTTTGTGCCTTCAGGGTGTGATCGTGCACCTAAAAGGCCTCACGAAGGGTGTAAGGCACACTCTTGAAGTGATGATGGTTGGTTCTTCATGCCTTAAGGGTGTGCCAATGTAATCTAGCAATTTAGGAGGGTGCATGGTGTATAGGGTAAGGTTGAAGGATTGAGCTTCAGATCTTGAAGGTGCAAAAGTTGCTCAAGGAGGGTGAACATCTGTGAGTCGAAGGAGTGCACTCAAGGAAAACTTACTCATTTATGGAGGGTGTAGTTCGAAAAAAATAAGTGGATTCATGCTTTTGGAGTGCACCCATCTCTCAAGGATGGTGCAGGGAACTCTTCTCAGCAGCGAACAGTCTCCCATAAAGGCTTTAGAATGTGCTAATGTACTCTTGGCCTTAATGGGATCATTTTGCAACAAAAAAATTGTCTATGTCTAGATGATTGGTCAAGGGGTCAGCAAGATGAGTTCAAGACATAAAACCATGTGCGACACATACTAACTCATCAATAAAACTTAGACAAGTTTGATCAATAATGAATATACATCAAAAATCCACTTTATGCACATTCTCCTAGTACCAATGGTGAAGTCGATGTGACTGGGACCCAAAAGTTTCATTTTTCAACAACAAAGTTGTTATGACCATGAAACACATATAGAGATGTTATAATCAATGCGAAGACACTTGAGACCACTAAAGGACACTTAATACATATGAAACAACACAAAACAACACTTTACGACCAATGTGACACGTGTACAACTGTGAAGTAGGCTCTAAATTTAGAATGTAGGGAAATTTTGGAGGGATTTGTAGCAGTGAAAACACTTGGAAACACGTTACAAGAACTTCATCTTCTCTGTTAGAGAAATAGATTTCAATTAAGGCTCAAAATTTCAAGTTGTATTTATTTCCCCAAGTTCCCCTTTCAACCTAATTTCATATATATCATCTTCTCTTTCTCTACTTGGATAAACTCACACAAGATAGACCATATCACAATTGGTTCAATTCGGGAAAGGGTAATGTATGTGATGAGTTTAGATTATTCGTAGTATATATTTTCATCTCTGTTGTTTCTCCACTACCAAAAAGCCTAGAGAGTACCTCGACATAGTCACTTTAGGAGCACAAGTGTTTCTTCACTTCCAGAGATCCTAGACATTACCTCGGTGAAATTTTTTTCTTCACTTCTTTGCGTAGGAAGAATTTCTCTTCTTTCACCCCCTATTTATGTATTTAATATGATTGTGAATTAACAATTATTATTTTCAATGGGTGGAAGAGGGATAGTGAATTATTGAGAGTAGAGGAGCTTTCCTATTCAAATAAGTATTTTGAGACCACTGGTTTAGGTTTTCTCCCTTTACATTTTCCGCTTATCCCTTCTCTACTATATTGGACAAGTGTTAACACACAAGCAGACATACGCCAATCTGATTTGTCTGGTGCTACCATAAGCACAGATATACTAGTTTCCCTAAAGTTTATCCTAGTGGAAGAATCATATTTTCCATCTAGACTTACCTCACCTTATGACACATTCCCAAACAAAGAAGGAGAATAGACAAAGAGCCAAGGCTTACATTTTTCACTCCTCTCTTTCATTACACTATAAATTCTTTTAGCATGCACTTTACACATAATTCTTATTTATGTACAATGAAAAAAAATAAGACACGACATGACATGACTTCATAATGAGCACACAACTGACTCTTAAAAAACAAAAATAAACTACGAAAAAAGATGTACAAGAAGTGCATCTGATAGATACTACTAGAAATAATGCTAAAGGTCTTGGCCATTTACAGGAATGGGATGAATCCTCCCATATAAATATTTTATATTCAAGGCATTGTAACCAAACCTATCTTCAATTTTTAATGGTCCAATCCACAATGGTTGGAACTTAATGTGTTTACATATGTCTTAATGGGGTTTATCCTGTTTCAAAACTAGGTCTCCCATTTCAAAGCTCTCTTCCCTTGTGGATTTATGTGGAACCAATGTTTTACATAGTTTTGATTTTCGACAAACCAATCATTGGCTTTGATCCTCTCTTCCAATAGTCTGAGTAAAACTTTTGTCCTGCTCTGAACCAACAGGCAAGGTTTTTCCTTTTGACTCTTAAGAGATATGCAATGTTGGAAGGTATAGGTTCGGTGGCAAGATAATTTCTTTACCGTACACTAGAAAATATGACAAGGTTTTCAAGGAAGGATTTGGATTTACATGGTCGACCGAGAGTGAATTTGACAAAGAAGCATGCCAGTTCTTCTATTAAGAGAAAATTATCTTCGTAATTAAGTGAATAAGTTTTTATTTATTGATTCAGCTAGATGATCTCCCTGGGAATAGTAATTAGAGGCATGTTTTCCAATGCAAACTCATCAAGTCTTAATGATTAAAATTACAGTTCTTATCATAGACAAGTGACATAGGAACTCCAAACCTAGTTATGGTATTTTATTGAAAAAAATGAATCAATTCTTGGTCATTTACTATCTTGGAGGAACTTCCTCTGACAACCGCGTGAAGTAATCTATCGTTGTAAGGCTATACTGTTGTTGACTTTACGAGTGTGGGAAAACATCTCTGATAACATCAAAGCCCCACTGTTGGAATGGTTCTTTGACTATTACTGGGAGTAGTGGAGCAACTAAGCTTTGATCACAACTAGTGCATTTCTGACAAGATTGGAACTTATCAAAATAGGAATGCTGATATTTGAAAAGAGTGGGCCAATACTAACCAACCCTCATAAATTTGTTTGTTATAGTTTCACCTGCATAGTGGCAACCTGTCGGTCCATCGTGTAAGTCCTTTGGGACCTTCTCTGTATATTGAGGCTAAAGGCACCTTAACAGAACTCCATTGTGGTTCTTCTAAAATCACTGCATAAACTTATTTATATTATAAAGACTTAAAAAATTGACCTTTCCTATTTGTTCAATAAGTGGGAGGTAAAGGTGTCATGCTCCAAAAACCATCGTAGATCTACATACCAAGGCATTTTGGATGTGGACTGAGGAACGTGATCGATGTTGTAAATTTTTATTTCCTACTCCCATCCTAAAAGATATTGTTCAAAATAATCCTTAGATTCATCCTCTAGTCTGCATAGGCCATGTACCTTTATAGTATGAACTGGTTTGAATTCCATATCATATTATTGAAGACATGCCATCCAGTTGGACCCTTTCTCACCAAACTCTTGCTGTATGAGTACGGTTCTCACTTCTAGATGAGGTACGAATAAAATTATATGTACTTTAAGCAAATTAGACCTAAAATACTTCAATGCCTTGTATACTACATATGTTTGTTTATCAATGGCAGGGTATTTTAATTTCGGTTCTTATAGACTAGCGCATATAAAAGGAATAGGTCGTTCATTTCTTTCATTGTCCTTCTCATTCAATACGGCTACAATCGATAAGTCTGAAGAAAACGTATAGAGTAGGAAATATTTTTCGTAGTTTGGATAGACTAATGAGGGTGAATTAGCAATAGCTCATTTGATCTGAGTGAAAATGTTTGTTCTAACTCTTGGAGACACTTCCTGGTTTTGTGGGAACCAGTTCTTGAGATATCTTTAAATTTATAAAAATATTTTAAAATTAGTGGCTAGAGGAATTCTCCATGAGAGCAACAACGAATATTCTAATTAAAAAACATAGCCTTCGAAACCGGAATGACCATACGACAACACTAAGGGTTCTAGGGTTTATGAGCTAAGAAACGATCTAGAAATAAAGTAAAGAAAGACAATGTTTAAACTTCGGCAGTTAAGAATTTAAATTCAAACCTCTATAGGAATATTTACAAGAAAATGAAATAGTGTGAATGAATTTATGGAATGTGGAGCACCATTTAAAGGTACCAAATCTACATTGCATGAGTACTAACAAGTAATTTCATAAAATATTAAATCGATACAACATGTTGCTATCATACACCATTCCAAAATAGGGAAACCATAAATGAAGCCCTGCATACAAGAAGAAAAACCAACCGGTGCAACCAACTCAATGGTGGATTGAAATTGGTTACTATTATTGAGCTTTTAAAAGATTCCTCGATTACAAGGCCTCATGGAATATGACTACTCGACTTTTATTTTTTCCATAGTCTAATTGTTCTAGAATCAATTAGAAAGTTGATATCGAATTGGTTAAAAAAACTATAAATAGGTATAAACTATTTATTTAAAACATATAAATTTCAAATATTATATATATTATATATATATAATATTTCATATGGGTCAAAACCTTCATTCAATACAATTAAATGTAACCCTTTAGACAACAATTGGAGAAAATAAGTACATTACAGGTGGCATGGAAAAATGTGTGGGCCCCAATAACGGTTTTCAAAAACCATTTTCCAACGTAGGACCACCCTTGGAGGTTTATTGAACAAGGGATGAGTGGTTCCAGAGTGAATAATAGTTGGTCTTCGATCATTCGATGGGTAGTTTTGGGAAAAAAATGCTTACCGGATCACTCCACCATTTAAGTTTTGAGCATGTAAGGTTGGAGGGATTTCATCAATTTTAACCAATTATATCACCAACCATCGATAGTTTTGGCAAATACAAGGTTCCTTAACTCATTATGGATTATTTTCTTACAAAAACGCAACTTGCAAAAGTTTCGCTCCCTTATTTCTGCCCTTAAGCATTTGTTCTCCAGTTTCTGTGACCATGAATACGTTGTAAAAATATTCCCTTCAATAGTAGCAATCATTGACATGTCTAATATTTTAAATTGAACTTAATACCTTTCCCACTAGCCGCATTGACAACCTCAAACTCCTCATCTCTTTATCTCACAACCGAAAAAAAAAATCTCTCGAAAGTCTAAGAAAAGTTCTCCTTTTCAAAGTTTATCAATCGCTTGAATGGTGATCTCATACAACATCATAGAAGCCGTGAGGTAAATGATCATTGACACCACAAAAAGACTCAATGCTATATTTTAGAGATTCCCATAAGAATTCCTCCATGTATCTTATTTGTTTGTTGGGCATAGAATTTTTGACAAAAATACCATGACATTTACTTAGTTTCATAAAGTCACCATTTTATATCAAGTACAGACTCCACCACACTCTTCAGTGACTGAATATCTTGTAACAGCTCAGATGTTTTGTGAACTTCGGATACAAAAAATAGGATACCAGTTAGCGGTTTGCAGTTGTCTAGTAAAGATAATTTAGACACAGTCAACAATACTGCCTCATCCTCCGACATGTGATCAACAATTTCCTAGAGCAACACTGAGTCACTCCTAAATGAGACGGATGTATTTTCAAGTTGTAAAAATACAAACGGTGACAAGGCATTACTCTTAGATTTTAGACTCCATACTTGTGGCAAACCATTCCATATAAGAGTAACATTTTCCAACATTGAGTCACTCCTAAATGAGACGGATGTATTTTCAAGTCGTAAAAAGACCAAAGGTGATCGTCACTACCAAGTGAGAAGGATGTATTTTCAAGTCATAAAAATACCAACAGTGACAAGACATTACTCATAACTTTTAGAACCCATACTTGTGGTAAACCACTCCATATAAGAGCAACATTTTCTTGTAATCGCCGAAAAACAGTAACCTTCACCGCTTAGACGTTGACGATCAATAACTTGTTCTTTTCTTGTACAAAAGCATTCTGAAGTTACCAAAGTATACCCCATATCAACAATAATAATTGTTGAAATTTTCTGATTAATTCTAACAAAACAGAGGAATAAAAGTTCCTCTTCTACAACACAGAGATTGAAACAAAATAAAAATTCTAGACAGATATGAGAAGTAAAACACTGCTATTTCATTAAAATAAACTATTGTTCTATTTCAAAAAAAATTCTTCAGAACTTCTGTTGTTCTGGATTCACACAAAAATTAACTCCTGCTGGCTGCTACACACGCAACTCACTCTTTCAGTGTTTCACTCACAACAAAATTTCTCTCTATGTCTCTGTCTTTTGTTTTCTGCCTTTTGGCTAGAAATTACAATGCTTTGTGTTTTCAACAATACTCTGTATATTTAATCCACAATCCCCACAACAACTCATATATATATATATATATATATATATATATATATATATATATCCACAGAATTTTTAACATTACATATATATATTAAAAATATTCCATATTTATAATATATATAAAAAACTTTTAACCAAAGTTAAAAACAATGTACCGTGGTAAAAACAATTAACCCATGGTAAAATTAAAATACCATGCAACAAGTTTAAAAATCAAAATAAAAAATTATATGTCAAGGTTTTTAAAACCTTACATCCTTTATGCTTTCTGTGGGCCTTCATGAAGTCCATTCACGTGAGTTTCCTCACCCCTCCGGAATTGCTTTGTTTGGTGGACAGGTGGGTCCCCTGAGGAGTGACGTCAGCTCTTCCGGGAGTTGCATTCCCTCTGCTTCTTTGAGCTTTACTGCCCCCTCCAGAATGTTTCCACCTCTTCAATAAATATGGTTGGTTGGTGTTTTAATGCAGCTATTGCTGCAGATAGGAACAAAGCTTGCACCGCCTTCATACTTATCCCACGGCTCTGCAACTTCACATCTGCCTTAACTTTGTCTTCTTTTAATCCCTTCAATATAACTTCACTGTTCTGTTGATTAATGTAAGCAGCTAGAATTAAATTCCAACACTCCTCCTTAATTTCAACTTTTGGGTTTCCCTACATACCCAAGCACTTCCTGAAATAATTAAAACTATTTTGTGTTAATGTTTTTGTGAGGATATCAGCAAATTTCTCCTCTGTTATGTAATGCTGCAAAACAATCTCACCATTATTAACCAGTTCTCTTATAAAGTGAAATTTAGCATCAATATGCTTTGTTCTCTTATGGAAGACATAATTTTTTGATAAAGCTATCGCTGAGTTGTTATCACAGTAAATGGTTATGCCTTTTTCTTGTTCATGACACAAATCTCTGAGTAATCTTCTCAACCATACTGCATGGCATGCTGCTGCTGTTGCTGCCACATATTCTGCCTCTGCTATTGATAAAGCAACTACTGGTTGCTTCTTGGAAGCTCATGAAATTACTCCCAATCCCAAGTGAAACACATATCCAGATGTGCTCTTCCTATCATCTACACTTCCAGCCCAATAACTGTCAATGTAACCTGTCAATTCAAAAATTTTAGATGAGGAGTATAAGATACCATACCCCTTCGTTCCATTCACATACCTTAGAATTCTCTTGGCTGCCTACCAATGAGTCTCTTTCGGCCTTTCCATAAGCCTGGAGATTAAACTAACAGCGTTCATTATATCTGGCATAGTTGCAGTCAAATACATGAGGCTGCCAACTATGCTTTTAAATAGTTTTGGATCAAAATCCTTGTTGTTGTGTTCTTTTCTCAATTTTAACCCCATGACAGTTGGAGTTACAACTGCTTTGTTGTTCTGCATGTTGAATCTTTTCAACACTGCTTCAACATATTTTTCTTGGGAAATGAAAATACCTTTTTCATTTTGCACTACTTCAATTCCAAGAAAATATCTTAAGAAACCCAAATCAGTCATTTCAAATTCACTCTTCATGACTGCTTTAACATCAGCAGTGAGAGAAACTTCATTGCCAATAAAAATTAAATCATCTACATATAATACAACAATAAGAATCTTGCCATCATTTTCCTTTATGTAGAGTGTGGGTCCTCCATCACATTTCTCAAATCCATTTTCTGTCAGGTAAGCATCTATTATTTTGTAATCATGCTCTTGGAGCTTGCTTCAGCCCGTAAAGAGCCTTATTCAATTTTCATACTTTTTTCTCTTGGCCTTCAATCTCATAGCCTGGAGGTTGTTCAACATATACCTCTTCTTTCAACACTACATTCAGGAATGCAGATTTCACATCCATTTGATAAACCTTCCATTTATGTTGTGCTGCTGTGGACAACATTGTTCTCACTATTTCCATCCTTGCAAATGGTGCAAAGGTTTCTTCATAGTCTCTTCCTTGTTGCTGCTTGTAGCCTTTGACAACAACTCTTGCTTTGTGCCTTTCAATCTTGCCTTCAGCATTTCTATTGGTCTTATATACCCATTTAACTCCAATGACTTCTTTACCTTTAAGGAGATCCACTAACTCCCATGTATTACTCTTTTCTATTGCACCAATTTCTTCATTCATTGCTTCAATCCATTTTTCTTCTTTTACAGAATCTTAAAAATGAATTGGGTCATCAACATGAAAATACAAAGAAAATAAAGAATTCAGAACGACATTATCATTCACCTCTCCTTATTCATAAAAATCACTCAAATTTCTGAATCTCAATCTTCTTGGTGTACTTGGAGTTCCACTTGAACTCGAGGGTGTTTCAGTTCCGTGTGGTGTGCGTGGAGAAGCACTTCCGTGATTTCTCAAGACTGTTCTATTTCCAGCTTGTGGTGTGGTGTGGTGTTCTTGCAGCTGTGGAGGAGGAGCCACCGTCGAGGGATTATTTTCTATTGTCTCGTCCTCTTCTTATTCATGAGACATAATAGTCTTTACGTTCATTGTTTTCTCTAAACTTCCATCCGAAGCTTCTTCTTCTATAAACTGCACATCTCTGCTTATTACTGCTTTCTTGGTGGATAGATTATAGATTTTGTATGCTTTGGACTCATCACTATATCCAACAAAGATAAATTTCTCCCCCCTTATTGTCGAACTTCTTTCTCAGCTGGTCCAGAACATGTGCATATGCCACACAACTGAATACTTTCATGTGAGTGACGAACTGTTTTCTTTCACTCCACGCTTCCTCTAGAATTCTGTTCATGACAGCTTTGGTTTGGAATTTATTCAAGATGTACGCTGCACAATTGATAGCTTTCGCCCAATAATAATTTGGCAAATGTTTTTCGTTCAACATACTTCTGACCATGTCCATGATGGTTCTATTCTTCCTTTCTACAACACTGTTTTGCTGAGGTGTGTACCTTGTGGTAAACTGCTTCTGTATGCCATTCTCCCTACAAAACCGTAGGAATTATTTGGAGATGTAATCTCCACCTCTGTCAGTCCTTAGAACTTTTATGTAGTGCCCACCTTCTTCTCAACAAGAGTTTTGAAGTGGTGGAATGTCTCAAACACTTCACTCTTTTGATTCAAGAAACACGCCCATGTCTTTCTACTGTAATCATCTATGAATTTCAAAACATATTTGTTTCCAGCTAAAGATGGAATTTGCATTGGTCCACACAAATCAGAGTGGACAATCTCTAAGGGTGCCTTTGCCCTTATGCTCTTTCCTGCTGGAAAACTTTCTCTGTGTTGTTTGCCCAAGATGTAGCCCTCACAAAGGCTGTCCGGTTTCTCAATCAGTGGTAATCCTTTTACCATTCCCTTTATGTGCAACAAGTTCAAGCCTCCAAAATTGAGATGTCTAAATCTCAAGTGCCATAACTAATTTTCTTCTTTCACTTCCTCTTAAAAGACCTCTTGTGTTACAGCTGCTACATTTCTTCCTTCCTTCAAGTCTGCTCTGAGCTTGAGAGGAAACATCCTATTGCTTGTTATTTTCACCTATGCAATGACCGTCTTGCTTGGAGGTATGTCCATGATTGTGCACACATCATATTTAGAAAATACATTGTAGCCCTTGTCAATGAGTTGTCCAATGCTCAAAAGATTACATTTTAAGCCAGGTACGTAATATACATCTGGCACAAACTTCTGTTCTCCATTTCTTTCCAAGATACTGACTCTGGCTTTTCCCTTGAAAGATATCTTACTATCAGTTCTTGTTGTTACCTCAGATTTAACATCATCAAGATTGGAAAAAATTGTTATGTTTCGAGTCATGTGATTACTACAAAATGAGTCTAAGAACCATACATCATCTTATCTATCTTGTGCTATATTACATGTTAACAACACATTCTTCTGATTCTAATTTTCTTTTTTTTGCAAAATTAGCATTCTGCCTATTATTCATGTCATTTTGATTTTTCCTACATTCATTGGAATAGTGCCCATATTTCTTGCAATAATGACACTGAACTTGGGATTTATCATACCTTTTTCCATGAGCTTGTTGTTGGCTTGAGCCTTCATTGTGGTTTTGATTGCTGCTCCTTCCACTCAAACTTGCAGGGTTGTTTCTGCCTCTGTTTTGGCTTCTGCCTCTCCCTTTACCTCTTCCTTGACCTTTGCCTCGACCAAAATACATTTGGATCTTGAAGTCTTGTTCCAATGAGGAATTTGATCCTCTTTTCAGTCTGTGTTCATGAGACATCATGGATGCACTCAGCTCATCCACTGTAAATTATGAGACATCCTTTATCTCTTCTATTGCCACTACTATGGCATCAAATCTTGAGGGTAGACTTCTTAATATTTTCTCCACAATTCTTCTGTCTTCAAGTGTCTCTCCATGAGACCTTATCTTGGTAACCAACCCAATAACTTGTGTGAAGAATGAATCAATATTTTCAGACTCCTTATTGCAGAGAGTTTCAAAATCTCTCCTCAACATTTGCAACTTTGTTGTCTTCACCTTCTCCATGCCTTGATAGACAGTCTTGAGAATATCCCATGCCTCTTTAGACTTTGTTACTATTGCAATCCTTGGGAAAATACTGTCATGTACAGATTTAAAAAGATAGAAGAGTGCTTTGGAATCCTTCTTCCTATTATCTTTTAGAAAATCTCTTTCTGTTGTTGTCAAAGCAGCCAACGCTACTGCATCTGCTGGTTCTGGGTAGCCATTCTCAACTAGCTCCCATATGTCCTGTGAAGTAAACAGAGCTCTCATAGTGATAGTCTAATATTAATGATTCTTCTCGTTGAACTATGGAATTTGGGGATTCGTCAAACTGGTGCCTGCTGCGGCCATTGTGACTGTGTTTTTTTTAAATAAACTGTTTCTCTGCTGAGAAATAAAATATGTCTCTAAAACTCTTGAGAATTCTCTTTTATATCTCTTTGGACTGTAATCTTAACATCAAACAATAAACTTTGTTTTTGGAAATACCTTGAAATTTTGTTGAGCCTTCACTCTGCTAGAAAACTGCTGCAACAAACTCCTTCCTTCAGCTTCTTTGAAACCTTCAAAGAGCCTGAAGTAGCTCTAATACCATGTTGAAATTTTCTGATTAATTCTAACAAAACAGAGGAATAAAAGTTCCTCTTCTACAACATAGAGATTGAAACAAAATAAAAATTTTGGACAGAGATGAGAAGTAAAACATTGTTATTTCATTAAAATAAACTATTGTTCTATTACAAAATGTTTTCTTCAGATCTTCTGTTGTTCCGGATTCACACAAAAATTAACTTCTGCTAGATGCTACACACGCAACTCACTCTTTAACTGTTTCACTCACAGAAAAATTGGTCTTTGTGTCTCTGTCTTTTGTTTTCTGCTTTTTGGCTATAAATTACAATTCTCTGTGTTTTCAACAATGCTTTGTATATTTAATACACAATCCGTGGCACAACAAATCTTATATATATCCACGACATTTTTAACATTACATATATATATTATAAATATTCCATACTTATAACATATATAAAACACATTTAACCAAAGTTAAAAACAATGTACCGTGGTAAAAACAATTAACCCACGATAAAATTAAATATCATGCGGCAAGCTTAAAACTTAAAATAAAAAATTGTATGCCAAGGTTTTTAAAACCTTATATCTTTTATGCTTTCTAGGGGCCTTCATGAAGTCCATTCACGTGAGTTTCCTCACCCCTCCGGAATTGCTTTGTTTGGTGGAAAGGTGGGTCCCGTGAGGAGTGACATCAGATCCTCCGGAAGTTGCATTCCCTTTGCTGCTTTGAGATTTTATGTCCCCTCCAGAATTTTTTTTCCTCTGCAATAAATATGGTTGGTGGGTGTTTTAATGCAGGTGGTTACTGTAGATAGGAACGGAGCTTGCACTGCCTTCATACTTATCCCACGGCTCTGCAACTTCACATCTGCCTTAACTCTGCCATCTGTCGATCCCTTCATAATAAATTTGTCATTCTATTGATTAATGCAAGTAGTTGGAATTAAATTCCAACAATAATATCATCTTTTTGAACCGAAATTCCATAATTTTTTGTAAGACCTCTTCCAGTTTTACCTAGCACACCAATACTTCACTTTCAATATTATAATTTCATACAAGGGAACCATTTGACCAGAATTATGATAAATATTTTCTACTACTATAAACCTCTGGTTCAAAACCTTTTTAACTCTTTTGTCTTCCAAAAGAAATAAGTCATCCCCAATTTGTAGGATGTCTTTTTGAAAAAACTAACCTTGAATGAACAATTGAAATATCTAAAACTGCTCCAAATTTTGAAAACTTATTGTGTTTAAGTCAATTGAGGGTATTCTACAAACAAAAAAATCAATATTACGGATTTTTAAAATTCGACACAATTTTCCAAAAAAAATGAGCCCGAAATTCATGGTCTTGATATGTTTTTTTTTTCTTTTTCTTTTTCTTTTGTGTATGTGATCTCTCCTCCATAAATTTTAAATCATATGCAACACATTTCAAATTAAAAATTAAGCAAAAAAATCAACATAGTTTCTCTCTCTTGGGAAAGCTCATGCATTGATACCAGACTATCATAGATCCATCTAAATCACATATCTAACATGAGCCCGAGAGGGATCAAATTTTATTTTGTTACAAACTTATTTTAGAATGAAAAAAACAATGCTTAATTTTTTAATGTTTAAATTGCATTTTTTAATGTTATAAAGATTAAATAACATATATGTTGAGACATTTTATATTAATTAATTTTATAATATTATATTCAAAACTTCCCATTTAATATGTTAATCTATACGACATTAAAATATTTTCTTTTAACATTTTTTTCTATATATATGAATATAAAGTTGATATCATGTATTACTAGCACAATCACATTTACCAATGTGGTTGATATAGCGTATATAAAATAGAGTTACAACCACATTCATCAATGTTGTTGATATACACAGATAGACCTATATCCACCACCCACCACATGTATTTTAACTATATGTATACTATATATTAACCTTACATACATACATACATACATACATACATACATACATACATATATATATATATATATATATATATATATATATATATATATATATATATATATATATATATATATATATATTATTTAATAATAAAATGTATAATAGTAATATATTATTATTTTTTTTCAATATATTAATAGTTTTAACTCAAACTATAATATAATTTAAAAATAACAAAATAATAGTATTTTATGTTTATTTATAACAGGTATATATCTCTCACCAATATCCCAATGGATTATTAATAATACAAATAAAAAGAACTAATAAACACAAACGTTTAATATTATAAACTCAAGGAATTGGTGAAGCAAAAGATAAATATCAATATTATAAACCAAGAAATTAAAAAAACCTAAGAATAAATATTTTAAACTCAAGAGATTAAAAAACCCTAAGAATTAATATTTTAAATTTAAGAGATTAATAAACCACAAGAATTAATATTTAAAACCTAAAAAACTAATAAACCCTAATAATTAATATTTTAAACTCAATAGAGTAATAAACCCAAGAGATTATTAATAATACAATGCAAAAGAACTAATAAACCCAAAGTTTAAATATTATAAACCAAAGGAATTGGTGAACCCAAGGGATAAATATTAAAAACCTACGGGATCAATAAGGCCAAGGGATCAATATGAAAAACACAAGAGATTAATAAACCCTAACAATTAATATTTTAAACTCAAAAACCTAATAAATTAATAAAACATAAGAATCAATATTTTAAACTTAAGATATTAATAAACCCAGGGGATTATTAACATTATAAACCAAAAGGACTAATAAACCCAAGGGTTTAATATTATAAATGAAAGGAATCGGGGAACCCAAGAGATAAAATTAAAAACCTGTGGGATCAATAAGGCCAAGGGTTCAATATAAAAACCAATAGAGATTAATAAACCCTAAGAATTAATATTTTAAACTCAAAAACCTAAGAAATTAATAAATTCTAAGAATTAATAATTTAGACTCAAGACATTAATAAGCCAAGGGGTTACTAATATTATAAACCAAGATAACTAATAAACCCAAAGGAATTGGTGAACCCAAGAATAAATATTAAAAACCTAAAGGATCAATAAGGCCAACGGATCAATATTAAAAACACAATATATTAATAAACCCTAAGAATTAATACTTTAAACTCAAGAGATTAATAAATGCAAGGGATTATTAATGTTGTAAACCAAAATAAGTAATAATCCCAAGTGCTTAATATTGTAAACCAAAGGAATTATTAAAGTTATAAAGTTAAGGAACAAATAAACAGAAGCATTTAATATTATAAATCGAAGAAATTGGTAAGCCCAGCGGAAACCTTTTATAAACCTAAGGGATAAATATTAGTATTATAAACCAAGAAATTAATAAACCCTCAGAATTAATATTTTAAACTCAAAAAATTGATATACCCTAAGAATTAATAGTTTAAACTGAAAAATCTAAGAATTTAATAAAACATAGGATTTAATATTTTAACTAAAGAGATTAATAAACCCAAGGGATTATTAATAATATAAACCAAAATAACTAATAAACCCAAGTGTTTAAAATTATAAACCAAAGGAATTGCTGAACCCAAGGGGAAAATATTAAAAATCTAAGGGATCAATAAGGCCAAGGGATCATGTTTAAAGAGAAAAGAGATTAACAAACCCTAGGAATAAATATTTTAAACTCAAAAACCTACGAAATTAATAAACCATAAGAATAAATATTTTAAAATAAACAAATTAATAAACCTAAGGGATTATTAATATTATAAAAAAAATAACTAATAAACCCAAGGGATTAATATTATAAACCAAAGGAATTGGTGAACCCAAGGGAAAAATATTAAAAACATAAGAGATCAACAAGGCCAATGGATCCATATTAAAAACACAAGAAATTAGTAAAGCCTATGAATAAATATTTAAATACAAATGAATGAGAAACTCACATGATTAATAAATCTTCAGAATTAATTTTTTAAATAAAAAGGATTGATAAATTCAAATGATTATTAATATTATAAACTGATGGGAATAATATTAAACCAAAGAGATCAATATTATAAACCCAAAGTATGACATTGAGACAATTGTTTCTCCTCTTGTTGTCTTTATTTAAACATTAAGACAATTGTTGTCACAATGTGACATTGGACCAAATATGACCATGGTGGGTCATGGTTTATTTTCATATTGAGATAATATTTGTCGCAATGTGACATTCGACCATGGAAGACATTGATCGACTATGGCTAAATTTGATTAACAATGATTTCCCATGGTTTATTTTCATATTCACACAATGTTTTTCATAATGTGACATTGGACCATGCATTAATATTAAATTGTAGGACTAATATTTAACCCATAATATTTGGATTTAATAAACTAAAGGGAATAATATTACAAACCAAAATAATTAGAAAACTTAAGGGATCAACGTTATAAATCCAATGGATCAACAAATAGAGGGAAATATTAATATTATAAATATAAAATATCAGTAAACCAAAGGGATTATTAATATTATAAACAAAAAACATCAATAAACTGAAAGTATTATTAATATTATAAACCCAATAGATTAATATTCTAAATAAAAATTATTAATAATCTCAAGTGATTAATAAAGTCGAAGGATCAATAAAATTAATAAAAAGATATAAAAAACCAAAAAAATTAATAAACACAAAGAATTAATATTTTAAACTCAAGAGATTAATAAACCCAAGGGATTATTCATATTATAAATGAAAAGAATTTATAAACCCAAGGGTTTAATATTACAAAACAAAGGAATTGGTGAACCCACAAGATAAATATTAATAACCTAAGCGATCAATAAGGCCAAGGGATCAATATTAAAAACACAAGAGCTTAATAAAGCCTACAACTTAATATTTTAAACAAAAAAGATTCATAAAGTCACATGATTATTAATATTATAAATCTCAAGTGATCAATCAACCTTACTGATTGTTAATATTCTAAATTGAGTGAGTTAATAAACGAAAGTGATATTCAATTCCACCATCAGTGCAACTAAAGAAATAACATTGAAATTAACACATATTTCTTGTTCACTTTACATAAAAAATCCCACTACAAAAATGGACTTGAAACTCTCCATCAAAAGTAATTTATCAAATAGCCTCTTCCAGAACACAACCAGACGGATGACAAAAGGAATACCAATTCAAATCAGCAGGATAATGATCACGATACTTAACGCTTTCCAACCAATCCCTTCTTGTATTTCTCCTGCTGTCCCTCATGTGAACATGCAACAAGTATTTTACATTCATTTTCATTTCATCTAGCACACAAAGATGCTCATCAATAAAAGAAGGATGGAAGCCATGTTTTCTATCGAACTTGTCCCAAAGATACGAAAGAAAATTGATTACTCTAGAAATATTTTCCACCACTTGATTATAATAGATGCCATCATTATTGTCCACATCTTCTTTTGAAAGAAAAAATGACAAAATCAAAATTAACACACAAACACATAAACATCTAAGCATACACACACACAGATATATATATATATATATATATATATATATATATATAGAGAGAGAGAGAGAGAGAGAGCACCCCATTTTTATTATTGTTAAAAAACTTAATCTTAAAAATGTCATGCTATAAAATAACCTAATGCTACATGAACCAAATTATATAAAATTTCTACAAATATAAACCTAATTAGAAATACATATTGTGCATATAAAATGAGTGATATGACCCTTATTACAATAATCAACAAGAAATCACAATTTTTTAACTTAATGTTTAAAATCCAATATTAATAATGTTAGTGGTTCTATATTTGTATTTAAATTAATGTTAATGTATATATTAATGTTAGTTTAATATCAATATGAAATATAAATATGTTTCCATTGAACCAAACCACAACATATTTAGCAAACCGCATTCATAAATATTATTAGTTGCATCACATAGGGATATGGACTTCAACCTTGATTTTTAGTGACTCGCTCATATAACTGGTTGTATATGTCTGAATGGTTCATTGTAAACAAACGAAAAATAGTGACTTAAAAAAAAGAGGTAAATTGAACAACATGAAAAATGATGTAACAACTTTCTCACATATGATGAATGTATTCATTTCATTAATACATGAAAAACATTATTATAGTAAATGTAAATAAAGAGGAAAATAAAAGAAATTAAAAATAAAAATAAAAAATCTATAAATATGTCACAATATTATTAGTTCCATGTCTTATTGATATGGAATTCAATATTTGTTTTTAATGATTGGCTTATATAACTCATTGTTTATCTCTGAATGGTTCATTGTAAACAAAATAAAAAAAACGACTTGAAAGAAATAAGTAAATTGAAGAACATGAAAAACGATGTGAACAACTTTCCAAAATATTACTATGAATATGATTAATGTATTCATCTCATTAATATATCAAAATCTATTAATATTAAATAAAGAGAACAATAAATTAAATTCAAACAACATTCTATAAAGAGTTAAAAGTATTAATAGTTGCATGCCATAGCGATATGGACTTCAATCGCTCTTCTTCTTTCTTCCTCATTGTAACATATGCACTATCTTTCATATTGGAATAACGTTGAAAAGAGGAAGGTGGTGCAATGGGTAGACCATCTATTGATTTCACTCTTGATATGGCTGTGAAGGTCAAGCCTTGCTGCTATTTATTCCTGATATCAATTGATGCTCATTCTAAAATCAAGCCCTCTAACTTGTCGACTGTAAGAGCCCATGCCATCTTTAAATGAATTTGTTTTCAATTTCCTCTTATCACTGGTGTGATAGGTACAATTTTTGGATTTCTTGCATCAAATGGAACACCAACATACATATCATAAACAAAAATTGTGAACATTGGAAGCTAAGGTGGCTTAGAGGTATGCATATAAAATATTTCCTTCATATAACCAAGTGCACCATTCACAAAACCAGCTTCAACCCACAAATTACATGTCAACATAACACGTTGGCCATGACACAACAAAAATTCACGGTCCAATTGATCATCATTAGCACCACTGATTTCTTAACGCCTTGAATTCTCAGAAATACATCATGCAATTGAAGAATTTAATGATTTCGAAATATGCCTATTATGGAAGGACAACAAATTATTTGTTGGAAACATGTGAAATGCTACATTAAATAAATCCCTTTCTCTAGGATGAAACCTCATATCAGCCTGCAACATAAGAAACTCCCAATCATCAAGAACAGGTTTTGCATTTCTTATGTTATTGAGGACTCTATGAAAACAAGATTGTTTCTCATTATTCCCTTGTTGACGAAATATTGTGTCAAGAGTGACAACAATGTTGAATTTTTTCCACAAGACTTTCCCTGCTGTATTACCTGCATACAAAGGCTTATCTCTCATAGGAGGTAGCTGACCAAGGTCACCCACAAGGATGATGGATTTTCCACCAAAAGGACAAATATTTTTCTCTAGAAATGCTTCTTGTAATCAAGCATCTATTTGCATGAATAACCTTGGTCTGAAAAATCTCATTTCATTAATCAATATATATCGAATATGCATTTATTCTTGGAATACTGCTAGCGATTGACCCTGTAGTGGTTTCATATCTTTAATGGGAATTTTTAGAGCAGAGTGTATTGTTTTTGCATGTATATTAAAAGCAACTATTGTTTTTGGGGCAAGAAGAAGCAAAGGAATTTTCCCATTAATTGAAAAATTAGAAAAGCTTAAAATATACAATGGATAAGGAAATAATTTCCAGTTTCTGCAGTTCCCTAAACAATCATAAGCAGAGCTTCATGAATCTCATATTCAGCAAAATGCCTTAAAACAGTTTCAAAAGTAATTTGTTGTTTTTCTTCCAATGAATCTGAAGATGCAAATGTTCTATTTAAAAGTTCAACAATATCACCCCTTGATTGTTCATTCCTTATAAAATTAATAGCTTCTTTAGCCACATCATCAAAAATAGTTGTACTTTTCTAGTCAAATGACATATCAAAATCCCTTCAACCAAGGGTGTGAAGATCATAAACATTCACATTATTTGGTGGAAGCAAGCAAGAGAAAAGTTGCCATTCTTGAAAATCGTATTCAAGATTCGTTTCCTGGTTAGAAAAATCATCATATTCTCCATATTCAGTATTATCGACAATTGATGGATCTTGATCAACATGCCATGCTCGATATCGGAAATTCCTTCAATTTTCAAAAATAATTTCAGTTGAAATCCCAATCTCCGCACAAATGTCATGAAATAGCTTGTACAAGAGAAATTTTGTCCAACAAAAGGTTTCAAATTCGTCTAAACCGTCACTAGGAATAGAATAAAACTATGGCCAAACCCAAGCAATAGCATAAAAATCTCTAGGCTTCCACGAATCTTTTTTACGCTTGCTATCAAATGTCCAAGATCTTGCTGTTTCTATCAAAGATAAATGTTCAAGGATAAAAGGCCTCTTCTAACAATGTTGAACAAAAGTATTCTCAGATGAACATTGCATGTCATCCCTTGATATTTTCATAAAAACCTTTCTTCCAACATTTAATGAATCAAATTTTCAACTACAGACAACAAGAGGTAGCTTAAGCAACATATGGTATGTTTCTTGTGCTCCAATGTCACGGTCAACAATCATTTCTGCAAGAAACCTTTTGTAAGCACATAAAGCATGATCCTCGGAGGCAATAGAATTTGAAATTATAGTTAACATATCATGATAAATTTCATACCTTTTCTCTACATTTGATGCATACTTAGAAATATATTTTAGGATAGCATACCGAGAAACCATTGATTGGCAATCAACATTTGCACACCACATTGTTAGAAGGTAAATTTTATGTACATTGATTCTATCATCCTTTCTTATCGGGTCATATTTTTTTCTTCCTTGATCATCTATGGACAATCTTGATTCCTCAGAAATATCCCATGGAGCATTGTACCAACATGTGAGAATAGTGCCCTTTTTGCACAAACAAGAATCTACACTACACTTTGTGTGCCTTTGGACACGGTCCAGCAATTCTTCATAATCATTATGAGGATTGCAAAAGAAAATATGATCAGTATTCAATAGGCAAGGGTCATCATTGATACTTCTTGGAACCATTATGTTGCGACGGTGTATTTCACATGGATTCCATGCAGTTACATAATTGTCAAACAATTTCCTTGCAAGTTGTAAATCATAAGCATTTGACCAATCAAGTCTTTCCATGTCAGGAGCTCCTTGCAACCATAGGAAACCATGGATTTGTGTTGAACCTCTCTGTTGCCACTCATATCTGAAGAAAATGACTATAGAGTTACTACAAAAAATATAAATAGAACCATAGTAAGAAATTCACAATGAATAGAAAATAAAATCAACAAAACAGACTTGTACCAGAATTCTTTCGGTTTAAGATAATTTTGGGTAACTTCCTCTCGAAATATATTGAATATGTGGTCCATAAATGTGGAAAAAATATGAGGGTACTGGATAACATTCTCAATTTTCATACGATTTTCATTTAAGGAACGAGAATGTGAGGGTACAAGCATGAGGCTATGCAACTCTAGCCACTTTGTGTCAGCTGCACTCAAAGTAAAAAAAAAGATGGACATCCCAGCTGAGTAATAATGTCATTCAATTCAGCCTGAAATTTATTCCAGTATGCCCTTGTACCTCTCAAAGAAGAACCAAACCGCATAATATGCTTAACCAACTTATTATCTAGTAAATCATAAAGTTGGTCACGCAAGTTTTCAATTGTTGTCAGTGAATTATCATGTAAATGTTTCTTCGCAGTAGCATTTTCTTAGCTCCAATGTTGCATTATCATGTTCAATAGGTAATATCGAAAGTGAGGAGGGCTTCCAAACCTCTGATCATAGTATCTAAGAATGTTCAATGCATACTCATGAAGTTCAACACTACAAATACGTGGTTGCAACCAATCAGCATCACCAGTGGGGAACAATGTGGGGAATGCCATATCTAATGACCCCTCAGTATTATATTCATTCACCGGAGTGATTCCAATACTGGGCCAACCCATTTCTTGAACATGTGAAGAATCAACATTATCAAGAAATGCTCTAATTTCTTCCACTTCTCTCTGTTCATTGGGTAGGAAAACAACAAAATAAGAAGGATGAGAGGGAAAATGCTCAACATGAAAACCTTCATTATTAGCTACATTGATCTCATATTCTTCAATATCACAATCAACAAATTTAAGCTTGGAGGATACATTTGTTGATATTTCGGGTAGAGAATTCACTGATTCATAGTCAATTACAACATCTCGATAATATTGATCACGTTCAACTTTGAAAAGCAATGTAGCCATAACTCGAGATCTTTTGACACAAAATTCATAATATTTAGACTAAGTGGCATGTCTCCTCACAATTAGAAATTCAATATCTTCAACATGTCGAGGAAGAATTTGTGCAAGTGTATAAATATCTTGGGGAAAGATAATTGTGTGGTCGCTATACTTATATGCCCACCTTGAGCATGTGTCACTTGTAAAAGAGGATTTACACGTGCTATTAACATTTATTCAACTTGAGTAAGAACTCTTAAAAAATTAGGTTTCTCACCAGGATCCATGTTAATATATCTAGAAAAATGATGGGAACCTCTTTCATTATTACATCGTCTGCAAAAAATTCCTTCAGAATCTCTCAAAACCTGGATTCAGGGATATTATTCTTGGCAGATGTGGCACATTTCGACAACTGACAAGCTATCTATCTTTTCTCGATATATTTTATGCATTGCAATCATGTTTTAATTAAAATGAATACGATCTGCATTGGTTGGACCATGTGGAGAACGATGTGGAAGAGTATAATTTCTTCTAAAATGTACATGATTTTCAGCACCATGAGATTCCCTTCCCAAATTTGAAACATGTGGAATAGATCTATGACATATTCTTTCCTAATTTATGGTCTGCATTTCTGGAACCTGAGAGGATGATAAGGTGTCTTTAACATAATTTTTTTTTAAATTTAATTTCTAACTAATTAGAAATGAAAAAATGAAAAAAATCAAATCAAATTCATTCAATATTTACATTTGTTTGATGATGTTGATGAAGCCTATGAGATGGTTGATCTTCACTTCTAACATCATTGGATAGAACATTTGGGGAGTTAGACTTTATGCCTCTATTCAAATGAGTTGTCTCTTGCTTCAAAAAAAAAAATTTCATTATAAAACTAAATGTCCAACCAATAAAGATTAAAAATTGTAAAACAAATCAAATACACTGAAAATTACATTAGTTTGACAATTTGATATTTTGGATTCCATTTCTCCAACCTCATTAGATGAAATCATGTTTTTTCCATAAAAGGTTATAAAATACAATGTACAACTACAATAAATGAAAAAATGAGGAAAATATCAAATTCATTCATGTTTTACATTTGTTTGGCGATCTGGATGAATGCTATGAGATGGTTCCTCTTCACTTATAACATCAATAGATGGAACATCTACGAAGTTAATTTGTATGCCCCTATTGAAATGAGTTGTGTCATTTTTGAAGAAAATAAAGTATGCAATAAAATTTATGTCCAACCTACTAATAATTTAAAAAATGAAAAATCAAATCAAATACATTGAACATTTACATTAGTTTGTTGATTTGATTGTCGAGGAGAATGCAGTGGAAGGCTATGACATGCTTCATCTTCAATTCTCATATTAGTAGATGGAAGACTTGGGGAGCTAATTTCTATACCTCTATTAAAATGAGTTGTATCCTATTCCAAGAGAATAAAATAACTTATAAGTTTAGGAAAAAAAATTGTAAATAGAGGAATGTAAAAAAGCAACCACTATTGCGAAAACCGTCAAATTATCATCGTGTTACCTCCATTGTTCCAGGCGAAATGCTATCATGGATGACTGATTATGTTCATGGGACAACATCATTTTGAGAAGGGGGATTGGAAGGTCTGATGTTTCAACCAACTGGCTCCAAATTATCAAACAAATGGCCAATAAAACTATCATCCGAGTCATCACATACAATGTCATCATTGCCTCCACCATGGATATTTTGCAACCTTTGGCCTTGCTCAAAATATGCAATTGCAGATACATAAGGGTTAGGGTGAAAATTTTCATCCACATTATGAATATGATTTTCTTCCCTATTGCAATATGTTTCCCCAATATTATGAACATTCTAAGGAGAGCATCGAAGAACAAATTTATGTTGATGAGGAGGAGGTTCTAGCAATGAACTATCAAGGGGAAATGTTATTTCCATGATATCATCCATAGTACGATACTTACGAGGAATCATAAAATCATTTTGAAGAGTGGTTTCACTCGTTCTTCTATGATATGTAGCTCTCCTATGCTCATTTATTGTTAGCTTATTTTGTTGATACCGTAAACAACGACTTTCATTAGACCTATCACGCGATTATGGTGACAAATTACGTTTTCTTGTACGCTTGCTTGTGCCTTCAGATGACATGTCTACAATTGATAATAAAATATTTATTATGGAACCATAAACATGGAAAAGGAACACATTTTTTTTCGAACCATATAAAAGCATTAAAAGCGTATATAGTCTTTTTCCAACCATATAAAGTTATGAAAACATAAAAGGATTTTCCAAAATGGCTAAAATGAAAAATGGATTTTTCCAAATGGATAAAACAAAAAAGGCTAAAATTTCATGTCTCATATTAGAATTGTAATGGTAAAACCATATAACTGGAACAAAATACTATAAGAATTATATGAATTGGAAATATATCTAAATATTTGGAACTATATACCATTAAAATATAAATGTAACTAATAAAATCTACCTAAAGATATAACTTTGTATGAGAACCAATGACAAAAAAATAATGCAAACACCATGTATAAAATAAGTCACAATAATTATAATTATAAAAACAAAGAAAAATGGATAGCATCCAAACACATTCAAAGGAAATTAACATAACTAAAGGGGACATAAAAATAAATATTTGAGTAAATTGCAATGGGATTCAATATCAAACATTTGATAAATACACGTATAGAATAAATCCCAACATGAGTCATATAAATATCCATAGAATTGTAATTTTAAAGTCTTAGCATACATACCCAAAATGATGTAAAGTAAAAAAAAATGGAAATATTTTCCACAACCACAGAGAGAATATAAAATGACTAATAGCCTAAGACTCCATGTCCATATCTAATGGTGGAATCTCATCAATTGAATCCATACGGGAGCAATTGCAAAAACATTTCCAGACTCGATCAAATCGTTGCACTCCTACAATTTTGGAGACCAAAATCCATGCATTGGTTGATTAGTTGAATTATCAATATCTATTGGGAAGTAGAGGCCAGTCATCATGTCATATAATAGGAAAGGAACTTCACTGCATTTTCACATAAGAACCACACCTTGGACTATTCGAAAAGGAAGATAACCAGGACATTTGATATTTATATCTATAGAAATTTCTTCCAACGACTTCCATCTGAAGCCCTAATCATCCTCAAAGTATTCAATTCTTCGTTCAACACACGGGTGACTGAATTTGAAATTATCTATCTCTTTAATTGACCATACAGAAGTGGAGCCATCATTGATAAGACATATCAACATATTCTTTCATATTGCTAATGGCGTACACTGTATGTCAGTGATTGAAACAAATGAAAAACCCCATTAATTTTTTATTACATCAAACCAGTAGATTTTATACCCATATCGAGGATAATCTTCATACTCTGTGTCGAGATAGAGCCAAAACAATTTACTTTTATAAAACACTCCATTCTGAGGGGGTTAAGTGCTACCAAATGCAAGATTTGCCCTTCGCCAAACCCTATCAAGGCTACTCTAAACATAAAATTTAGATGACATTCTATCATAGATAAGTCTTAGAACAACCCAGTCACATTTATTGTTGCTTACATTTTCCAATAATGAAAAGAATCCCTAGTCTCCAATTTGTATTCGCCTAATGTTTTTTAAGGCCTATGTAAATGGATTCATTACAAAATAGTTTCGTGAATGGGAGGGTTCTGTTGGTAAGAATAAAACTATGATTTGTCCAATAGTAAATTCTACTTTATATCTTGAATCTATGAATCGCAAATGAAAACCAGATATGCGCCCATTTTGATTAAGTTATTTAACAAAAAAATAATTGTCTTCATTATTTAGGAAAGGAACCATAAATCCAAATTCATTTGTACAGATATGCTTGCAATGCAATAAGAAATAAGGGTTTTGCAAAACATTCTTCCATTTCTTACAAACAATACTAAACTTTATCACAACCGATAAAGGGAGGCAGAGGAAGCCAATTTCAAGAATTTCAAATGGAATGCAACTCCAAATAGTTGGATCCATGATAAAACAAGGAAATTACCTAACATAAAAGAAAACACACATGATATCAACAAAAAAAAAATTCAATTAATGGTGAATAGAATTAAAATTAACATACATAAGCAATTTTTCATCTACAAATATAGTAAAATGCACATATACATAATGTATAAAATCATATGAGCCACAAGAACATTATTACAATAGTTAAAAAAACTCATAATTTTAGTATTAAGCTTAATAAATCTTTTTTTATGTCTCTATTAATGTCTTTTTTTAATATTGATGTAAATGTTTGATGTTCAATATAAATATTAACTTGAAACAATTTTTTTTAATATTAAAAAGATTTATCTTATAAAGCTTGGGTTATAGAATAACATAATGTTACATGGATCAAATGATATGAAAATACCAATTTTTTTAATTTTAATGTCATTGAACGTAAAAAAACATTAAGTCAAATTCTAATGTCATAGAACCTATGTAAACCTAAAGTTATCAATCCTTTTTTGTAATGAAATATCTATATTGATGTTTAACCTCAATCTTCACATTAATATATAAATGCGAAATTTATTTTTATATAAATTTATATGTTTAACATTAACATGTGTATTTATTATTAATATTAATATTAATTAACATTAAAAGAGATATTGATATTTAATATTAATATTAATAATTTCTTATTTAATTTAAAATATTTATATTTATTATTAATTTTAATATCAATCCATATTAATTTTAACAATACTAATGTTAATATAAAACAATTAATATTAATAATATTAATATTAATAGTAACCAAAACAATAATATTAAAATCAATCGTGAAAATAATAATAATATTAATATTAATATGTTAACTTTAAACATTGTTTATCAATGCTTATTAGTTTTAATAAAAAATATAAATATTTAACTTAATAAGAAATATGAATATTGAAAAAATTAAAATTAATAATAAGAAAAGTTAGCAATATCTAGTAATATCCATTATGTGTATTACATGAATGGTCATCTTTGTATATGGATGAATCTGAGTCATACATCAATATTAATTCTATAAAATTTTATATCATGTATTATTTAATAATTGAAAAGATAATTTTATAATTATAATAAATATATATTAATTTTCTCTAATTTAATTAAATTGTAAAAAATATATATAAATGTAAAAATAATAAATAATAAATATTTGAAATTTTATTAATATAGGTTGTAATAATAATATAAATTATATTAATTGTATTATATTAATGTATCAATATATTAATGTTAATATATATTAATAATAATTATATTAATTGTATTAATTATATTATATTAACACTGTCGATATTAATAATATTAATAAATAAGAAATATTTATAAATAAATAATCAAAACTTTTTTTTAGTAAAGGCTAATGAAAAGAAAATTTCTTTAATATCAAATAATATATATTATTTTTTTTACATGAATGACCATTTTTATATATAGATGATTTTCACTCATGCATAAATATTAATTCTATAAATTTTATATCATTTATTATTTAATAATTGTATTATTAAAAGTATCAATATATTTGCAATATTAGTATTTTATATTAATAATAATTGTATTAATTGTATTAATTATGTTATATTAACAATAACAATATTAATAACTAGAAGTTGCCCCTAAAGGTGCAAGAATACACCGAAGGTATAGAAGAACTGAAAAGATCCTCTCCCCAATATATGTTTATGAGTTTAGATCAACAGGAGCAAGTAATTGTGGAATTTAAGGCATGTAATGAGGGATTTTGTTTGGTGAATACATATTTTCAATAACTCTATTAAATAATTTTCTTATGTGTGGAAATTTACACATATTCATATATCCATATGAAATGCATCACAAATCTGAACAACTTCGGCTATTCAAAAAAAGTGGAGATAAAACAAATCCATCTGGACACACGAAATAAAATGCAATTCAAAATCATACAATTCAAAAGCCCGTCACTCCAAAGAATCAGCTCCAGCTCTAGCTCATCATTACAAAAAACCAATCACCATCGTTAACGAAATTTTTAAAACTATTTCGAAGTTACTCTGTGCTTCCCAGAATTGCACACCATTACAAAAAACCAGTCACCATCATTAACAGAATTTATAAGACTAATTCGAAATTCTTAAACTCTTAAAATTAATTCCATAAAGTATAAAATTTATTCATTTCCATTAGAAGTTACACTTTTCACATAGTAAAGTCTAAATTTTAATGGTTTTCATTACAGAGTACCAGTCAAAATTTTAATATGGTTTTCACTAAATTTTTATAGCTATAAAATATTATACTTGTGTCAGACCAAGGATATTGAACATTCTGGTGATATATATTTTTTAAATTCAAGTATATTGAACATCCCATAAACTTGCTCCTTACTTTAAAATGTATAGATTCGCATATGGCTTTGCTCCACCAAAGAAATCAAATCCTAAATTAAAAATAAAAATGTCAGACAAGTTCCTAATTTTGAATGGAAAAATCACTCTAAATAATAAAATAATTTCAATTCATCTCCACTCGTTTCCAAGAGTCATTTTAAATATTTCTCATAAAAACCTGAATAAAAAATATATTTTCGTATCCTCTTGAATAAAGAGAGCGGAGAGTGAAGCCCTATAATTGTCCATTGGAAACCGATGAAATTTTTGTATCCTCTTGAATAAAGAGAGCAGAGTGAAATCCCATAACTTTTCATAATTAGAAGCAAGATTGTTGGTTTCTTCTTTAATGAAATAGTACGCTTACATTGGCCTCGGGAGAGAAAAGAGAAGATATCAAGAATATTGCTGAAACAAAATTCACTATGAAATGAATAGCTACAAGATTTACCTGGTTAAACGAAAAAAGCTATTTGAATCTTATCAAACATGGGTCACCAAGAAAGAAATGATTAAATATAGTGTGTCCGGTGTGCATCCTAACCTCTGAACCACAAGGTGGAGAAATTTTCAAAACAAGGAGAGAATGATGCGGGGCAGAAATTTTAGGGCCAATTGGGCCTGTTCAGTTTCTAGATGGACTGTAGTCATTTATCCATTATTATGGATTGCAAGATGGAACTGCAGTAATGGGATTTATATCTTTATACAGCTAGATCAATCAATTGGTCTTAGGGAATTTAATATTAGACAATTTAGCTTTCTTGATTGAGAATTTTAAGGAACTAGTAAGAGTCCAATGTTGGGCTTCTTCCAGATATAGAAGAACTCTTATGAGCCTGCATTTTTATAGGGAAAAATAGGCTGAATGAAAAACTCTTTAACAGGGATAGAGGAATCTTGTAGAAAAGGAGAGAAGAACGAATTTGTTCTCTCCAGATTTGCTTAATTGATCATCACAAGCCATGCCTATTGACCATGTGCTTTAATTTTATTGCTGGATCTTCCTATTGCGAACACTATAATATAGATTAGGGCTTAAGTCTAAATGAGGCCATTGTCGTCTCAAGCTGTTGTTTCTAGATCAAAAGTTCTCTCCTGAAGGGAGTTGTAGTGATTCTTCTACCACTACACTCTTGCAGAACATAATGTTAACGAAATATGTAAAGTTGATAGAGCTAATGGCCATAAGTATAGCCCCGCCTTAAACAAAGTGATATTATGGCCCTTTTCTAATAACATAGTGGTTGATTGGCAATGAGGCTGATATGCTTCCTTGCTCAGCCTTCCACTCCCTCCTGAGCGTTAAAGAATATTAACAGACTGTGACATCTTAAGACTATAAAATCTCCCTTTGTCTCCTCTCGATCTCCTCATTGAACACAAAAACATATGAAACTCTACACAACTAAAAAACACACAAAAAAAGCCATGAAATTTCTAAAAATTGAACTAAATTGTTCCTCAGATTAGCACAGCTACCTTTAGCAGCCAGAAAGACAATTATCACAACTTAAGCTGTTTTAATGAAAATTAGATTAGCACGGCCACCTTCAGTATCCAAAGAGAAATTTATCATCATTAAACTGTAAAAGCCAGCCATGGATTCCACGGATTCAGTGAACAGTATAGCAACTTACTTGGCATGAGTGTTCTCTATGCATATGAGGCGTGTTGTAGGGTAATATAACTCTGGATGCCGAATGGAAGCTTCGATTTTTCTCAGGTCCATTGTTCCATCTTCTTTTTTAGGAACCACTCGGGGATGAACCTGACCAATTGTTGAAATTCCACCATTTTCATACAAATGTATGTGGCTTTCTGAACCAAGTATCACTTCACTGCCCCTCACCTAACACAACACATAATAACACAGTGAATTTTCAATTATTAAATCCTAATCTCAAAGATATTTATCTGCAGCAGATTGAAAAATAACAAAATGGTAATATTTAAGCACCCATTTCACCAAATTATTCTTCTTTTTGCTAAGGAATAGAAATATTACTGGACAAATTCAAGGAAAGAAAAAGAACAAAGAGACCTCGTTGAAAATAGAAATATTACTGGACAAATTCAAGGAAAGAAAAAGAACAAAGAGACCTCTTTAAATCCTAATCTCAAAGATATTTATCAAGTAGCAAATTGCAAAATAACAAAACGATAATATTTAAGCACAATTTCACTAAAATGTTTTATTTATTTATTTCCAAGGAGTAGAAATAATTTATTGGGCAAATTCAAGAAAATAAAAGGAATAAAGAGACCTCGCAATGAACAAGAACGCTGATAAGGTTCCCCATGGTGCCCAAGGCCACAACCAAACCGGCCTCTTTGCCCATTACTTTGGCAACCTAGTGCTGTAACTGGTCCGCCGTGGGATCCGAACCCAGGACGTCATCGTCCACCTCAGCGTTCGCCATTACGGCACGCATGGCACCGGTCGGCCGAGTCACGGTGTCGGAACGGAGGTCCACTACCCGAGGTGCAGATTTCGACTCTAGCAGGCTTCCACTGGCCACGACATTTGATGAAACCAGTTCCATGGGGTTACAGAATTATTTAACAAAATATGAGTAGTACGAGGGCTTCTTTATAGAAGCAAACATACAGGTTGAGAGATTATGGGTTTGAGCGGCTAGCCAGCTTCAAAGTGCCAGAGGCTACAGCTGACACTTCTGAGTAAAAAGCACAAAGGCTTAGACGCATGCAAGGAGCAATTTGGAAGCAGAGCAGAGTAGACCATATAGTGGAGTGAATGAGAAATAAAGAAATTATGAAATAAAATGATACCCGAAGGCGGGTGATAGCCAGATGACAAAGAGCCTGTTATGGGAAGTCAAGGAACGCCACTTTTCATGGCATATGCAGTGACGTTTACCAGAAGCTTTTCCGATTGTCACTCCAAATTGACAAGCGAAATTGTTAATAACAAAGCGGTCTTCCCACTTAATTCCACATCATCCATGATTATCGTTGTTGGTTGTCCTGCAACCAGTAAAGTAGCATTTCAAAAACGGGAAATATTATGCAAACAAGTAATATTATTTAGCGATGAGTCATATTTCGTAACGACGAGTTAGATTCTGTGACTATTTAGTGAAAATATCACCGACTTTGAAAACTTTTTAAGATTCATAAGTCTTGAGGATGAGAATGGCATTTTGTGAATGGAAATTTATAAATAAATATAAAAATCCGCCGAGGGAAATAGAAGCCACGACTCCTTTCAGCATCTGTTGATTGAAGCAGTGATACGTCATAAGCGGCGAGCTAATAATAGAGAAGCCACTCCTGCCAAATGGAAACATCCATCCGGCATCCGCGGCAACGGTAACAGAAGGACGCAAAAATATCTGTCTAACTAGAGTGGGAGTGACACAGATGTCAGGGCATCAACGGCTTAAAACAATGACAACTGTGCCCAGAACGAACGGTAGAAAATGAAAATGTTGACGATGGTCATGTGGAATTCTTCCAATATAACACCTTCGGTGTAAATATAAAATATAAATAAATAATTAATCAATATTGAAGTACACTTTTGATATGTGCCTCAACTAATTTTATTTATTATTAAAATTATTAATTTAATTATATGATATGCACAATTCTACAATTCAACAAATAAATAGTTTTATTATAAATTATTATAACTTTGACATGTATAAACTCAATGGTGAAAGTAAAATGAATAGTTTTTCAGTGCCAACATGTCATTGGCATTATGATATGCTTGCGTGTCAATAAAGTCACCATGATTTAAATTTGAAATTTAAGAAATGACATATTAACATGATCTATATTTTTTTGGAGAAACGAATGAAATTAGTGATGTAACAACATAAATTTACAATTTTTTAATATTTATTACTTAATTATTATTTTTTAGATTTTAAAAATATTTCTAAAAAAACTCATTAATGTGTTAGATTTTAAAAATGTTTCTCAAACACTAAAAATATCATTAATGTTTTAATATTTAGATTTTTTAATATTTTAAAATTCTATATTATAAACATTTTATAACAATCAAATAATTTTTATTATAAATAAAAAATAAAAACTTATTCCATCTCTTTTCTCCACTTACTCCATATTTGAAATATAATTGTCTCACTTTTTATGGAATTAGTTTTCTCTAACTAACTAATATAACTTTAACAAAAAAATAAACAAATTTTGCATTTGTTTTAATAATCAATTTATCAATTAATAAAAAAAATTAAAACTGACTAAAACAAATAATTACTTTTTTACGAGTGAATATTACACCAAAATTTTTAATATGTTAAGTATTAAAAAATATATTTATATATATATTTTTAGCATGATATATAATTATATTAAATATATATTAATTACCTATATGAATTTTGATATAATGTATCTATATATACTATATATAAGAATTTCAATATATGTACATATGTATTAAACCTTATTTAAAACCTTTCTTACACACATTTAATAATGTAACACCCCTCAGGTTATGTGTTTGAAATTCAAAAACTAGACATTTGAACTTTAGTCCTAAGGGGAGTGGACCCCAAAGGACAATTATTTTGTGGATGTAATTAAATATTTAATTTGAGAAAATGAATAAAATGATTTTGTGCAGATTGACCAAAATAAGATTATGAGATCACTTGCTAAATCCATGAGGATGGATAAGGCAAATAATTTCCCCCACAATCTTTCAAAAATCCTTGAAAGATTTTTTTTTTTAATTTGGATTTTTGAGGAAAAATCTAAATTCCCCAATGATGAGGAAAATATTTGGGAAGAGGTAAAAAGCTGGAAAATCTGGGAAAAGCATAAAACAGCTTTAAAGAATCCCAAAAATGGGAAGCCTAGGCAAACAGGAAGAAAAGCATCCTGATATTCTGGACGCAGAATTAGAAACATGCTTTGGGGAACAATAGCTTAAATAAGTTGCTCCTAAATAGATTAGGGGTTGATCTGTTCAAGGAGATGATCTCAGCTCGGGGGTGAGTTCTGGGAGACAAAAGGACTCTAAGCTTAGGAGGTTGGTCAATTGCAATAGTGAAATTTAACAGAAATAAAAACAAGAAGCTGTACTTGGTTGCACGGCAAGAAATTAGACGAGCGTCTTATAAGGGTTATATACAGACGTGATTGCCATGACAATCTGGATAGAAGAACAAAATTTATGCAACTGAGCAGTGCGCAAACATTGAAATCAAGTGACTGAAACTCCGGCAACCATAGCTAGAATTCCAGAAGAACATTGGAGGAGTGTAGGGAACCTGTATGGTAGACAAGCTACAATAAAGGAGCCGAAATGAAGATTTAGCAAGGAATGAAAGAAAACCCCTGGAACCATTGTTTGTTAGGACAGAGCTTCCTCATACCTGGAACAAAAATAAATCATGTATTAATTCAGAGTTATAAAAGAAAAAAAATGATGTAATAGGAAGAGGGTATAAATACAAACTATAGGCGAGACCGGTGTCGTTAACCTTAGAAGGAGTAGACACTCTGAAACAAAATGGCACGCGGGGCTAACCATGATCGCGGAACTGGTCTCCCAAAACTGAGTCTGGTATGTGCTAGATCGAGACAGGAAACCTATTGTACATCCCCGTGGAAAAAAAAAATATTACATTCCTCAGAGTTCCAATCCGTTACACACAATAAAAAGAGATGGGTTAGACTCATGTATAACTAGCAGTCTGTATGAATGCTCAAGGTCGAAATAGGAAGACAGAACAAGAATTTTTACTCTAAACATACCACCCATTTGGATACATTAAAAAGGGGAAAAATCATTGGAAAAATTTATGATAATAATATGTCCAAACCCAAGTTCTGAGATGAGAATATGCGTAGAACCAACTGGATAGTGCGGAGATTAAACCTCCTTCCTATGATGGGGAGAAGGAGGAAGATGCAGAAGCTTGGTTGCTGAACATGATTAAGTACTTCCAGGTCTATGAAAATGAAAGCAATCTGAAGGCCAGGTTAGTTGTTTACCAGCTACAAGGTAAAGCTACCTTGTGGTGGGAAGAGACAAAAATGGTTCATGCCATTGATGAAAAGACAGTTACTTGGGAAGACTTCCAGGTTAATTTCAAAAACCGCTATCTAAGTGAACGTTACTATGATGATAGAGCCAAGGAATTTCATGAACTTAGACTGGGACAGCTCAATATCGATGAGTTTGTCACTAAGTTTACGAATCTGTTGAGATATGTCCCTTATATTAGGGAAGAGAAGGCAAAGGTACAAAGGTTTCTGAACTGTTTTCCTGCCGCATAAAAAGAGAAGATCGAGTTTGATAACCCAAAAACCATGGACGAGGTAGTGAGGAAAGTGAGATTATGCTATCAGCAGTTTAAAGGAAAGACTGAGCAGGGAAAAGGCTGGCTAAACAAGGGAGAGTTCAAGGGAAGGAAACCGAAACCAGCGTATCTGAAGAACTTTGGCCAGGATCATCATCGGAAAAAGTTTAATAAACCTAAAGAAAGTCAAACTACTCAATCCCAAGTGGCTTCAAAACAAATAGATGGAGACAATAAAAAGGAAGGTACAATCAAAATGAAGGAACCCTTGAAATGTTGGGGTTGTAGGGAAACCCATCTTTTGAGGGATTGTCCCCATCGAAACATTCAGATGATTATGAGAGATCGAGAAGCTACCACAGTAAATGACATAGCCAGAAATATACCAACCATCAGTGCAGCTTTGGAAAATTGACAAGCAGAACATCAAGATACCATGGTTGAAATGGAGGGTAAGATTTTTGACCAATCTGTTACAGTTCTGATTGATCCGGGTGCTTCTTTAAGTTACATTAGTCCAAAAATTGTAGAAAATTTTAATATTAAAACTGAAAAATTTCAACAGTCATGGTTGGTTCAGCTAGCCACTAGAACTAAGAGAAAGGTAACACATAAATTGCCCCGAACCGCAATTAAATTAAATGATTTTCAGACAGAAGTAAATTTGAACATTTTTCCCTTATGTTCATATGACTTGCTAATAGGAATGGACTGGCTGGAAAAGAAAAAGGCCTTGATGAATTGTTGGGACAAGACCCTGCATTGTATAGATGAAGAGGGGAAACCTTTTATTCTCAAAGGAAAATCAAAACCCACTTCTGTAAGGAAAATATCAGCACTGCAATTAAAAAGAACAGCTAGGAAAGGACATCCAGTTTATGCAGTACATGTGGAAGAAATAGAACATAAAACTGAAGAGAATCTATTGGATGCTTTACCAATAGTGAGGGAGTTTAAAGAAGCTTTCCCAAATGAAATCCCTCATCTTCCCCCCAGGAGAGAGATTGACTTTTCAATCGATTTGGTGCCGGGAGCAACACCTGTTTCCCGAGCTCCGTATCGAATGAGTCCCCCTGAACTCATGGAACTAAAAATGCAATTGCAAGAGTTTTTAGATAAAGGGTATATCAGACCGAGTGTGTCTCCTTGGGGAGCACCAGTGCTGTTCGTGAAAAAGAAAGATGGAACTTTTAAGATGTGCATTGATTATCGTCAACTGAATAAGTTGACCATTAAAAAACAGATACCCCTTGCCTAGAATTAATGATATTTTTGACCAAGTGAGAGGAGGCTCAGTTTTTTCGAAAATAGATTTAAGGACTGGTTATCACCAGCTCCGAATTAAAGAATAATACATCAGCAAAACAGCTTTTCGAACCAGGTATGGTCACTACGAATTTGTAGTCCTACCTTTTGGCTTGACAAATGCCCCTGCCACATTTATGTGCCTAATGAACAGTGTGTTAAATAAGTACTTGGATAAATTTGTCCTTGTGTTCATAGATGATATTTTAGTCTACTCAAGAAATGAGGAGGAACATAAAGAGCACTTGAGGATAGTATTACAAACTCTGAAAGAAAACCAGCTATATGCCAAGTTCAGTAAATGTGAATTTTATAAAGACAAGATTCAATACTTGGGGCATATTATTTCTGAACAAGGGTTGGCCGTTGATCCTAACAAGATAAAAGCTATTAAAGAATGGCCTGTACCAACTGATGTTTCAGCAGTAAGATCATTCATGGGAATTGCAGGCTATTATCGCAGATTTGTGGAGAGATTTTCTGCCATAGCATATCCCATAACTTCCCTACAAAGGAAGGGTGTCAAATTTGAATGAACTGAAAAATGCCAAAACAGTTTTGACCAATTAAAATTAAAACTTACTACAGCCCCTATACTGAAGATTGCAGACCCGAATAAAGAATTCGTTGTATGTACGAATGCCTGTGGAGAGGGCTTGGGAGGAGTTCTTTTACAGGAAAATTCGGTTATTGCATATGAATCTAGGAAACTGAAAATACATGAACAGAACTATAGTGCCTATGATTTGGAATTAGCTGTTGTTATTCATGCCTTGAAAATGTGGCGACACTATCTCCTTGGGAAAAAATTTATATTGATGACTGATCATATTAGTCTCAAATATTTCTTTTCCCAAACTGATTTGAATGCTAGGCAAGCCAGATGGTTGTCTTTTCTAAGTGAATTTGATATGGACATAAAACATATCAAGGGGAAAGAAAATAAAGTTGCGGATGCATTGAGCAGAAATGCTTGTCAGAATATAAACAGCATTGGAAGTAGTGCCCAAATCGATGTAGAAGAATTGGTGAAACAAACAGCAAACCAAGATCCAAATTATGAAACACTACTGGTGAAACTACTAAAAAAGGAGAAGACTAATTTCACTCAAAATCAAAAAGGGCTGATCTTCTACAAAAATAGATTGTATATCCCCAATGTAGAAACTTTAAAAAGGAAGATTTTAGATGAATATCACAAGCAGCCATATGCAGGACATCCTGGATATCAGAAAATGTTAACAGCTTTGAAAAAGAAGTTGTTTTGGCCAGGAATGAAAAGAGATGTAGCAGAATATCTAGCTAGATGCATGGAATGTCAACTAGTTAAAGTTGAACATCAACATCCTGCTAGTCTCCTAAACCCTTTGCCGATTGCAGAGTGGAAATGGGACACAGTTTCCCTCGATTTCATAACAGGATTACCCAAAACCAAATACCAACATGATTCAGTGATGGTGGTAGTGGACACTTTAACAAAAGCCGCACATTTTATACCAGTAAAATCTACCTTTGGGACAGCTCAAGTAGAAAATGTGTTCCTGAAGGAGGTAGTAAGACTCCATGGAGTTCCGAAGGTGATTTTTTCTGACCGAGATGCTAAGTTTACAGCAGCTTTTTGGAAAGGGCTTTTTGGAGGAATGGGTACTAAGTTGAATTTTAGTACTGCCTATCACCCTCATACTGACGGGAAAATAGAGAGAAATAATCAGATTTTGGAGGACATGCTGAGGATGTATGTGATGGACAGGCCACCAAAGTGGGAAGATTATTTGCACTTAGCTGAATTTTCCTATAACAACAGCTACCAATCTTCCATCAAAATGAGTCTGTTTGAGGCACTGTATGGAAGAAAATGTCGTACTCCTTTGAGCTGGAGCCAGCCAGAAGATAAACTAATGTTGGGACCAGATGATTTACAAGAGATGGAAAGAATTGTTAAACAGATACAAAGAAACATCAAGATAGCACAAGATCGCCAGAAAAACTATGCTGATAAGAAAAGAGTGCACCAGGAATTCAAAGTGGGGGAGCATGTGTACTTGCGTATTAAACCCAAAAAGAGCACACTTTATGCGGGAAGTTGTGCAAAACTAGCTCCTAGATATTTTGGTCCTTTTGAAGTATTAGAAAGGGTGGGACCAGTGGCTTACAAGCTGGCCTTACCACCTCATGTTAGAGTTCATGATGTGCTTCATGTTTCGTTATTAAAAAGATATGTGCATGATGCTTCTCACATAGTTGATTGGACTATTGTACAGGTGGAACCAGAAGCGGAGTTCCTGCCAGAACCGCTTCAAATATTGGAGCGGGAAAAAATTGAATTGAGAAATTGAACAGTAGCAAGAGTAAAGGTGCAGTGGACGCACTTTACTGCCGAAGAAGCTACTTGGGAAAGAGAAGCTGAAATGATGGAAAGATATCCATTTTTGTTTGAAAAAAATGAACTCTAGTAGTTAAATAATAACACCGAGGACGGTGTTTGCTTTTAGAGGGGGAGTATATAACACCCCTCAGGTTATGTGTTTGAAATTCAAAAACTAGACATTTGAACTTTAGTCCTAAGGGGAGTGGACCCCAAAGGACAAGTATTTTGTGGATGTAATTAAATATTTAATTTGAGGAAATGAATAAAATGTTTTTTTGCAGATTGACCAAAATAATATTATGAGATCACTTGCTAAATCCATGAGGATGGATAAGGCAAATACTTTCCCCCACAATCTTTCAAAAATACTTGAAAGAATTTTTTTTTTTTTATTTGGATTTTTGAGGAAAAATCTAAATTCCCATATGATGAGGAAAATAGTTGGGAAGAGGTAAAAAGCTGGAAAAGCTGGGAAAAGCATAAAACAGCTTTAAAGAATCCCAAAAATGGGAAGCCTAGGCAAACAGGAAGAAAAGCATCCTGATATTCTCGACGTAGAATTAGAAACATGCTTTGGGGAACAATATCTTAAATAAGCTGCTCCTAAACAGATTAGGGGTTGATCTGTTCAAGGAGATGATCTCAGCTCGGGGGTGAGTTCTGGGAGACAAAAGGACTCTAAGGTTGGGAGGTTGGTCAATTGCAATAGTGAAATTTAATAGAAATAAAAACAAGAAGTTGTACTTGGTTGCACGGCAAGAAAGTAGACGAGCGTCTTATAAGGGTTATATACAGACGGGATTGCCGTGACAATCTGGATAGAAAAACAAAATTTATGCAACTGAGCAGTGCACAAACATTGAAATCAAGTGACTGAAACTCCGACAACCATAGCTAGAATTCCAGACGAACATTGGAGGAGTGTAGGGAACCTGTATGGTAGACGAGCTACAATAAAGGAGCCGAAATGAATATTTAGCAAGGAACGAAAGAAAACCCCTGGAACCATTGTTCGTTAGGACAGAGCTTCCTCATACCTGGAACAAAAATAAATCATGTATTAATTCAGAGTTGTAAAAGAAAAAAATGGATGTAATAGGAAGAGGGTATAAATACAAACTATAGGCGGGACCGGTGTCGTTAACCTTAGAAGGAGTAGACGCTCTGAAACAAAATGGCACGCAGGGCTAACCATGACCGCGGAACTGGTCTCCCAAAACTGAGTCTGGTCTGTGCTAGATCGAGACAGGAAACCTATTGTACATCCCCGTGGAAAAAAAAAATATTACATTCCTCGGAGTTCCAATCTGTTACACGCAATAAAAAGAGATGGGTTAGACTCATGTATAACTAGAAGTCTGTATGAATGCTCAAGGTCGAAATAGGAAGACAGAACAAGAATTTTTACTGTAAACATACCACCCATTTGGATAAATTAAAAAGGGGAAAAATCATTGGAAAAATTTATGATAATAATACGTCCAAACCTAAGTTCTGAGATGAGAATATGTGTAGAACCAACTGGACAGTGCGGAGATAACCTACAAAGACAAAAAAGCCGAAGCAAACTGAGAGGGAAATCGCTTACCAGCGTGACCGAAGATGAAATGCACGCTCTGGTATACCTTCCTCGTGGCTGTAGATTCTCATTTTCTTGAGAAAGGCTGAGAAAGCGGAAACGAAGAACGATAGTCCAGGTAAATGGAACAGTAAGGAAAATAATGTGACTTAAAACAAGAATCCTGAAACCCTAATACCGAAAATCGATACGTGTAATTCAGATCTATGGTTAGAGGGAGGGTATGGAATTTGGAAACCTAAAAATTAATGGTAGAGTACTTAAAGAAATCTCGAGAGGGATTGTAGAAATCAGGTTGATGGGATAACGTAGTACCCTTCCTGTCTTATTTCATTATATTAGACCACAGGTTGAGTGCCAAATAGGCAGAGTACTTTTACGATCTGAATCTTGTATGGCTAGAGTAACCCTTATGCATTAGAAGTCCAACTGTTAATGCTACGTGTCAAACAATCATAGTAACCGTGTTCAAAAGTAGTACGAGAGATTTGGAAAAGAAATTTGAGCCGGAACAAGCGAGAACGCTATCATGGAGATTTAAAATTGCATTAATAAGAGACGGGACGGATAAGATGTCTATAATACAAGGTACCAACATAGTAACGTGAAATTTTACAAAAGTACTGACATGAGGTAGCTAGCTGTCAAAAAAAGAAAAAGAAAAATTTGTGAGAGGTCAATGGGGTTTTAACCGTAGGCGTAAGAGACACGACCGTGGCTAGCCTATAACATGCTTCAATAGTCGTAACGACTAAGGGTTAGTCTTTAGACTTCACCCTCCCATGGTAATTACAAAAGTATAAGCATAATAAGATTTATACCATATACCATGAAATCATAAATATATATATATATATATATATATATATATATATATATATATAATAGGTTGAAATTAAAACATATTACTTATGGTTATTTTATAGCCTTTGGAATTTATTTATGTTAATCCCATTTAAGTGAAGTGGCATATTCGTGAACCTATAAGTTTAGGAAAAGTTATAGAGTGGAAATGTTATTGAAAACCAGCATTGTGGGACAAGTAAAATGCAACAGGTAGGGATGCTAATAGTTATATAAAATAAATAAATAAATTTGGGTAAAAGAGAGAGACATTACAAATAATTTTGTCTCAGGGAGGATGAATGCTTGAGTAGTTGAGAGAATCTCTATCGTGGAGTGTAAAAGGGTTTGGGGTCAAATTTTTTTATTTTTTTTACAATATGGAACTTAATAAAGACAGAGAGTTTATAGTTTTTTTTTCATTTTTTTAATTCATATTAAATGAAGCATCTTGTGGGTATTTAAGGAATTTATTTCCATTATTTAAGAAATTAGTTTTCACCATTTAGTTTTTATTTTAATTATGTGAGCATTGTATTAATAATTCTCTAACAAAACAAATTATTATATTCTTTTTTAGAAGAGAGGTGGACATGTTAATAGGTGGATATTGAGTTTTGTTAATAGATAATACAATGAGTAAATTGATGATTCAATGATGAGATGTGAGAAGTATAAGGTAATTATAAATAAAAAATAAAAACATATTCCATCTATTTTCTATCTCTTTTTGTCCCTTGATATTTGAAATATAATTGCCTTACTTTTTATGGAATTAGTTTTCTCTAACTAAATAATGTGACTACTTTTAATTTAATATTTTTTGCAACAATTGAAGTAATTAATAATCATTATATATTATTGATAATGTATAGTTTATGGATTAATAAACACACATTAAAACACAGTAAAACAAATTGTGTTTGAATGGTTGTTTCTTAATACATAAACCATATATTATAAATAATATATAATGATTATTAAAAAATATGCACACAATATGTTTACTTAAAATGTTGCAAGAAAATGCTAAAATTAGAGTAGTCACATTAGTTAGTTAGAGAAAAGTAACTCCATAAAAAGTAAGACAATTATATTTCAAATAAGAATGGGCAAAAGGAGACAAAGAAGAGATAGAATAAGACTTTATTTTTTATTTATAATTACCTCGCAGCTCTCACTTCTCATCATTGCATCATCTCTTAACTCATTGTATTATCTATTAACAAAAATCCATACCCACTAATTAACATGCCCCCTGTCATCTAAAAAAATAATGTAATAATTTATTTTGTTAGAGAATTATTAATACAATACTCATATAATTAAATTGAAAACTAAATTCTTGAAATGAATCTCTACATGATAGAAATGAATTCCCTTTTTATGGACTAAAATATGATTGTCTCACTTTTTATGGAATTATTTTTCTCTAACTAATTAATATGACTATTCTAAGTTAAGCATTTTCTTGCAACATTTGAAGTAAACATATTCTCTGCATATATTTTAAAAATCATTATATATTATTTATAATGTATGGTTTATCTATTAATAAACAAACATTCAAACACAATAAAACAAATAATTACTTGTTCACGAGAATCACCATTTTTTTATATTTTTAAATTCTCTATCAATAGTCTGAAGATGAGATTTGCTCTAAGAGTATAAAGTGTGCCTCGACTATGAATCAATATGAATCAAACTTACAATAACTTAACACTATTTTTTTACTCTAAATTTATCTTTAAAATAATTTATTAATTTTAACAAAATAAAATACAAAATCATAAATAAACAAAATTGTAAACAATGCAATATGATTTTTTTTATTTTCTTTTTAAACTTGATCATTTTCCTCATAGAGATTTTCATAAATTAAATTTCTGATTAATGGTACATAAATTTATTAGGATAAATATTAAATCAAATACTAATATGTTAAGGTCAAAAATTACCCATACTATTATATAAAACATTTATGATAAAGGAAAATAAAATTTAACTTATAAATTTTGATTCATTTTAGAGTTAACTATGTAGAACACAAATTATGATTAAAAAATATACATAACTAATTATAATTAAAATATATATATATCACACCCGGATCTCATTATGAGGTAGAAGCTTTGGACATGAAGCTACATTTGGTGGTTAATGGGAACTTTTTACGCTGAAGCTTATTTTTTAAATAAATTTTTTTCTTTGTAAGAGGGAGTTTGCTTTACTTTTCTCTGTCATAAACCATTTCGAGTAATAAAACCAAATAGTGTTTCCTTAATATTCATCTTGGCATACTTTATTTGGGGAAGATAGTCATCTAATAGTGCTATCTTAAATTCAAGATGTGAATTTGTTCGCAGAGCAACAAAGTAAGGTCAAATTACAGCATGAAAGATAACTGTAATTTGAAGGTAGCAAATTTTAAGGATAGCATGCTTTAAGGGTAAGGGTATAAGGTGTGTTTGGGCTATGAATCAATATGAATCAAACTTGCAATAACTTAACTCTTTTTTATTCTAAATTTATCTTTAAAATAATTTATTAATTTTAACAAAATAGAAATACAAAATCATAAATAAAAAAATTGTAAACAATGCTATAGGGTTTTTTAAACTTAATCTTTTTAGTCATATAGATTTTCATAAAATAAATTTTTAATTAATGATACATAAATTTATTAAGATAAACATTAAATCAAATACTAATATGTTAATGTCCAATATTGATTATTAATAAGAAAAATTACCTAAATTGTTATACAAAACATTTATGAAAAAAGAAAATAAAATTTAATTTATAGATTTTGTAAATTTATTTAATTTCATTTCTTTTAGAGTTGAACTCTTTGGAACACAAACTATGATTAAAAGATATACATAACTAATTATAATTAAAATATATATATAGCGAATAAGAGGCAGATATGAATCTCATTACCAGGTAAAAGCTTAGGACATGAATCTACATTTTGTGGTTAATGAGAACTTATTAACCTAAAGCTTATTTTTTAAATAAGTGTTCTTCAGCATAATTAATACAGCTATTCACCAAATCATCATCTGCTGAGCAATATTTGTAAGATGGAGTTGGCTTTACTTTCCTCCGTTGAAACCATTTAACTGTAATAAAACCAAATAAGGTTTCCTTAATCTTCATCTTAGCATACTTTATTCTTTATTGGGGAAGGTAGTCACCTAATAGTGCTATCTTTAATTCTAGATGTGAATTTGTTCGCAGAAGATGATGGGAAATGTGTAACACCCCCAATTCATGGGATTGCATTTTAAAGTTAGATACTTGAACTTTACATCCTAAGGGGACTGGACCCCAAAGGATAATTATTTTGTAAATGTAATTAAACATTTAATTAAGGAAATGAATAAATTATTGTGGTGCAAATTGACCAAAAATGAGATGATGAGATCACTTGCTAAATCTGTGAGGATGGATGAGGCAAATATTTACATACAATCTTTCAAAGAATCTTTGGAAGATAGTAGTTTCAACTAAATGATTTTGAGGAAAATCTGAATCCAATGAAGAGGAGGTAGTTGGGAAGAGGTTAAAAAATTTGGAAGAGCCAGGGAAAAGCATAAAGCTTGACTTTAAGAATCCCTAGAGTGGGAAGCTAGACAGCAGGAAGAAAAAGAAAGCATCACAAGTTGAGCAGCAGGTAGAAGCAGGGCTTTGGGGAACAGCCAGCTGACAAATCATCTTGTGAGATTAGAGGTACATGTGCTATAGGAGGTAGTCTATTTCCGGGGGTGAGTTCTGGGAGACAGAAGAACTCTAAGGTTGGGAGGTTGGTCTAAATGCACTAGTGGTATGTCTCTGAGAAAAATTGTTTTCTTGTTTATTATGGTATGAATTGGCTACATATAAAAAACAAAAAAACAAAATAAAATTTGTCTCTAATGAGAGATTCATTAGTCTACATTTAATCAGAAGGTAATAACCAGTAAAACCTCGTCATCCTATATAGTTGTAGAGGAAAAAACTGTAGTGGACTTCCACAAATAATGTTTAAACCTGTGGTTGGGTTAAATTCGAGGAACCTTGTTCTTTCGAAAAACTTGTGAATTTGTTTTTGACCGTCGCTTCCTAGCATAATTTTTGTATAATGCTTACTATAGAGAGAAATAAATAAAAATCACTATAGTATACCGTAACCATAAAGGTGATATAAATTAAAACTTATACGGCTTATGAAAGAACAGAGGAGATTCAACAACTGGATCTCAAGTTCTAGCTAAGAAATTCTTGTTATAATCTCAAAAAATTTAATAGTTTAATCAATCAAAGCAGTATGAGTCACTTTTCCTAGGGGAGGAAAGGAGTACCTATTTATAAGAAACATGTGGTAGAGACTATGATCTCCGAAACTACTCTAATATCATAACACCGAGATTGATTCCATATAAGGTCATAATTATGATAAATAGAGAACTACAGATAAAGAGTAACTATTCCAACAAGATGTACAATACCTTTATATAAACACTATTTCCATTTATCAAGAGAAAAAAAGGAATGGTCCAAAGCCCATAACCAAACTCTTCAAAAACATTTATTACTATGTACACAGTAGACAAGAGTTGGGTAACTGGATATAACAAAATTTAGAGAAGAAACTACACAGAAAGTTATGCACAATTCTGGAAAGAGAATATAATTTCTAGACTTCCAAAAAATTAACCTATGTTTAGAGAAGAAAAAATGGACTCATATATTCCAGCCATGCCATCTACTTAGACAAGTTCCAAAAATGAACATGAACAGAGAAATCACATTTGACCTAATAAGATTAATATATAAATAGACAGAGAGAAATTATATAAAATCTTCTTGAAAAATTCCCGATGGACCTGAACCATAATAGTAACACAACATCCTTGTTCCTGCCGGCGAACATGCTAAACAAAGTCAAAATTCATGGAATATATATATATAAAAAAATAAATTACACACGATTTATACATTCTGCATGATACTGGTATAGTATATTAAATTTAGCAGCATAGAAATATATATATATATGTCCCAAAAATGTCAAAATACATAAGGAGCTCAATGTCAGTGTAATTTTGTGGCACCCCTATTTCAATGCAACTCACTATAAACAAGCGCTCTTCCTGCGCAACAACATAGGAGGTCGAGCCATATCTCGACGCCCATGAAAACGACGTTAGTCAGAGAGGAGAAACAACCCCATAAGAATACCGACTGATGGTCAAGAGGTTCACGTTAGCAACCCTAAATATTGAAAATATTACGTGCCGTGTTTACAAACTTGTCGTAACCATTCGTTTACCTCGTAACGACAAATGCAACCAAAACAAAAAGGGAATTAGTCAACTTGTACAGCGTAGGGAAGCGAGTGAAGGACGAAATAATAATGCGGTTAAACCATACCTCGTGAACGTAAGGTCCGTATACGTAGATCCCCGAAAATTTGTATACAGAGAGGTATTAATACACAATATATTCGTAATGAGGAGGAGGCTACAATTCTAAAACAGACGAGAAGCACAAGAAATTACCCTACATGAAAATCCACAAAATGGTAGACGTCCATTTGGCAGGATGCGAAGCCCACTACACCGTAGGCATAAAACGAATGAGTATCATCCTATGAACCCGCAAGAGTAGGGGCTGACGATAATCCCCGAAAAGCGAAACTCAATCAAAATCGCGCCGAGAGTATGACTCGTATAGCTCGAAACAAGAGGCATATCCTTTACTAAGGATTGAATGCATACTCGTGAATCCGCAGTATGACCGTAGTCAACAACGTCCCGAAATCATTTACAAACAATAAGGAATTGAACGCTTGAGGTAATTACCTGAGACCTCAAGTGGATAAACTCACCACTCATGGTTTTCTCGGCACAGAGAATTCACAACCTCGCAAAAGTCTCGTGCATGAGAGATGCACCACGAATTGCAAAATGCGTAAACCCGACTGCCTACCCGAAGACTTATATAATTCTTCATTAACCACCTTAACCCTAACCAGGAACGATCACCATCGTCCACTCTGCGTAATCGTGGAAGCTGCCACGGATCAAGAGTAGCCCGTGGTAATTTAAGACTCGTATCGCATTAATGGAGTATAAATCTGAATTCAAGTCGATATTTCAGCATTCGTGTTGGTATGGTTATTGTACATCCCGCGTGTCGAGCCAGATATTTCGACGTGGACTCACTCGTACAAGCGAGTGGAGGGGCTGAACAACTACACAAACTATCCTTAATTTCATGATTATTCAGGACGCTTCCACGTGGACACAAGACCACGCGCGATACACATAACAACTAAAATCCATTTTGACCATACGCCTTACGTGTATATTGATTTCAATTCACAAGATAACATCCGAAGTCGATTTGGAAATCTTATGTAACGTGATGTGTGTTATGTCAACCAAAGATATATGGGGGTTAATAAGTAAACGAGGAACACAATCAATTCCCAATACTATGTCGAATCATACAAACATAAAAAACGAAATCATTTCCCTCAAGGCTATACCAAAACACATGGCGGAGAGATCGTACTATGGTGTCGAAAGGTCGGGATCCGTTGATCCAAGGATCATTTAATTTATGTTTGATTATACGTGCCATATAGAATTTACTATTATATTCAACAATTCGATCAATGAAATAGATGACCCTTAAGACAAAGGTGAATTTGCAAGGGTATGCGAGAGTGTGTAAAGGTCAAAGACATGAAAATTATGTTCACCCTTGAGATGCAATTAATGATAATGTAAGAAGTTAGAGTAGAGGATTTTTAATCAAGACAAGATATGATGATGAAAAGCATCATGATAAAAAGGTGAAATGTCATAATAAATCTATACTTACAAGTCTGAGTTCATGAAGAAAATTTTTTTGTTGGGTGTGAAATTTGGAGGTGTGACAAAATGGGAATAAATCTTGAATTTTAGTAATTAATTTTCAAGAGTTAGAATATAATATATTAGCATGAGCTTATGCTTGTGGAATAGGGCTTTTGTGTGGCTCACATGTTAATTTAAACTTAAAATCAAATAAAAACCCAATTTATAAAGCTATGCAGCCGAGGTTACTTATATTATTATTTTTAATTAGAGATAGATAAAATTGTTTTTTTATTTTAATTATTGGTTTTAAAGTAATTATGTCTATATTTTAATTTAAATGTAGTAATATTTAACTTAATATGTAGTAACAATTTTCACATTATAATTTTTTGTCTATAATATTAAAAATTGTGATTTTCATTAGGTAACATATCACATTTTTAACCCACTAAAATTTAAATATGCTATTGTGCTACGGCTTAGATATATATGATAATAAAATTTGTTTTGCAATCAATATGACTGTAATTTACATCTGCAATTAATATTTGCATTCTTCTATTCTCTAGTTGCATGCATCATTGAGTGTGAGCATCAAAACATAGATGGTCTGAGTTTTACATACCTCCCAATTTCAAAATATAGATGGCCTGAGTTTTACATACCTCCCAATTTCTATTGAGACTCATTGAAATAATTTAATGGGAGGCCTTGCCAATATATGGCACCGAACCTGTGGATCAACAAGCTCCCTCACCTAGTCAATTCATTAAATACCATTCAATGTAAGTGAAATTTAGAAATTTTTAAATATTGAAAAAACCAAGGAACAAAAATTCAGAGCACCTTGATATCAAATTGAAAATTGTGAAGAAACAACACACTTGCACAACATGTTTATCAATTGAAACTTGCAGCATGTCATCTATTCTTTTTAAATAAGTTTCCCTTCTTTTTGTAATGAATTTGTTTTGTGGAATTTGAATGAGAGCCATTTTAATTAAACAAAAGTATATTAAATAAAGAATATGGAACATGATGGCACAACCATGTCCAATGGTGGTGCTCCATGGCACTCCATTGTATGTCATCATTTTACTTGTAAATTACATAATTAAATTGTAAGTCACAGTATGTAACGTACAATTATTAAAATATAAAAAATATTATTAAAACAATAAATAATGATTAAAATATTAAAACAACTATTTAGCAAGATAAATAACATAATAATTATATAATACCAAGAAAAAATAACACATTGACGTATTATTCTATTCTTAAATAACAATAAATTCTATATCATTAATGGTGAATGAACCATTTCTCGTTTCAGAATGTGAAGGAATGAAAATCAACATGTGGCTATATAAGACATTTCATAGTTTTATCATCTAGCTATATGACATGTTTCGTAGTTTTATGGTGGTTCAAATAGTGGAAGCCTTTTTTTGACATTTCATAAAGCCACGACTTCAATGATGTGAATTTAATTAGCATTAATGTTCATATGTGGTCAATAGTTGATGGCACAATAAAATTTTAATTATAGTTATAATTTGGTAAAAAATGTATTTAAGCCGGGTTTAATCACTTGATTTAGATATGCAAGGGATTTAAGTTCATCAATATTATCCATTGATGTAGTGGCAACCACGAAAATATTCTGAAATTTGTGATTAACAAAATGATTAAAGTTGCAATTTCCAACATGGGGATACCTATCGGCTTAAAAATATTCTTAAAAATACATAATATATATATATATATATATATATATATATATATATATATATATATATATATATATATATATATATATATATATATATATATGTATTTAGAGAGAGAGAGTCTAAATTTCTTTTCTATTTAGAGACTATTTTGTTTTCATTTAAAGATGGACTGACATAATTATAAATCGCCTTTACACTAGTTTGTAAACCCAATATAGACACATTTTAACCATGGATCTACCAAAAACCTAGAGTGATGAAATCTCAAACTTGAAAAAATATTTACACGTTAATTAATCCATTTTATTTCTTTGTAAATATGTGATTATTATAAATTTATAATGATAATTTTTCATTGTTTAAATTGTATATTTTGATATTTGATCATTATTGATATTTTATATTAAAAATTGAATGAGTTAGACATTTTCCTTTTATTAAAAAGTAACTACTCTAATTTACCTTTAATTACTTTTTCCCTTCTAGCTAAGGTTAACATTAATACACACATATGTATACACACTCTTGGTGTAGAGAGGGAAAGGTCATACTGAAATATATTAGTTAATATGAATATTAAAACAATTTATTCAAGTTCTATATTGAGATATTTATAATAGAAATATAATTATTTTTTAATTATTTTCTCTCTAAATTATATTATTTAAGATAGATATAGAAATATTTTATTTATTACTTGAAGGGTGAAAGTGAAATATGAACATTTAATTTAATTGTTTTGTAATATATTTTTAATTCTTAATTTATATGGTTATTTAATTTTTGTGTTTTTGTTTGTCCCACATGAATAAAATTATTTTATTATGTTTTTGAGAACACGACATACTTACACATGTCACTTACACTGAATTGTAGAATGAGCCTCTTGGCTCAATAAACCTATAGTGATAGTTTTTCATTGTTTAAATTGTATATTTTGATATTTGATCATTATTGATATTTTACATTAAAAATTCAATGAGTTAGACTTTTTTTTCTTTTATTAAAAAGTTATTACTTTAATTTAATTTTAATTACTTTTTCCTTTTTAGTTAAAGTTAATATTAATACACACAAATATATATACACACTATTTTTGTAGAGAGAGAAAGTTCATACTGAAATATATTAGTTAATATGAACATTAAAAAGTTCATATTGAAATATATTAGTTAATATGAATATTAAAACAATTTATTCAAGTTTTATATTCAAATATTTATAATAGAAATATAATTATTTTTTTAATTATTTTATCTTTCTAAATTATAGTGTTTAAGATAGATATGAAAATATTGTATTTATTACTTGAAAAGTGAAAGTGAAATATCAACCTCTAATTTAATTGTTTTGTAATATATTTTTAATTGTTAGTTTATATGGTTATTTATTTTTTGTTTTTTTATTTAGTTTATATGAAAGAAAATTATTTTATTATGTTTTTATTTTTATTATGTTTTTGAGTACTGACATACTTACACATATCCCTCATACCAGATTGTACAAAAAGCCTCTCTCCTCAACAATCAAAACTCAATCATCATAAAATAGAAACGATGGAACAGTTTCCATTATATCTATTAAAAATATTTTTTATTGACATCATATGAGAGTTGATAATTAATAAGAACGTAAATATTTAAATAAACACAACTACAAACCATTGGGATCTGAAAATTTATTTTCCATGTTGCTCACATAGGCTTAATTGCAAATTTGAGAAATTGCCCTCAATATATCCCTTATATTATTATTCATCTTATTGATCACTATCAGAATTTTAGAAGTCGTGTAAAAAACTAGTCGAATTCTATCTCAGCGACTTGTTTGGAAAGCCGATGTCTTATATTCAATTATCCGAACATATAGACTATTTGATGTTGTAAAATACATGAACATCTAGTATAATGTTTGTCCATATGATTTGAAAATTTCTCTGCCTTGCTTTGTGTTCTCGAACAATATACATGCATCCCAGTTTTGAAAATAAACGGAATAAAAGCAATATCGCTAGTGTAATTTATTGTTGGCTTGGTAATTGATAAATTTTGATGGCATACATAGCATGAAATAAAAACTTGGATATTGAAGACTTTGAGAAAGGTTATCATCCAAATTTGCTTCCTTTACATATGCGACGACCATTCTTGATTTCTTCTCCTTGAAAAGAATCAATGGAACAAATTTGTTGAGATTTTCAGTTTTATTAAAATAGTCAAAAATATCAGTAGGTGACAAAAATTAGGAATTTGTTGCTAGATTAGCTCCAGGTTGTTGGGAGAGAGTTAATGCATCCTAAATTTGATGTGAGAGGATTTATGAGGCAGCTAGATTCTCCTTGCTATAAAACAGGTACTCATACGGATGGTTTTGAGAGTGAGTGTGAGAGTTTGTAATCTCCTGTTTGATTAATAAAGAATTGCCGATGCCTATGTTGTGTGGACGTAGCCCAGATTGGTTGGGTGAACCACGTTAAATCACCGTTTAATTCGTGTATGCTTTTATATGTTGTGTTTGTTCTTGATTTTCTCGTTCATAAGACCGTTAATACAACAAGTGGTATTTGGTATCGTAGCATGTTGGAGGTTGAGCATGTTGGAGGCGTCGTGTGAGCCTGAAGAAGCTGCGTGGAGCGTAGTTTTTTGATGTGTTGCTGGTGCGCACTGCTGCTGGTGCGTTGGGCGTAAACCATTGTCTTTTGGGCGTGGCTGTGGGGCTATGTATGTCCACTGATGTTGGTGCTGTGTGGACCAACTGCGGATGCGTGGAGGTCGTTTTTCCAGATCTGCGTGTTGCTGCAGAAGGAGTGTTTCTGTGCGTGGAGGTAAAACAGTGTTGTGCGTTGAAATTTGACAACGTGGCTTTGAAATCGTTGGTTTATGCAGTCTTTTAAATGCTGGTTTATGCCTTTGAACAAGTCGATATGCAGTTTTAAACACTGGTTTATGCCCTTGAACGAGTCGATTTGAAGTTTTTTTTTAAACGCTGCTATGTGGATTGTAAATGCTGCTATGGTAAATAGATGAAGAAACGCTGAAATAACCCAGATTGTATGTGGATTTGCTGGTGCGTGGTAAACGCTGCCATGGTAAATGCAGCGATTTAAGTTTTTTGATTAAAAAAGTTGATTTGTTTTATAAGGTGAAAATTGATTTGTGATATATCACATATTAAAATCGATTTATTAAAATGGTTTTGAAAAAAATCGATATGTAAAATTCGATGTTATAATATATCGATTTGAGTGGTGAAGGGCATTTAGAATTTGAAAAAGTTTATTTTATGCCATTATATTATAAGGTGAAGGGCATTTATAAATAGTTTTGAATATTGTTTATTTTTTCCATTTGCATATGGTATGAAGTGAAAGGAAATATATTTTTTTTAAAGGGCATTCTTTTAAAAAAGGCATTCTTTATTTGAAAATTGGATTTGGAGATTGTTTGTTTTAAACAAGATGGCGAAAACTCAAAATGCCCGGTTTGAAATTGAGAAGTTCAATGGCAAAAACAACTTCGAGATCTGGAAGGTAAAGATGCATGATCTCCTGGTACAACAAGGCGTGGCAAAAGCGCTGTTAGGGAAAAGCAAAAAGCCTTCTTCCTTGATGGAGGATGAATGGGATGAGTTGGATGACAGAGCTCTGAGCACAATTCGGTTATGTCTGGCAGATGACGTTCTGTTCAACATTGTGTCAGAGAAGACTGCCGCAGGCTTGTGGTCGAAGCTTGAGAAGCTCTACATGACGAAATCCTTGACAAATCGGATTCTCCTGAAGCGACAGCTTTATGGTTTGCGAATGAAGGAAGGTACCTCGATTACTGACCATCTGAATGTTTTCAATACTCTATTAGTACAATTACAAAGTCTAGATGTAAAATTTGATTCAGAGGATAAGGCAATAACTCTATTGTGTTCATTGCCCGAATCGTGGGATCACTTTGTTACTTCCATAAGATTTAGTACTGCAGACATCCTTGAGTTTGACGATGTGGTTGGAGCTTTGTTGTCTGAGGAGACGAGGAAGAGGTCGAATGCAGACACCTCTACATCAGAGGCAATGATGGCCAGAGGTCGCTCAAGAGAGAGACACTCCGGGGGTAAGCATAGAAACTCTCGTTCAAAGTCTAAAGGAAAGAAGACAAAGGTGAAGTGCTGGCATTGTGGGAAAACTGGACACCTGAAGAAGGATTGCTGGAAGCGACAACAATCTTCTAAAGAAGCTTCATCGATAGAGAAGAAGGAAGCAAACACGACAGATACAGGTTCGGCATCTGGTTCAGGTATGAGCGACGAAGTGTTATCAGTTAATTTGTCAAATCATGATCAACATTGGTTGTTAGATTCCGGTGCATCAAACCACATGTGTATTCATAGAGAATGGTTTAAGACGTACAGATCAGTTAATGATGGAGTCGTGTACATGGGTAATGACGTCACATCTAATATTGTGGGAATAGGGAGTATACAGCTGCAAATGTTTGATGGGACAACTAAAATGTTAACTGATGTAAGACATGTACCAGATTTAAGGAAAAATCTAATTTCACTGGGAGCACTTGACACCAATGGATATAAAATTGTAATTCAAGGTGGAGTAATGAAAATTTACAAAGGTATTTTACTAGTATTGAAAGCTAAGAAAGTAGGAAATCTATTTCAGTTAGAAGGAAGAACAGGGTCAGATTTTGTGTCTACTGTGTCTGAACATGACAGTAGTTCCATTCACTTATGGCATCAAAGATTGGGGCATATGAGTGAAAGAGGGTTGAAAATTTTGGCTGATTGCAAGTTACTTCCAAATCTGAAGTCTGGAAAGTTAGATTTCTGTAAGCATTGTCTGTTTGGAAAACAAAGTAAACAAAAGTTTAAAACATGCAAACATACTAGTAAAGGCATACTTGATTATATCCATTCAGATGTTTGGGGACCAGCCCCTACAACCTCATATGGTGGTTCGTCTTATTTTGTATCATTTATTGATGACTTTTCTAGGAAGGTGTGGGTCTACATGTTGAAAAGGAAGTCTGATGTTTTTACAGTTTTCAAGCAGTTTAGAGCATTGGTAGAAAACATCACTGGTAGAACAATAAAATGTTTAAGAACTGACAATGGTGGTGAGTTTACTTCCAAGGAGTTTGACATCTATTGCAAGGATGCAGGGATCGAGAGACATAAGACCACGGTTTATACTCCTCAACAAAATGGAGTTGCTGAACGCATGAACAGGACTCTTCTAGAGAGAGCAAGGAGTATGCTGAGTAACGTCGGGTTGCAAAAGGAGTTGTGGACGGAAGCGGTGGCAACAACTTGTTATGTGATAAACCGATCTCCATCGACGGCGATAGACTGCAAGATTCCGCAAGAGGTATGGAAAGGACACCCTTGTGATTATTCTAAACTCAGAGTGTTTGGTTGTGATGCATATGCTCTAGTGCCTAAACATCAGCGAACTAAATTAGATCCAAAATCAAAAAGGTATATCTTTGTTGGGTATGGTGTTGGAACAAAGGGATATAGATTGTGGGATCCTACTACCCGCAAAATCATCATCAACAGAGATGTAAAGTTTAATGAATCCTCTCTTGTACAGTTAGATGTAGATAGTAAATTGAAACAGGATGATGTATCTGATTTTCAGCACATTCAATTTGACAGCACTTCTAATGATAGTTCAGATTCAAGTCATGAACAGGTTTCAGAATCAGATTATGAACAGGGTTCAGGTTTAGATCATGAACAGGTCTTAGATACTGATCGGCAAGAAGGTCCTACAGATGGTAGTCAGCCAATCGAGGAAGCGCCAGTAACATCCTTAAGGAGGTCGACAAGAATCAAACGGCCACCGAGAAGGTATGATGATTATGTTACTTCAGTTGCATTTACTGCTAATGACGATGAACCTCTGTGCTATCAGGAAGCAATAGAAGGTTCTAAAAGTGACAAGTGGAAAGCAGCCATGAAGGACGAAATGATGGCCTTAAGTAAGAACGGCACATGGGATCTGGTTGAGCTTCCGAAAGACAGGAAAATTGTGGGGTGTAAATGGGTTTTCAAGCTGAAACGGGGTGTGAATGATACGGAAGACAGGTACAAAGCGCGGCTGGTTGCAAAAGGGTTTTCTCAGAAAGCCGGTATTGACTTTCATGAGATTTTTTCACCAATGGTTAAAATTGTTTCAATTAGAATTGTGTTAGCATTAGTGGCTTTGCTTGATTTAGAGTTGCAGCAATTAGATGTTAAGACTGCATTTCTACATGGTGATTTAGATGAGGAAATTTATATGGAACAACCGGAAGGGTTTGTTCAGCATCACAATAAGAAATTTGTCTGCAGGCTCAAGAAGTCATTGTATGGTCTAAAGCAGTCGCCTCGACAGTGGTACAAGAAATTTGATTCTTTCATGTTGAGTCAAAAATATATAAGAAGTGAATATGATCATTGTGTTTACTTTAAGGAGTTAAGTAATGGCATGTTCATTATCTTAGTGTTGTATGTTGACGATATGCTTTTAGCAAGCAAAAGCATTGAAGAAATCAATAGGTTGAAGACTCAGATGGCAAGGACATTTGATATGAAAGATCTAGGAGCAGCAAGACAGATTTTGGGCATGGAGATTTTCAGAGACAGGAGCAATGGTAAGTTGTGGCTATCACAACAAAAGTATATTGAGAAAATACTTGTTAGGTTTGGTATGAACAATGTGAAGCCTGTGTCAGTCCCTTTAGCTTCCCATTTTAAGCTTTCTTCGAGTTTATGTCCTAATACAGATGAAGAAAAGGATTATATGTCTCGAATTCCATATGCCAATGTAGTAGGGTGTTTAATGTATGCGATGGTTTGTACTTGACCAGATATTTCACATGCAGTTGGGGTTGTCAGCAGGTACATGGCAAATCCGGGTAAAGAACACTGGTCAGCAGTGAAATGGGTGCTTCGGTATTTGAGAGGCACAAGTAGTTATTGTATTACTTACAATAAGAGTAGTGAATTTGTTTGCGGATATGTTGATTCCGATTTTGCAGGTGATTTGGATAAGAGAAGGTCAACTTCAGGGTACGTCTTTACTCTTGTAGGTGGAGCTATCAGCTGGATGTCAAAGCTACAGAACATTGTTGCTTTATCCACTACTGAAGCAGAATACATTGCTGCTTCTCATGCTTGCAAAGAGGCGGTTTGGTTGAAAGGTTTGCTTGGTGAGTTTGGTAGGTTACAGGACAACATCAGGTTACTTTGTGATAGTCAAAGTGCAATACATTTGGCTAAGAATCCTGCCTATCATAGTAAATCAAAGCATATTCCAATTAAGTACCATTTTGTAAGACAGGTTATTACTGAAAGGGGAGTCTCTCTTGAAAAGGTGCATACAAAGGAAAACTGTGCAGACATGTTCACGAAACCAGCTTTGTTGGAGAAGCTGCGTTGGTGTTTGGCTTCTCTTGGCTTGCAGAAAAGATAAAATAATAAAGAACAGGGCATCAGGCTAATTGTTGTCAAGGTGGAGATTGTTGAGATTTTCTGTTTTGAATAAAATAGGCAAAAAATCTCAGTGTGTGACAACAATAGGAATTTGTTGCTAGATTAGCTCCAGGTTGTTGGGAGAGAGTTAATGCATCCTAAATTTGATGTGAGAGGATTTATGAGGCAGTTAGATTCTCCTTGCTATAAAACAGGTACCCATACGGATGGTTTGAGAGGGTGTGAGAGTTTGTAATCTCCTGTTTGATTAATAAAGATTGCCGATGCCTATGTAGGTGGACGTAGCCCAGACTGGTTGGGTGAACCACGTAAAATCACTGTGTCATTTGTGTATGCTTTTATATGTTGTGTTTGTCTTTGATTTTCTGCTGCACACTGTTAATACAACAAAATCTTATAGAATAAAAAGCATTGTATCTACATCAAAGGACATTAAAAATGGAATGTTCTACTCTCTAGCGAGTGATAATAAGTAAGATAAATTTGGAAAAAATAATCATCGATGATTTATCAAACATTTTATTAATCTACTCCTTCCCAACACTATTATAGCTTTGATATTAATTGAATTAGTTTTCTCTCACCTCTACAAGAAATGAGACCCTTTACTTATCAAAAAAAGAGACTATATAGAGAATTCTTCACTCTATAAGGCTTGGGCTAAAGTTCATTTTCAACTAAAACATTTTTAAACACGTGTGTAAGGCTTGCACCTGTATACTTTTTCCTTTAATAAATGAGAAAGAGTCTCTTTTATGAGTAAAATATATTGTGGTTAGGAACATAACATTTTAATAAATTCGGGTTTATAATTTAACCTTTTAATAAATAAAGTAATTTATTTATTTTTATTATCTTTTTCCATAAAAAAATGGTTTCTTAATAATTATTGAATCTTACCTAAATTAATAAAATGGATTCCTTTTATCTTTATCCAATCATCTTTCTCTATAATAATTTTATTTTTAATCAAATTTTTATTTAATTATATTTTTAATGATATTTATATTTTATTATTTTGTCTTACAAAATTTTATTACAATATATTATATAATTATTTTCTTCTTTCCTATAAAAATGTATTCACTATGTCCATATTTTAAATTATGTGCATAATATACTTAAAACACTTATTAATAATGCTCCATAAAAACCCATGATTAACCTCTAAATACTCTAGGTCTTAATTTACCCCATAAACATACATTAACTCCCCAGCACCTTAGCCCCATTCCCCTAAGCCTTTAAACCCCTAACCCCCAACCCCTAAACCCTTAAACAATAACCCCTTGTCCCTGAGCCCATAAAGTAATTAAACCCTAACTCCACCTAACCCCTTAATCAACCCTATTGAAAATAATCAAATAATTTTTTAGTCCACATCAAGATGACAACATAGGTCAAACACCTCCCAAAAGAATATAAAATTCATTTACAATAGAGAGACAATACAATTTACAATATAAAGACAAGGTAGTATCACAAAGGTGACAGACTCTTTCATCCCAAGGTGTTTTGGGAAAAGACCAATGCCCGATTTCACTTTGAAGCTCATGAGAATTAGTTCTTATCTTGGAAATATTCATTTTATTCTTAGCATTGGTCGAGACAAAAAAATAATTCTAGTTTTTGAGATTTGGTTTGATCACCTCCTTATAATACCTTTGCTTCCTTTTTCCCTCTCATTCCTTATCGTCCCACAACGTATCCTTAAATTTGGAGGTAATAATATTTTTAAAATTACCCTTATTCTTCAAGTCGATCTCCTCCTTTACCCCCAAAAGGTCTAGCCAAGACTAAGTGTCCTTATGCTAGTCTCGCAGCTAGAGGTGCGGGTTTTGAATTGAGTTAGAAACAATTTTAGGATACCTCTTAGCTTCCATGTTGTATAAATTCTTCTTCTTCATGAGATACCTAATCATAGCCATGGTTTCAATGGAGGAAAGACTAGCTTCAATCAAGAGGATAGGGTAGGGAATATTTCCTTTAATCTTGGGGTTGTAGGTTATATATTTCTTTTGGATCAACTCAATCATCCTCACGAGACCCAAACCTCATATCTATAAAATAGCAAGGGTGGAGGGGAGTCTCAAAAAGGATTTTTTTTTCTTTCTCCATGCTAAGATTAATAACAAATTGTTTTTAGTCCCTTAATAAGCTTTCATCCTCCATTATCATACTCAATGGTATAATTTCATTTAGACTAATGATAGATATGGATTCCAAATATTTTGCATGAAGATACCTTTTCCAAATATTATTATCATAACTAAGTATCATAATTGATCTTTTTGGATTTAATGATCGTGATTGGAATATTATGAGAATACATAGTTCTTTACATCAAAGGTTTCTGAATGAAAATGAATTTGGTTAAAACTCAGTAACATCTTCATAACTTAGTTTCTAAAATGGTCTAGCTTTATTCTTCCTTTAGTCAACCTATTTCCTATTCCTCTTTCTTGGTCATCACAATGCAGATATTTGCTCTAGTGAGCAATTCTAGTTACGATCAAGTATTCACTTGGATTTTTTATGTGGAAAAGTTACTCAATGTAAAGAAGTATTATGAGGGGGAAGGATCTCTTCCTTTGAATTTTATTAGTCTGAGTACAAGAGTGAATGGATAGTGAGGTTTAACTTGACGGATCAATAATCGATGGACTTTTATTAGTAGTCAAATATAGTTTTATTCCAAAATAAGCATGTGTTTTAACTTGTGAATAGTTTAGGCAGGTGTTATAATAGCAGTGCCTGCTTTGGTACATGTGCAGGACATAGAATAGTTTAGACGAGTGTTATAACTCTTGGTGCCTTGGTACCTATGTCTGGACTATACTGGGGTTGCTTATGGTGGTATACATTGAATCGGAAAAAGTTATAGGGTGGGGATTAATGTGTATCTGTGTTGAAGTTGGTGCTTGTGCAATGGCCCAGTACCCATGGAGAACAACTGTTTTGTTGCAGTTGGTGGTTAATGCCGAGTTAGTTGAAGCTGGAACCCATGGTCGACAGTTTTATGCGGTCTTTGGTGGCTATGACGAAAGACAATAACTGGTACCCAGTTTGGACAATGAGTTGATGCTTCTGGTGGCTGCTGTGGAAATTTATAGATCGATGTTTATATAGATGCTAGGAGTGTTTTCGTATATTTCCAAGTCATAATATCTGGCCAAGGTTCAGGTGAAAGGTCGGGGATCCATTCTGTCTTCCAGGAATTTTAGGGTGAATCACTTGTTTTATATCGATGGGATAAACTTATCTGATTTGATAGAAATTGGCCTGTCGAATCTCATGCTTCTGATGACACTTATGATTCTTAGTTCCACTTATCATGTCCACTACTTTGATTGTTGATGCTGTCGGTGAAAAATCGTCCTCATCTTCAGCATCCCAATCCGTTTCTTCTGATTCAGCCCAATATTCAGGTGGTTTTTTTCAATCCTGGTCTCATCTCAGAACCAAATTGATCATTTACTTCTCTCTATCTAGACCATGCAAAAGTTTCAGCATCAGGCTACGCAAACAATGGTGGACTTTTCCGGGATGCTGGTGTTGCTGCTGTGCTCATTCATAAAAGCGCCTTCATTGTTCTGGTTTTTCCGATAGTTTCTTCCATTGTTCCTGGCCACGCCTCTGTTGGGGATTTTGAAATTCGACCCGTTGAATCGTAGGATTAATTACCTTATCTATTCCGACCTAAATTCTGTCCTTTCGGCAGAATACTTATTGCTTATATTAGAACTGAGTAGATTATCTCTGAAGTCTCCTGCAGTCACAGATTTGGTCTGACCTAGATTTATTTGGAATACTAATTCCCTTTAAGATAAGAACAGGTACGCATCCTTGGGATGTCAAATGCATGATTTTTTGGAGGCGGAGTTTTAATCATTCCTACGGTTCTCCCTCTTCGAGGCCTTATCTGACGTATTCCCCTCAAAAAGTATGCCTATTCTACTGACAAGCAAGCGATCACCATTCAGGGATTGTCAGTTTGACATCACTCCCATCATTTATCCAGCTCTTTCTTTCTCACATTCCGCTATCCAAAGGTCCTGTTCTAGTACACGTTTCTTTTCTTATAGAATTCACATGCTTATCTGATCCCTGACATTATATCTCTTCTTTGGTATTTCTTTCTCTCCATATTCATGCATGGCTAGCTGTGCACCTGTCCTTCTGGGTATGTGCCAACTAACACAAACATACGGTGACGGCTACTGATATCTTTCTTTTCATATGGTTTCGATGGCGGGACCTCAGATTGCTAATAACTCTCCTCCTTTGCACGATGAGGTAGACGATTATATTATCAAACAAGATTTTATTGGCTCTGCTCCGGATGTGCATCGTTCTATTGCTGGTTGCTCTCATCAGAGGCGTCGTGGCCGTCACAGGAGACGGAAATCTTGCTACAAACACAACATGGAAATAAAGGAAGTAAAGTTAGATTTTGATGATCTCTGCAAGCGGGTGTCGAGCTTGGAGAAGCGGGAGGTTATTGGTAGATGGATTTTTCCGGAGAATGGCGAAGTTGACACGGCTTCTTGGATTAAAAAGCAATGGAAGTCCATTTTGGGATATACTCCAATTGTTAGTATTCTTATTAATGGATGGTTTAGTGTTCATTTTATGGATGTCAAGGATTTCCATAAGATCACCTGTCGCACCTGGGTTCGGGGACGTAGTTTTTTACGGCTTATCCCCTGGTATGTTGGATTTAACCCCATGATGGAGGCGCCCCGCAACCGTATCATCTGGGTAAAGCTTCCGGGGCTTCCCCTGGAATTCTGGACTATGAAGGCACTTAAGACGATTGGCAACTCCATCGGCTCCACGAAATATGTAGACCGGGCATTATTGGTGCAAGCGATAAAAAAATTGCCTGGATTCTGGTTGAATTAGAGTACACAGGTGGTCTCCCCGGGGACATTGATCTGGTATGGGGCAACAGAAAGCATCGCCAGCGCATTGACTTCTGGGGTATCCCCTTCCGGTGTCTTATATGCCATCGTATTGGTCATCTCAGGAAGAACTGCCCTTATAGACTTCGCATGCGCCACGCGGACGATTCTCATATCAGAAGACCCGACAAGAAAAAAATCAATAGCTCTGGTTCTGCTCCCGACGGTTGTAAGGGTAATTCTGTTTCTCATATTCCTGATGATGATGTTTTTTACACTGATTTTGATCATTCCGATGGTATATCCAATGATTTCCGTGTCTTTCCTCCTGAGTCTAATCACACTTCTCAATCTGAATCTCTGCCATTAGATAGTCCATCTTACCCGGAAGTAAACTTACCTTCTGCATCTACACTTTATCCTTCAGCGAATTATAAGGAGACAGATGGCCCTGTAGCTCCCACATTTGCCTACGTTGATGATTTTCTCAAAGGCCTGCCTCTTAATTCTACATCTAATGCCCGGTCGATGGAGGACCCCCCTCTCGACCCTTTGTCGAATTTCCACGTGGGTGAATCCTCAGCTCCTCCTCTTAGCTCGACCTGTAGCCCCCATACTACTGTTGATATACCACCCCTATCAAATGAGACATCTACGGATTCCCCTAGGAATACGTTTGATTCTGATCTAGAGGCTATACTGGCGAATCCTAATATTGATATTGCGGCCCTCACTGTCTTTGATAGACCCCCTTTATCATCCGGTAACATATCTACTTTCGCCAGAAGTACATCAAAAGGGGCTAGCAGACTTTCGAAGGGAAAATTCAAAGCCATTTCTCTGTTTTCTGATCTGGATGATAATCTTACTGAAATTCCTATTTCCATTAGTGAGGGTCCTCTTGATGAATCCCGGGCGCTTAGAGCACGCCACCCGGAGCCTGAATCTAGATGAATCACATCATTTCTATGAACATTCGGGGGTTGGGTGATGCCCCCAAAGCTCATTGCCTACCAGAGATTTTGATGTCGGGTGATCCTATTATTTTTCTTGCTCAAGAAACTTTATGCGACAGGGACAGAGCTATTAAGTATTTTCTCAGTATTAAGATTGGATGGAAAGCTGCTGCAGTTGATGCTGCTGGCCATTCGGGTGGTCTTATTGCGGTTTGGAATCCGGCTTTGGCCACTTTTAAGGCATTCAGGTTTTTTGGGGGTATATTACTAGCCGGCCACCTTCGGGGTTTTGTGGATACTGTCTATGTCATCAATTTATATGCTCCCTTTCGCAACAGGCTGTTTTTTTGGAATCGGATGGCGGATTCGGGTCTTCTTGCATTGCATAATCTCATATTAATGGGCGATTTTAATTCCACATTGAGACCTGATGAAGTATGGGGTCCAAGTGCTCGATTTGATCCTTTTTCTTCATATTTATGTGATTTGCTATATGGTTTTAATATGACTGATATTCGCCCTCTTCCTATGCTGCCTACTTGGACAAACAAGCGGTCAAATGACCAGTTCATCGCCAAAAGGTTGGACAGAGCTATGGTCCATATTAGCCTTGTGGACAGATGGTGTATGCTGCGCTCTGATATTATTATTTCAAATGTTTCTGATCATATGGCCATTCGGCTATCGTGGAAATCTGATGCTGTGGTTCATGGAAGACCTTTCAAGTTTAATAGGATTTGGCTGGATGACGCGAGTTATTCAAATTTGGTTCACAAGATATGGCTTCGACATGATGAGGATGATGGCCTAACGGGATGGGACCGCTTCTTTAATAAGCTCCAATGCATCAAGAATGCCACAAAAGAATGGGAGATTAAGAAAAAGCGCGATCTCAAATCGGAGCTCTCCGAGATATCGGCTAAAATGGAGGACTTATTTTCTTCTTTTGTGACTAGGCCTCCTGATGATGATGCACTTAGACTTCTACAGGATCTTGGTTTGAGAAAGCGGGAGATATTGCACATTGAGGAAGTTTCTTGGCGGCTGAAAAGTAGGATGTTATGGTTGAAGGAAGGTGACCTTAACACTCGTTATTTCCATAAAGCTGCCAATGCTCGTCGCAATCAGAACGCTATATGGCGCATCAGAAGGGAGAATGGTGACTATGTTTACTCCACTGCGGATATCCAGGACGAGGCCTTTTCATATTTTTCAAAGTTTTATTCGGGTGACCCGGCTACGGATGTGTCGAATCAAGCCTGGGTGCTCGATCAGTTCCCCAGGTTCTTTGGTGCGGATGATATCTCTATCATTGATCAGGTCATTTCCCGGAATGAAGCTCTGATGGTCCTGAAGTCTTTCTCACGTGACAAGTGCCCGGGGCCCGATGGCTGGCCCTCCGAATTCTTTGTCCATTTTTTTGATCTGATGGGTGACGAGATCATTGATGTGCTCGAACTCTTTAGATGCAGAGGATTCATGCCAGCTAATCTGAATTCCTCCTTCATTGCTCTTATTCCAAAAATTTCCGAGCCATAGAATTTTTCCGATTTCCGTCCTATTGCCTTGTGTAATCTGCTGTATAAGTTATCCTCAAAAATTATTGCAAACCGCATCAAAGCTGTCCTATCTTCATGCATTTCAAAGGAACAATTTGGTTTTTTAAATGGCAGATCAATTCATGATGCGATTTCTATAGCTCAGGAGGTCGCCCATTCTATGCACTCTGCAAAACAAGAGGCTCTTATTATGAAGGTGGACCTGCTCAAAGCCTATGATTCAGTCGACTGGTCTTTCATCTGGTCTTTGCTGCTTAAGATTGGCTTACCTATTTGGATTATTCGATGGATTATGGCCTGTGTCTCCAATGTCAGATTTGCAGTCATTGTTAATGGACTGCCATCTCGTTTCTTTAAAGCTGGTAGGGGATTGCGTCAGGGGTGCGCTCTCTCTCCCCTTATTTTCATTATTGTCATGGACGGGTTTAGCAGGCTTATGCACTTTGCCGAACAGCGTGGATTTATTAAAGGTTTCGCTTTCTCAAACTCTGTCTCTACTTCTCATTCCTTATTTGTGGATGACTTATTGCTATTCGGTTATTTACGGAGGAACCACTGGTTCTTTATTCACATAATGTTTTCGCGCTTTAAAAGTGCTACTGGTTTAGGCCTAAATAGCAGTAAGTCTTTCCTTCTTTTTGAATATGGAGACATTCAGGAGATTTCTTTTATTGCCGATTTCATGGGTGTTTGTACGCGCCATATATCAGATGGGTTCAAATATTTGGGTTTTTATATAAAACCTTGTGGATACAAGAACAGAGACTGGCTTTGGATCCTTGACAGGTTACGGGACAGGATACAATGATGGACTCATCGATGGTTATCGATGGGGGGTAGGTACATTCTAATCCAGTTAGTATTATCTCAGATGATAGTTTTCTGGGCTCATCTTCTTTTCATCCCTGCAGGCATTATTTCCAAAATAAATAGCATCATTTCACACTTTCTTTGGAGCGGAGCCAAATTGCAGGGGAAATATCATCTATGTAGTATGGTGGACATTTGCAGGCCAAAAGAATCGGATGGCTGGGGTATCTTGGACTCACAAGTTTTTAATAGTGCCCTGTTGACAAAATCTTTTTGGCGAGCCATTTCATACCCGGGATTGTGGAATGACATCATTAAAACCAAATATTTTCAGGGGGATGTCCTGCTTCAAATTAGCTGCAACACTCTTACCTTTCCTCGTTTCATATCATGTATCTGGCGCAGCTTCAGGAAAATCTTTCCTCTTATTTCCCCACACCTCAGATGGAATTTTAGGGATGGTAGTCTCATTCCCATTGGCGCCACCACTCTTCTTCAGCTACCTCCTGATGGAGGACCTTCACAAAATCTTATTCATGCTCTTTCTATCCGTGGGATTATTTTCTATTCTCAGATAATTCATCAGTGGTCACATTCTGCGCCCATTTTCAAATCGGCAGTCCAACTCGGTCTGGAGGGTGTTGTGATCGAAGATTGGAATCGCTTTCGGGATACACTGCGTCAAGCCGGGTTAAGTTACGCTACAGGGGGTGATTTTCTACTATGGGAAGGGACGTTGAGAAATGGATCATTGATTGTCAAAGATGTCTACCAGAGATTTTATAATTTTTCTCACATGATGCCGGGTCCAAGTGTTTTTCATTCCTTTTGGAAAAGGAATATTCCAATTAAAATAACTATATTCGGCTGGCTTACTTGGAAGGGACGTATCCTCACATGGGATAATTTGAGGAAGCGGGGTCAACATGGCCCGGGGTGGTGTGTTTTCTGTTTTGCTGATGATGAATCTATATCTCATTTGTTCTTTACATGTCCTTCAGTGATTAATATATGGAGATTATTCAGCTCTTTTCTTATGGATCCTTTATGGTTACCGGTGGATTTCTTGTCTGCGGCTTTGGAGTGGGATCAGTTGCGCTGTCAGTATCGATCGCTCCCATTTTTCTTCATTTGGGAGATCTGGTTGGCTAGAAACAGGAAAAATTTTGACCAGATTCCGATCCAACCTCAAAAGATCTTTATTGCCATTAAATCTTGGATGGACGCAACTCCCACTACCATTCCCGTGATGATTGATGGATCCCGGCGTATAAGACCTCATGATATTTCCCTGCCTGCTGTTTACTTCGATGGCACTGCTGCTGATGGCACTACCGGTTGCGGGGCATGGATTAAGATCTCAGGACACGAACGATATCATATTTCATGGAATGGTGGTCCTGGATCCAATAATAAAGCTGAAATTATGGCTTTGTGGGGGGCGTTGTATGTTGCCTATGATCTTCAGATTATGGTGGCTAACATCTTTGGGGACTCCAAACTGGTGATTGGATGGATTTCAAACGAATCTCGTTTTGAAACTCCGCATCTACAAGGTTGGGTTGATAGGACCAGGCGGCTCTGGAACCTTTTGGACTGTCCCCCTATCTACCATATTTTTCGCGAAAACAATACTAGGGCGGACAAGTTGTCCAAAGGGGGTCTCATGGAGGATTTCGGCCTTATTATTGTCTCCCATTTTTTAAATGGTGCTCAGAATGGGGTGACACACATCCAGCTTCCTTAATCCTTGTTATTTATATCTCTGTCTCGGGTCCGATATCTTTTGTTGACGGATGATCATTTTTTGTGCTTTGATTAAAATGACAGATCATATGTCCATTTTTTGTGCATCATACGGGGAAGGTATTGCTTTCTGAAGGATCTGCGCCCTTTTCTATATTTTAATGCAAGCGAGCGTGTCAAGCGAGCGTGTTTATAAGTTTTGTTGCTGTTTTCACACATATTGACAGCTATGTTTCCGGCTGATCGGTTCTCATGCTTTATCTTATTTACATCATCCGATTGGCTTCAACACCTTTTCTTCTGATCATGCAAACAGGTTCCATATACAGGTGATTGTATCAAGCGAGCGTGATGGATATTCAAGCGAGCGTGCAATATTTATTTTCACAATGCCCATTTGCGCTGCTGGCCGTTTTTATATGCATACCCTTATTATATCTTTTTGGTCTACAATATTATCATTTTTTGCTTGATCTGGAGCATCCTTTTCTAATTTGTAAATCTACTTCTGATGTTCTGGACTATCTCTTTCTTTTTGTAATCTCATATGGCTGTTGATTTCATAGGTGGTTTATATTAGCATCTGGGTTGGATCATGACCCGTTAATGTGGATGCCCTCTCATTTTGCTCTGTTTATTCTGAACAGATTTCTTTGGGGCTACTGATGGTGGTATCTCGCTGTTAATCTTCACAGCTTGAGATAATTCAAATATTTGAATATGTACTGTTTATATCTTTAATATATTCGAAGGCGTTTTTTCACTGAAAAAAAGAAAATCACAAGTTTCAAATTATATATATATGAGACCGATGGATGAGACCGCACATCGTTTTCAAGAGGCATTTAATTTCATTTATTTAATATGCCAATTATTTTTAATGCAACTTTCGACCACAATTTTATCTTTAAAAACCATTTTCAGCGCAATTTGTTCATCATTTTTTGTTATTTTAAGAGAGTATGAGCTCTTTCTTTCTCAATATCTATACTCTATTATTTTATTTGTCGGACCAAGACTTGCTATTTGGTGGGTTTGCAGTTAAGGTGAAAATTAAAGAAATAAGAATCAGAAAACATATCTGAACTGTACATTCAATATTTATTTGATGTGGAGTCTGGATGTGTAGTCAAAGTTTCCGGGTATAGATTCAGTCGTTCTAGGTTGGCACAACCTTAACTCACTGATACATAATCAACCCCATTGAGCACAGGTATGGACAAAGTCTGGAAATTCTGCCATTCACCTTTCTAGTTTTTGAAGCTTGTTCTTTGCCAAAATTAATATTACGCTTCAACTTAGAGCACAATTATGGATACAGTCTGTTTTTCTATTTTTTGGGTTTTTCTATCAAAATCAACAAGATACTCCAAATTCATTTCAATAAACGTTATAGGGTTTCTCTGTCAAACTTAAAAACATGCTCCAAATTCATTTTAATAACTTTTGTTTAGAGTATTTATAAGGAAAAATAGCACAAAATCAATAGATTGTTATGTTTCAACCAACTTTGTGATCAGAGACTCATATTAATGGCAACAACCGTACATTTTAAATACTTTTTAAAACAGTAAATCCTCCCAGTTTTAAATTTATGTTTCATTTTGTACAGACCAGTGGCATGTTTGAGATGAACTATAGTTACTTTAATAACTTAAGTGATTAATTAATTTAAAAATGAATTAAATTAAATGTACAAATGATATTTTGTTATTTACAAAGAAATAAACGCTCTTGAATTTATATATATGTTTGTGATTTAAAAAAATTAAATGTGTGAGATGAGTTATTATAAATTATATATATTATATGAGTTAATTTTATTTTTATAAAGTGTTTTAATATTATGATAAGATTAATTAAAAAGATGTTTAATAGATTATTGTAGAATATCTAATTAATTTTATGTCTATAATTCTTTTATGTGTTGAATCTTATTTATCTTTTTATGGAGTTAAACTCATTTTAAAATTAATTTCTAAGATAAAAGTTCTTTTAAAAATAATAAAATTAAATTTACATGTTAAGGGATACATATATTTAAAATTCCACATGCATATGATGACTTTGTTGATATACACAAACAATCATGGAAACCTTGTATTGAAGGTTTAGTAGAGAGTTGTAAAGAACTTGCAAAAGATTCTGTTCAAGCTCTTATAGAGAGTTTGAAGGGAGGATTCCCAGATCTTGATTTTTTCAACTCAACAAGTTTGTTTATCCCTTGCCATTATTTAGAGAATGTTTATGGAATAGAATGAAATTCAAAGCTCATGGCTTGAAAAGACTTTTCAACACTTACATCATCCCTATTGTGAAAGTGAAGAAAACAAAACAACTTTTGATTTTGAAGCTTCTTTGAAAGAGTTTCACCCATTTGTTGACACTCTTCGTGTTAACTGAGGGATCATCCATGAAAGATGTTTGGGGGAGTTTTTATGTTACAGGGTTGCATACAAATTTTCCTAACATGTCAAAGTTATGGCAGACAATACCCAAAAAGGCCAAAAATTATAATAGTTAGCCAATTCCTTATGAATGCATTTCTAGAATAAAAACTTATGAATTTTCATTGATTATGTTTTTATATGAAAAATATTACACAGGGTAAAATTAAATATTAAAAGTCATGTCAAGGAAAATCTAAAAATAAAACTGTCATAAAAGAAATCCTGATGGGTAGGGGGGCTTGTCAAATTTAACCCCTGGATGGCCTACTCTTAAAAAGGAGGACTGCAATAGAGGAAGTACAATAGTGGAAGGGATGGCCCACAATATAAAGAGAATGTCTCGAGAGCCACTCATACGTCAATTAAGCCAACCAAAAATTTGTTTACTCCTAGGAACTTTTATAATAAATTTGTTAGTATATATTACTACTATAATACTATTTTCATCTAGGAGTTTCAATTGGACTCACAATGACATAAAACTAAATTTCAAATAAAAATGAATTATACAAACCCATAATAAAACTAAATTATGCTAACCTAGAATTATTTGAGTACATGAGCAATGCAATAGGGGACTGAATAAAGAATGTATAACATGGTATCTGGGAACAAATAGATCGAATTCCAAAGTAGCTCCTAGTTGTTCTCTAGATCAATATGACGAGAAAAACCATGTTGAAGCTCGACGGATGAATATGCTCCCTGCTAGCATCATGACTAAGTCGATTCTCATAATGGCGTGGAGAAAAATAATACCAAATTCTAACAATTATTCTAATGCCTTGGGTTTCATTTTGTCCTTCTCTTTCGAGTAATTTTCTATGAAAATTCCTAATTCCTCTTTACTTCTCTATAACTGATTATAAATAAACATAACTTGTTTCTATTACTAAATAGAACCAATTCTAACCTTAAAGATAGGAGTTGATAAAATATCTCAACAACCACCTACAAATCTCAAACCAATTCCAAACTCAGCATGGAAGCATTATCTCCAAGTCCCTCCCTTAATGCTTACATGCCAAATATAAAAATAACAAAAAATACAATATTGATCTTTTGTCTAGTTGGTCTTCATCAACACTTACATCCACTTTGGAATCTTGTAGAAACCACTCTTTTTTCACCCACCACAACTTCGAGCTACCACTTGAACTCCATTTAAAAAAAAATTGTCGATGACCATCATTAACGAACTTGCAGAATTGATGCTTCTTGACCTCGTGTAGGACAATATTGATATTTAACCACTCTATGGACTAACTTTCATCTATTAAAATGCAGCAAACTAAGAATTTCAAAATTATATAGGTAAGTTGTCTGGGTACTGAGTGTATTCAAAATTCAATTATACAACTAACCTTTCTTTACATGCACAATTACTCAAAAAATAACCTGTAATTGATTCTCTTGAAGCACTAAAGAACAACAAGACCCATCAACGTATAACATAATCACATGATCAAATTAGCGATATGCTCTTTTAGCATCGAAGAATATTGAAAACCACTAATTTACTTATATTACTATGTTCAATAATTGGTTCTTCAATATATTTCACAAACCCAACATAAATAAGCAAATAATGAATTTAACAAAGCCCAAAAACAATTGTTGTTGTTATTATACCATCTTTGCACCCACTGCAAAAAATAAGATTGCGACAATGACATATCAACGACTTTAACATATTTAACACCATGGACTAGTGAGTGACGTGTGGATTCCAAGTTGGCTCCTGTCACAACAGCTAAGGAGGCTATCTATATCTAGCATCTTCTAGTAACGAAATTAGTCTGTCAGTTTTTGTGTGGGATTGGAGACCGTCGATGAGGTTCGAACTTGAGAATGGTGGATAGTGACACATTTTTATGCCAAATATAGGGGTGTTCCTATCGCTATTGCTGAAAGGGTCAAGGGTTGATAAACATGGTCATCAATCCTTATGGAGTGACCTTGATATGGTCTTGTTTGTTGTGACCATCCAGATAGTACAAGGCAGGGCTTGAGCCACATAAAATGCTGAAGACTAACATTAGTGGTGTCAACAACATCAATTGACTTCCAAATTATCTATAAAGACTGTAAGTTATTTCCTTCATCGTTTCCAAAAGTCCATGTGGAAGGATTCCTTGAATACCTACAATCCATATATTTCTGTTGTTGTATTCAAGAGAGGCTGCAGTTTCCAATACTAACAATGTCACGGTAATGAATGATAACTCTCTAAAACACTCTCGGTTCGTAGATTCAACAAGTGCTTTGAGATCGTCAATGACTGCATGCTGATTCTTTTTTTTACACTAACCCCACATCCACAGTGGAAGTGCCAATCCTCCTTGCTTTCATCGATTGTGTCATTCACAAAAATTTCATCGTCCGTGAAGAAGCTCAGTAAAAAATATTACATATCATGAAGGCTATGAAGGAAAATACATGTTGTTCAATGCAAGCTCCAATGCATAAAATATGCCTCCTTCTGGTACGCGATTCTCACTATAAGATTCATTTTGATTCAGGTGGATATGGGTGGCCACCCACCTATTCCATTTGGACCCCCACCATCGATTCTTTTAGTTTTTCACTTTCAGCACAACTTACTATTTTTAGCAGTTAAGTTTTCGAGTCCTGAACTTCTGGAGCCGTTTTGAGGCCCTAATGATCCAGGTGAATATTGGTGGCCACCCACCTATTACATTTGAACCCCCATCATCAGTTCTTTCAGTTTTTTAGTTTTAGTACAACTTACTATTTTTAGCAGTTCTTCAGGTCCTAAACTTCTTGATCCAGGTGGATATTGGTGGCCACCCACCTATTCCACTTGGGGCCCCAACATTGTCTCTTTCAGTTTTTCA